>JAEAOA010000185.1:70000-118374 GCA_016746295.1 Potamilus streckersoni
CGATGAATCAATCAGTCAATCAATCAGTTATTCAAACAAACAAACAAACAATCAAACTATCATTCAACATCGGTGTTGAATGAATGCAATCTTAACACAGGCGACTGGCATGTTCCAAATTTATTCACGTCCTAAACCTATAACGTCCTTACAACATGTGAAGTAACCGAAGGCAACATATGCGCTAGAAAGAGTGACCGTTTTTCCTATAATTTAGCAATTGTGAAAAAAGGTATCATGGCGGATTTATTGACTAAATGACTTTACGGTTGAAAATACACGGTATATCATTCATGATAGGTAAAAAGGGGCTGTACTACTATTAATTGATTAATGACTTAGTGGAAAAAAGTTTGTATTCCTTTCATTTACGTGCTGAAGGTTTTGTTTGAAAAGCTGACCAATGTACACTTCTAGTGGTTGCTTTACATTTGTTAGTGTCAATTTTTAAAAAATGCGACTAGCAAGCTTTGTTCACCATTATATAGCGGGCCATTATATTTCTTGGGGTATACTTTCAATGACGTTACTTCAGTGTGACGGGTGCAGTATGTGTATGTGTGTGTGTGTGTGTGTGTGTGTGTGTGTGTGTGATTGGGATTTTTAACAGTCAAGAAGTGATGTCTTGCACTGGGGCATCATGTTGCAAACATGCATCACGATGTCCACGCAGTCACATTACCCTAACACCAGATCGGCCAGTCCTAATACTAATCTAGTAATGTTGATCGCCTAACGAGGTAGATGTATGTAATTTCATGTGATGTGATTATTAAACAATTATTTAACAATTTTTCAGTCATATCGCTACGATGTCTGCAGTGTGGTAGCATATATGTAACATAATGTCCCACCCAGTCACATTATCCTGATACCAGGCCGACCAGTCCTAACACTAACCTCTTAATGCTGAGCGCCAAGCGAGGAAGCTGTTAGTGCCATTTTGTATGTCTTTGGTATTTCGATCGGGATCGAACCCACGACCTCCAGCATCCAATGCAACCGCTCTAACCACTAACCCACCGGAGCGGTTAGGTAGCTGTTAGTACAATTATGATTATCTTTGGTATGACTCAGCCGGGGTTCGAACACGCGACCTCCCGCTTCCGAGGCGGACTCTCTAGCAACTAGGCCACCGGAACGGTCTACAGATGTCATGTAAATAGAATGAAACCAAAACTATATTGGCAAGTATTCTCCATTTGCAACCGTGTTACAACAATTTTCTTGAAATGTTGCAATTACATTTCGTATATAAAAATGTATAATATATTATTGCAACCTGACATATCAAGAAATTTAATTTTCAGGCCTAGCATTAAGATCTCTAATTATTTAGAGTCCGAATGGGCGGGGCATGATGTAGAATGCAAATTGTCCCCATTTTCTGAAATGTAATTCTGTGTATGTGTGTGTGTGCATGTTTGAGAATATCATGTGGATATTTTAGTGTTCGAGAAGTGTGTTACAAACAAGAACCATTAACACACAATAATATTATGATAAAATATGTATCATAGATACAAACTGTAAAAAATCCCTGATATTAGGCTTACCAGGCAGCTCTAGCAACAGTACATTGTGTTCATGTTATTCATTTCCAAGCTGATGTCCATTCCACTGACTTATAATATTTACAAAATAGTCATACCACTTGATTTATTGTTTCAATTCTCATAATTTGGATTAAGAAATATTAAACGAACAAGGAAGTCCAAAAAGGAAAAACACGTTACAAAGTTGAATGATTTCGCTATATCCGGAAATTTTTTTGCCCACGTTAAAAATTAATTTGATATAGGGATGGTACTAATAGAATTGTGAAGGTAAACATATTCAATTTGCAGTCTTTATTCAATTTAGCTTGTTTCTTTCTAAAGATAAAAGTTGTACTAAGTCTAGAGATAATAACGTAATTTTCATTAGTGTTTCATATACCTGGTTCTGTCATCAGATATACTTTGTTTTTCCCCCCTCTCCCTGCCCCTGTAAACTCACTGAATACGATCGTGGGCTCTTGAGTATCAATGTCACTTGCGTCCGCATCTACGAGTAATTTCTGCAGCAAAGTTTTCCAGTGGGAGGATCTTGGAACAGCGGTAATAAGTATGGGAATATTAGTATTAGTTGTTAGTATATAATTTAGGCGGTCGTCAATCCTACTTAGGATTTAAGCCAGATTCTTCTGCTACTGTTTGAAGACATTTTTTTTCTAGATCCGTTGGTTCATGAGTGGACATGCTAGGCGATTCGTATAGGCTTTTTGGTTCCTTTTTCTCTGATCGTTTTCTCTTGGTACCTAAGTCTTACTGCATGCTGTTGTTTGACCTTTCAAACACGAGTGAGTGTTTTTTTTCCTTTTGAATTGTCTTCCACTGTGGCACGTTTGGTCTTCTCCATTAAGCTGTTATGGCTGTGATATATTTTGTTGGTTTGATCAGCGGTGCAAACATTTGTTCGAAGACCTCTTATAATATTTCCGTTATGGTTGCTAAGACAAGATTATTTTTAAGTGCTGGCATTGAGAAAATATTCGGAGGAGGTTATTGTGCCGGTCAATCATCACATCATCCTACACGACAAGATTACACACGTCCGGGCTACGGCCACAAAAAGCGGGAGTTTAATTCATCGTTGAGAAGATCTGGATGGATAATGACGGGGATATCTCTGGCAATGAACTTGCCTCAGGAACGATCCAAGCGCGAACTTGAAATCTCTGAGTGCATCATAAACGACCAAGCATCCGCAGATGGCGCAATCATGTACATACGACAACAATTTGACCATTACATGATAAGATTCGGCACGGTTTGGTTTTCTCAGATCACAACGGGCATTGATCAACGCGTAAACAGAGATTAAAAACATTCCGCACTGCTTGGGCAACTGAAGCTTCGCTGACAGAAAAGTCGATGACGGCGAAATATAGCAGTTTTGCTCTTTTCTCTTTGGCGCTGGTGCCATGTTGAACAAGAAATCGTTGGATATAAAATTTATCCTTGATGTTGCCAGATCATGTCTTGCCAAACAAGCGTTGGTGGCAAAATTATTACCCGGCCAAAGTAAATATCCCGTAGCTGGTTTGATGTGAGGACTCCCAACTAAGTTCACGAGGCTGACATTATATTTCTGCCGCATGACCATGTCGATTGTCATGGAAAAAATTGTAAACGATAAAGAGGGAGCTCACTTGTTATTATGTAGTTTTGCGAGAGTGACTTATGTATGGTGAAGTTTGTTAGCATTAGGAACATGCACAGTGGAGAGAATGTCTGCATACTTCTACACAACTTTGATGTAATGGGGCTGACATTTCTTTGGATATTGTTCTTGTGCATGATCTAAGCACACTGCTAACTAAGATGACATCCCTTGTGCTAAAATATAAGCCTGCTTTTGTCTAATGTACACTATGCTTAGCAGCTATTAAACTAGACAGGACAATATCAGCTTCTGAAAGTGCAATTAATGAATTGCCTAATATATAAATGTAATAAAAAATGATTGGTTCTTTTCTTTACAATTTACTACTGAAGTTCACGAAGCGAAAATGACCAAGTGAAGCTTGCAGGTTTTTGAACGGTGCACAATTGGGTAAAGCCAAGCTGTATACTCTATAACCTAAATTATAATCATCAATCATACATCAACGTACATGGTTGATTAAAGGTTCTTGGAACAATACCTAAGATATACCAGATCGTTTATAAATAACAAGCATAACCAGTGAAGAAACACGGGGAAATACATACTGTTACATGGTGATGGTGGTTATCGTTATCTAGAGGATGAACGACTACGGTATTATTATTCGAATCAAGTAAATAACAAAACGTGAAATTAATGGCTGGAATAAACAAGATCTGATTAGGGATATATAATTGAACAACACGAGCACCCCACCCCCATTAAAATATAAAACTTTAATCAATCATATAAACAAAGTTAAATAAACATGACATCTGAAGGATACACTTCTCTTAGAAACAATGACCAAGTTTAAATAAATGCAATTAGCCATTTTGTTTAAAACTAAGAAGACAAATTTCATCATGAAATCGAGCAAGCGATCAAACTCAATTGCCCGGCATGCCTGCATAACCTGGTTTCTTGCTAGTCCTTCCAAATTCAACATTGGTGATAGAGTAGATCCAATCCCCCCTCTCCTTCCTCTCCCTGTAATTTGGTTGTTTTCTCCCTTTCCCCCACTATTTGTCGGGATTTTGTTTCTTGCTTCCTGGTGAAAACATTATTCACTATCTTGTTACGTTTTAAATTGTCATATCGTAATTCAACGGACACTCCGCCTAATATTGGTCAATTCGCGGCCTGAAGCTGATACACCACAATCCTATTATACATCTTCCTAACGGGGCACTTAATATTAATAACTGAACTAACATAATCTAGACACAAGGAACCATATGCCCTGTCATGAACTACAAATCATTGTTGGCCTGCAGGTGCTATTGATGCCAATATCATGAATTCTCGGTTTAAAGAATTCACATCTTATCGTGCATATGAATTAATAAAAATTTAATCAATTAATATAGTTTCAAAGAGACAATTCACACCTTTCTTATAAATTTGCATAGAAAAGAATGCATTACATTCCTAGAATACATGATTCATCTAACAATCAAGACAATACATTCAAACAAAAATGTCCAACTAATATCAGAACATTTGATGTACAAATTGAAAAGGAATACATTTAATAAAATATTATGACCCATGAGAGTAAGATAAATTCATTGTGCTGTTCGAGACTTGTTCACTTATACGTAGTATAAACTCTGTACATGGAAGGTTACGCGCCCCTCAATTTCCAGGCATCCGGCCCTTGTACAAATTATAGCGAGAGGATCTTTCAACTCACCCTAAGCTAAAAACGTCTTGCCTCAGGCAGAAAGTAGACTGACTATTTATACGAGGGAGAAAACTCAAATTGTGTCTGCCACAAGCTTATTTAGCTTAGCCAATCAGGACTAAATTTACCATTATTAATACAATACAGCTTAATTGAAAATAAAATAATTTCTTGTACTCCGCTCTTATTAATAACGATTTCTAAAAAATCGATTTGTGGTAGTTATTATTAATGGCACAATATTGTCTCTGCATCATTATGACTATGTCATTTTCCCGCTACTGAAATAGTGAAATCCCCAAATCCTCCATACCTTGTCCATCTGTCTGACCGTTATTCACGGATACTAAAAATTAATCAGGCATACCCCTTGCAGTCTAGCGATTTAATACGGTGCCTAACCCTTGCCAATTTAATTTGTTGTGTATCACAATAATAAAATTTGCTGCCAGAAAAAAAAATTCATAATGTTACATATACAAACACACACTAGCCGTTGCGTATGCTGCTAGCAGATAAAATGAAGATGAATTGTAGACGTCAAAAGATTCAAAGGTGTCGCAGACGCTTTGCAACGCGGACTGCTGAGATGGCCACAGCTTCTACAATCTCTCTAAGCCTTTGCTACATGCTTGACGGAACAGCACGAGCGGGTTCCTAACTATCATGCCATTGTGTAAATATTTGATTGTTCATTCACGTGTCAGTACGCACAACAATTGTTTATTACCGATTAATCAGGGGAACTCCGACCTTTAGATTTATTTGTTTTTACCGGTAACAAACATAACTGAGTACATATTTACATATCGTGAAAACCCTAACATGGTTAACATTTTAAAGTGCTATGCATGCATTTTTAAAGAATCAGGCATCATTTTGGTGTCGTGGATAAACCAGTATGATGTATTCTGGCTCAGTAGCAATCCAATCATTTCTTTTACGTTATAAGTAACAACTGAATGAGTAAGTTAATTTAAGCAAAGACTACGCTCATAATCTCTTGGATGATAATATGCTTGTCAAACCGTTTTACATTCGGCAGTATATAATATACGCTGACATTTTTTAATATACAATATTCTTACGCAAAATGAAAACAGTCTTAGCTAGGATTGCTGATAGTATTTCTCTGAGATTTAAGGGCAGTTGCAATCTTAAGCTGTTTAACTCTAACTTCTTAGTAGTCAGTGTCGATTACAGTAGTTTGAATTTTCTACCACAATCAAACCCCTAGTGTGATAATGACAGTTGAAGATAAGACCAGACAATGTCTCAAAGCATTGTTCGAGGATGCAAGTTATAATAAATACTAACTGAATCGTGAGATTTTACTTTCATTTTCATGCGCAACTCAAAATGTGAATGACTTTGCTATAAGTAATAAAAAAATCAAATTTTACGCTGGCGTGGTCCCATTTCTGGAATGTCTCAATCAAACAGTGTAACACGCTAACCAATTAGACCACGGCTAAACAATTGCACAATAAAGAAAAGAAGTCATTCATAAACGCAAATAAGAGGCAAAAAAGCACGTGATATACTTCTGTTTTTTTTTTCTGTAAACAAAACGATTCAATGCTAAAATTGACATTCATCACCTGCTTTTCTAGTGGAATGACTTTTCTGCAATTGGCTCTCCTGACGATTATAGTGGCTTCTATTATCAATGTGGAGATCATTTATTTGGCCGCACACAAAATTATCAATTATCAAATCATGAATCTGGTATGGCAACTTCAATATCTTAAAGTATTTTATCAGCACGCCAACCAAGATTAATTTGTTGATGGTCTATTGACAGTTGTGGATCTTAGTCGGAACACTTCTGTCAATCTTTAGCACACAGAACAAAAATCAGATACGAAAATCAGATACAAAATTTAGATCGATGCGTTCACCAGAGAATAATGAAAAGGTTGTTTGGCTGCTAAACGAGATGAAGCTGGAGTGGGTGACAATTTTTTGAAGACACTGAATATAGATTCGTGAATAAGATGAATATTATATATTTACCACCAAGCATTATGTCTACTCAGGAAGGTCAGAGTCTGAAACACTTACTATTAGATAATCTAAGACATTAGTAAAATAACGTTAGAGCACTGCCTAATCCTATCCAACTTCTGACACCATTGTTCTGGGAGACACAAAGTCAATCAACACCTCAGTGGAGTTCTCCGCAGAGCAGTCTATAAAGCTATTTCGTGGAAGGTATTCTTACAAATGAAAGGATGTAAGTTATTAGCAGAATAATTAGGATTCTGGTCATAGATAGCTCATTTAAAGAAGCAATTTGTACCCATTGCATTTCTTCCTTATTTTCTTCCCAACCCTGAACAATTACGAACAGTATGGAATAATTGTAATTCCCCATCCAACCTCACACTTGTACAACTCTATGCGTGGCAGGTCTTAGCGAATTCTTATCATTGTAAGCCATATGCACAATACATAATTTTGAGCCTATTCCAATTTTCGGTGAATAGATATTATGGTCGACACAATAGTCATTACGATCTTATTATTGATCTGTATGCACGCGTGCATGTGCACGTCTCTCTCTCTCTCTCTCTCTCTCTCTCTCTCTCTCTCTCTCTCTCTCTCTCTCTCTCTCTCTCTGTGAAGTAAGCAGCCAATTGCTGCAGAAATCTTAAACGCTCTGCTGTAGGTGTGAATCACTATGAAAACTAATTTGAGCTTTTACATATTCTAACTTGTGCTGCAGACAATTCCCTGCAGCAACTAGTGCACTGCCTTGACATGAACTAATTACACACTTTACAAACCAAATATCAAAGATAAACATACCTTCGTGCTTATTTAATTTTATTTAAAAAAAATAGCAAACTGGATGATCTAAACCATTTTTTTTTCAGTTTGAATCAAGACGTATTAAATGATTGATTGAAATTTGGAGCTGAATGAACTGGTAAACTTTTAAGTATGGCCTTTAACTTATCAAAATCTTCCTAAAATTTTTTTATCAATGGAACTTGGTTTTCGTACTCAACAAATCGGTCAGGGGTCCATCATTTATGAAACATATGAAGCACAATTTCTGATAGTATCCTGTCATATTTAAATATCGTACCAACTTTTACTGATAGACACAATTCAGCGATAGACTTCACCTTAAGTTGTATAAATTTAACTTGTCCGTATCCCACGATATATTTTATAAATGTAATCCAAGCATGGCAAAACTCACTTTTACTTAGATCAATCGTTAAATTTGCATCTCTGAGTCTATCTGAGCCTAACTTGGTTTTAAGTAAGGGTCCGACACAGTCTACCATTATTCTGCTCAATAGTTCGTCTTTTGAAGGAATAGGTTGCAGATGAGACTTAAGTATCTGATGATAGGGTTTTCTTACCATCTGACAAGTTTGACAAGGTCTACAGTATTTAAAAACATCACTTTTAATTTTCGGTCAATATTGAAAATCTACAAAACTATTACACAAAATATATAATTTTAATCAAAATTGGCCCATTTTATTCATGTCCAAGTCCTTTCTCCTAGCATCATTGCTCTATAGATATGTTAATTTAATTTGCCTGTCTGTCTAAACCATAACAAATTATCCTTTGTCTGCCTTTACTGGGCACCAAATATTTATAACTTCTCGCAAAAACTGAAACAAAAAGGACACCCCACATTATCAAAACCAAACCAAAAAAAACCCAAAACATCAACTGCAAGATAAAATTCGATAAAAAAAGTAATAGGGATCAAAAACATTTACATGGTTTAAAGAATTTCAGTTGCCTAGACTTGTGATTCATTGCATCTTACCCTTCTTCTTCCCTAAGCACTGTTGAGTTCTAACTGCCTTCGTGTCTTCTACAGCAAATCGAACCTCCAATGCGACCCACAATATTTTTGTAGAAAATTCTTTCAATTTTATGAAATTCAATCCATAAAATTTGTATGTACATACCGATTTTCTTTAACCTTGTATATACGTATTATTGATACTTGGATTGTTATCACGTGACACATTGTACTAAAATATAATTTTTCAAATTCGATAATTACTTCATGACAAAACGCAAAATCACAATGTTTAAGTCTCATTGAGTAGTTTTGTTTTAGTCTCAAAGACCTCAGCAAAGAATACACATATACTATGCATTAAGTATAAATGGACAAGAGAGACATGTGAGTAACGCGAATGGTCATACCGTCCCTTCGGTCGGATGAGAATCTACATGATATGCATAATTTGCAACTTCGATGTTTTTTCTGCAGATCATGCTTTAAATAGGTTGCTATGGCTACCATCAACTGCCGTTCGGACCATCCCGGTTATTTGCGAAACAAGGATTTACCGATAATTTGCATCGAACTATTTTTTTCTATTCGAAATATTTCAAGAAATGTTACGGTCTTTCCAATCTTAGACTTGATTGATTGTTTAGATTTTTTTCTTTCTGGCAAACAACAACAAGGAAGAAGAGTATGACTTTTTCTGTAAATTACTGCGCCGAAATACACTTAATGCATATTTTTATCTCATAAAGATAGGTGAGGTGACCTGAGCTTGAAACACAAAAAGATTTTCGAACTCCTCTCCTGTTCTGCTCTATTCTTTGTAAGGTAATATATAAGATATAAAGCTAAAGTAAAAACACAATAGCTTTATCTGAATATCCAGTATTCCCTATACATTATTTCATTTCAAATCACTCAAACCTTTAAGTACTCCTACAAAAATTTAGGTAGACCATTTCATATCCTGTCTTCAGGTCAAAGAATTGCTTTTTTAATTCCTGGGGACTCTTTATCATGTAATTATTAAGAAAGAGAACTTTAACCAGCTTCACCGAGAGCCTCCTTACACATTTGTTGGTAATCATATTAAAATATAAAATGAACATTAGGAAGTCTAGTTTGATTGAAATAAATCTTATCGTGCATAAGTGGCCGAATCTAAAATTTGATAAGATTCATTTTATGGGTGTTATACAAAAACAAACAACTCACAAAACCCCAAACAAAATCCCTCAAAAAACTAAATAAAACACCACCCCACCACCCACAATAATTAGGCTGAGCATAACACTTGCAACCAAATATCACCACAATCCCTAACCTTCAAGAATATATTCAGGAGCCAAGTAATATGGCAGTTCTGAAATCATCTGTGCATGATATTGTATGTATGTATGTATGTATGTATGTATGTATGTATGTATGTATGTATGTATGTATGTATGTATGTATGTATGTATGTATGTATGTATGTATGTATGTATGTATGTATGTATGTATGTATGTATGTATGTATGTATGTATGTATGTATGTATGCATGTATGCATGCATGCATGCATGCATGCATGCATGCATGCATGCATGCATGCATGCATGTATGTATGTATGTATGTATGTATGTATGTATGTATGTATGTATGTATGTATGTATGTATGTATATATGTGTGTGTGTGCGAGCGTGCGTGTGTGCGTTCATGCATGCATGCATGTACGTACGTAGTTACGTATGTTTGTGGCATATCTGAAAACATCTTAACACGCCAAATATATAAATCCCAGATAATCCCAGAATTATAGAGAGAAGTCGTAATAATTTAACGTCTTGAATACAATTTAGCAGAAGTCCAAATTAACTCTTAATCTGAAGGCGCTGATGTATCTGTTGTGACTTTAAGAGTGTTGACGTGTCAACAGTCATATATTGAATCACTGTAATATAATTGGAGTTTTGAATTCACTATAAATTCCAGCGAATTTCTCTACCCAAATTAGTGTTAGAGAATTTCCAGAGAAAATAATCATTAGAATTCAATGATTTGAAAGATAAAAGATTCCAGCCAGAAATAATAGTGGACACAACATATTAATACAAACCGAGTGTGATAGTGCTTAAAGCACAAATAAAATTTCTCTCAGTTACAAGATGATTATATAGTTCTTAACTTGATCTCAGATCACAATTACTATATTCTAAAAGAAAAGACTAATATTTAATAGAATGATCCCGATGTTTATAAAATGAAAATATTAGTCATTATCGAAACCAAGACCTGGACTATGTCAAATACACTAAGACAATTTTAAAACCTAGACCTAAACACCATTCAACATATTTACGTGCATTAATAATAATTCTGATTTTAAACCCATACTCATGGAGAATATATATATATATATATATATATATATATATATATATATATATATATATATATATATATATATATATATATATATATATATATATATATATATATATATACTTTAAAACTAACAATATTATCATACAGGTTAGAGAAATTAAATTCGTACTCTACAGAGTTTCGAACCCAAGTCCGCAAGTAAATGGCACCCATCGCCTTGCCTGCACGCACCAACCCATCTACCGTCACTGTAGAGTACGAATTTAATTTCTCTAACCTGTATAATAGTATTGTTTGTATTAAACTATCATTTCTGCCCACTATTATCAAGATTCTACTACAGAAGTCAGAGATAGCACAGCAGTCTCTTCTGTATGGTATATATATATATATATATATATATATATATATATATATATATATATATATATATATATATATATATATATATAATCTGCAGTAATGAACTAAATTTTGGACAAGGTCAAGTCCAACATACATTGTCACATTTACGAAAGCATGCAATGAAATAAAACGTACAAAAAATAACAATTAATTTATGATAAACATCCTTGACACACATATTTTTAAAATAAGTGTTTGTAGAAAGCAATTTGATATACCAACACTATTATGGAATTAAATTATCATGGTTTGATATTTATCGATGTTTAACGTTTACCTACTCACGCACAAGGACTGATTAGGTAAACTCTACATGTCAATAAATACCGAACAATGATTATTTAATTTTTACAATTCCAATTTACGTCCCTTCTGTCCTCAGATATGCATATTTCATCAACAAAACTTCCACGTTATGTAGATTGAAGTGTTTATTCACTAGCCTCTTAATTGCAATATAATACATAGCCAGATCTTCGCTAGCCAAGAGTCATCAATTCTTTATACAGTGTCACAGCGGATCAAGCCAGTGATATATTGTTATGACCATTCTTTTAATATATAAAAGAATAGTTGTTACTGTTTAAACCAGGCTATTCCTTCTTTTTCTAGAATTAGTTTTCCGTATGGCACGTGTTGCTATAGTATTTGATGTTGTTACTTTCTACGCATTTTGATCTCTAAAAAGCAAAATCATGTCCATTTTTAGTGAGATCCGTTGCTTGACATATGACCATGACCTTCAATATCAGTTGCTGAAACATGTTGTCGAGGCGAAATGCAATAATGTCCAAAGATTGGCTTTAAATCTTGCCATACGCCTTTTTCGGCAAAAGGAGTGAGTGTTGGAGTGTAGGAAGGTCTGTACAATTATATTGTTTTAAATTCTGTCGGTCGCTTTTAATCTGGGGTTTGTAAATTTTGATCGGAAATCACAGAAGTGGATATGTCATAGCTTGCTCTTTGTTATTATAAGAGTGTAGAGCGTTGATATAAATAAAACTTCACATCAATTGATCTGAAAACAGGGAATATAAAGTAGTCCACATAATTTTTCGATGTGTAACAAAAATTTAGAATCATTATCACGTGATCGATTAAACGCAAAAAACGTGGTTATTTCATTAACATTGGAATTTTTGGTATTTCAAACTGTAATCCTCATATGGTGCAATAATACGCATATATAAACATTTTTCGAACTGAGAGCTTTTGTATGCATACTATAATATATTTAATGCTTTACTGATGTTGTTGTTTCGTAACCTAATATAATGTTCTAAAAATCGATTCTTTTTATATGAAAGTGTCCAAAGGCCGCCCTCTCTCTCTCTCTCTCTCTCTCTCTCTCTCTCTCTCTCTCTCTCTCTCTCTCTCTCTCTCTCTCTCTCGGAGCAAGATAGAGCATAGAGGATTTTCGCTTGTGTCATACATTAATGTCTCTGTGTCTTGACCTATGAATATTTTCATATGTCTTTTAAAAAAATAATCCATTTCTAAAACGTTTTAATCGACAGAGATTGATGATAAGTCGATTGATTATTTTCGAGTTTCTATTTTTATTCACATTGCCTAAATCAATAAATTATAATTGTGATTTAAGATGAAACATAGTTTTAATCAAGAAAGTAGAGCACTACCAACACACGATTAGCCTCTTGAACACTGTACGCTTATCCTTTCACGTACCGACAAATGCAAATAAGTGTGGCATATAACAAAGCGAAATGACGAACCAGCAAGAAGAGTTATTTAAAATATTTTAACAGTTTTACAGTTAATCTGCTTTAATAAACATGCTGCCCATATTGTTAATGTGTAGTAGGCCCGGTAGGATGCCCCAGTGCATTGCTTTGCCCAGAGCCTATAATGTTGTTAAAACGGCACTGATTATCCTGGGGTACCATTCTGACTTCCATCTGATCATATCACTCTGATAATATGGCAGTTATTTTATATTTATCTGAAATATCTCCCACCTCAGGGACCAGTCAATGAGTTCTTTCAAAATTTTAAGAATGTTTTCCATATTTACAGACCATTGCCATTCATATTCCTTACAACAAAAGCAATGAAGAGAAAAACAGACAACAACAAAAAGCAAAATCAAAAACGAAACAAAAACAAACAACAAAACAACAAATGATAATTGTATGCACACAAAACTAAGCTTGAGCAGTGGTGTTGAGTTCTTCGACACAGCAACAGTCAAGTGCCTTGCCCAAGATCATACGAATGGTCGACATCCACGAGCCTGCAGAGGGTATGCTAAACTAAAGTGTATGAAGAGATTATACATCACCATTCATTGAAAATATATACTAATTTGCATCAGAGTTTATTATGATATTATCTTTACGAAACGAAAATTATATGATACGAGCTACTTGAAAAAAAGCAGCATCTAGCATTATTCAACAAATTTATTAAACTACGTGACACCTTAGTTTGAGATCTTCGATATCATCAGAACTCGTGAAGGATCGTCAAATGTTGATTACGAGACGTTATCACATAGTATGTACATTTGACAAATAGAGTGTGCAGGTTATTATTTTTATATTAACAAAAGCCAACTTATCATGTTATTTGATTCTGATTGGTTCATATAAGCTCGTGAAATTCTTGCGCAGTTTTCACTTTGAAGATTGGCGATTGTGGGATATTTTATTTAACCCGCCTTATGTAACTTTTACTTTTTGCTATTGCGATGAATAGTTTCGAGGTTATTTCTCGAATCGATTGACCAAAGAAAAGAAAAATAGTTGCGTTTTTCTGAAAATGGCGAATTTATTTCACTGGGCTCGTTATACCATGTATACGCTGAAAAATGGCGTTCAACCCCCAACAACAACAAAACAATTAAAGATATTGGTCCATTGATAGCATAAGGGGAGGAATGGTCGGCAATCGTGAAACAAGGAATTCGCCCTATATAAAAGAATGGTTTAATTGTTAACTACTAGAAGCAAATGGACTCGCTTTTATTCATAGTATAATCCCGTCTCTCACCTGACCTACGTTAAGCCTATCAAACCACAGTAATTTTTACGCGGTACAATAACTCAAACGACCTAATGCCTATTATGCCTGTTCCAAATACATGACAGTAAATACAGAATTTCTTCATCCGGTAATAATCATCTCACACGAATATCCAACAACTTCCAGTACTGAAAGTGACATACCTTAGGTATCAACATTGTTGTATTTGATCATCTAACTTCAGTGAATCAAAGTATCAAAGTTTGTAATATAACACACAACACATCCTGTGTTGAGAAACATGATGTTCTCTGAGTCAGTTGTACCATTCTATTTTGAATGACTATTCTTTTTTCCTTTTAATTTGTAGAAGAAACTCTGGTTTTAATTTTTATTGCTTATAAAACTACTCAAAAAGTCGAAAATAGTTTCGGATCATTGCTTTCCGTGCAATAATAAAGCTATAGCACCTAAGTCAAAATGCACTAAACTATTTCTTCTTTCTATTTCCATTACAAGTTTTCTTTTTTAACAATGCGATAAACATAATCACAAATGGGCAATGTTTTAATATTAAATTTATGAAACTGGCTCAATAATGTTTAGCTTTTGCTCTCCAATGCTCGCAAAAGCTGGACATTATTCAAGGAGTTTCATAAATTCAATATTAAATCATTAGCCATTCGAGATCCTCCGTTTATGGGGTGACGTTAATAATCGAAACATGCTTTGACCTTTTCTCTTGCATGTTGGAAAGAAGGACAACAAATTAAAACAAAACAAACAACGGATATAAAATTTTCGAACTACCTTCAACTCCGTTCTTATTACGTCATATTAACATCATAACGTCACAATTGATAGATGAAGTGTCATCACTAACATCATCGGTTACACAAAATTCAAACCGAATGTTTTCTTCGTATTTTTTATTTCAGAATTATAGATATTTCAGTGATTGTTGAAACTTTGTGGACTGTTATTTTCCAGATCTGTAATAATATAACCAAATTTCGTCTGAAAATTTCTTTAAAAAAATAAATAAAACAAATGTACAGTCTGTGAAGTATCACTATTATTACCCCCATCGGAAAGAAAAGAGCGTCTTCATAATACATGACGTCAAGAAGGGTGATCTTTGTGTGAAAATGTTAGAAACTGTAGGCTGAAAAAAATTATATTTTTCTTCAATAATAATACATTCAACTAAAACCTGAATGTACTCAAGTTCGTTTGCCTAGCAATGTGCCCGGCTCCCTTTTACTTTTACCCACATTCAGTCATCACCAACTAATGTCTGTCTTTAATGTTGCAAACCTCTGTGAAAAATTTTGCGTGCACTAAATACAAAGACTATCTGACCACTGCTTCAAGCTGACCAAAGTTTATTTTAAAAAGAAAAGGCCAATGTGTCTAACACCGATTTTCAACATCAATTCATTACTTTATGGAAAGAAGAATATGCGAAAGTTATTTGTAGACCTTTGAAGAAATCGCGATTACGAGCTTTAAAGTACCAATGGTTAGGAGTAACAGATTCTTGACAGTTATTAAACGAAGATGTCGCCATGAGAATCACCTTATTTTATCAAAAACTCGATCAGTCGATGAATCCTTTTCCACTTATTTTAATCACTGACATTAAGTTTAAGATGAACAAGATAGCAAACTAAACGCGTGACAATATGGTTAGTTTTCAAATATAGAGATCTCATTAAAATATTCTTTTTCAGCCCGCCCTACATACGCCGGAAATGAAGCGTGCATATAAACAAGATACATATTGTAATGAAACATATATATATATATATATATATATATATATATATATATATATATATATATATATATATATATATATATATATATATATATATATATATATGTGTGTGTGTGTGTGTGTGTGTGTGTGTGTATATATAACACCGCAACAACCCCCAACTTTCCCCACAAAAAGAGATAGCTGAAGTCACATTTTGATGTGTATTTCAAGTCGAAGTGTGGGATATTTTTGTACACTTTATGAGTATCACTCTCGTTCTTTCTTGATACAAAATGGATTTTTGACCAATAATATGTGATCTAATGTATACAAGAACTACGTATCTTTGCGCAAAATTACAGCAGAATTAGATGACATGGTGGGTATGTGGGCGATAAATGAAGGGGTGTGGCTGATCATACAATGACCAGTTTTGATGTAATCGGAATATAATCTAGACTTTCTGAGTCGAATCACTCGTAGGTAACGTGTAAGTCACTGTGGTCAAGTAAGCACATTAAGTTAAATATTCATTGCTGTTCTAACATTGAATACAACTATATTCGAAGCGATATCTATTAAATTCTGATAGTAGAATGATCTGCGCTCTAAATATCATTAGAAGTCTAAATCAGAGTCCAGTTATAAACTGGTTCAAGAAAAGAGGACGTCGGTTCATTAAAGAACATTCAATCCGGAAAATACCAGTGGAACGATGAAGCCAGGAGGGCAGACAGATGGCTCATCTTCGAGGAAGTGGTATACAACATCTGTTGAACACCACTGAACGGTCCATGCTGAAATAGTTGTTATATCCTTAGGCATCGGATCTAACCAGATTGGGCGTCTCAAAGTCAAGCGGACTGCTGGATGTTCAGGGGAAGTTTCTCACTGGCATAGAATTTAGCCAACACTTTTGTGGTTGCTACCTGGAGGATCAATATTGCTGAGTGCTGGCAGCCATGGCAAAGTAGTAGGACGTAGTGTTCCAGAGATTATGCGCATTGTGGTGTTGAGCTGGACATCAATTCTTAGGATGTGCTGATCGAGCCCACACAGGAGCGAATTACACGGCTGTCAAATAACAGAGGGCCAGAGCTGATGCCTTAAGTGTCTGAGTACTAGCATTCCAGATTGAGCCAATCAGTTTGCGGAGTTGATTGTTTCGAGTGCTAAGTTTTGTTGGAGTTTTCTTCAGGTGATTGTAGAATGTCAGTTATCTGTTTAAATTTACATCAACGGTATGTTGGTGTCGGGTCAAATTTTATTTGCTAAACATTGGAGGAGCATGCAAAGCTCACGAATCGCATTTACTTTGATAAGGCGGAAGACACCGGAGACTGTATTTGTTATGCGTGGCTGTAGACGGAATTTCTTGAAAAAGCGCGTCATATCCTCCAGGTCCTTATTCAGTAGTCGCTCAAGCTCAGCAAATGAGTGACTCTGGGTCCCGAGAGCAATGTTATCTGCATACATGAACTTACTCGACTGTGTTTCAGGTAGGTCATTGGTATAAACATTGAACATCTGACGCCTCCACGAGCTGCAGTCCCCTCTAATGTGCACTATGAAGCGCCTGTTACGAAGGAACCGTTCGATAGTCTCAACTATCCAGCGCGACAATACTTTGAACATTTTCAACTGCAGCTCTGCATGCCAAACCGTGCCATATGCCGCTGTTAGATCTAGAAACACAACCACAGTTTTAAGGTTCCTCTGACCCTCGTTTCCAACAAATGTAGTAAGGGCAAGGACATGATAGCATGTGCTACTGCCATTCTTGAAACCTGCCTACAGTTATGATATTCTCCAAGACAGTACAATTGATTGAGAATCAGGCGCCCCTGTACCTTAAAACATAATGAAAGCTAGGAAATCTTTTTTTTAACGGGATATTTTTCAAGTTTTGGTATCGCAATAATCTATGCCTGTTGACACAGTATCGGCATGCACTTTTGCCTAACAACCCGGGTATAAAAGCAACTGACCATTTTTTTGCCTTCGTGTCAAGATACTTCAGAAACTCAGCCAGGATGTTTTCATATCTCTCATACTGCTTTACCTGATTTGATGACGAACAACACCCTTTCTAGTTATATTGTTTTAAGTGCCTGTGGAGTATTTGGATCTAGTTCATCAGAATTCCAACGGCAGTATTGTCGCCACATATCTTGTACTTGACGTCGGTGCTGTTTTCCCAAGGGTGCTTTTGCTACTTGTAATAAGTGGCTAGCTACAGCATTTGGCTTGACAACAGGGCGAGCTTAAAATGGTGGATGCTGATTGGTGCCAAGTTTTCGCAATTCCAACACTTTCGTTTGGAGCGTGTAAAGCTGAGTGATCCTGTAGTTTTCTCACAGCGCGTGTGCCTGGCAGGGAATCGATCGGGTGATATGCTTCATATTTCCTTGAGATGAGCCTGATATGTTTCATCCAAACAGGGTGTATAAATAAACTAGACGACGACCACGACGGACAGACTGAGTGGCTGCCTTAAATATGGATCTTTGGAACGATGGTGAGATTCCTTGATTGGGATGAAGTGAGATGGTATGGTGATTATGCTATGCTCCAGTATGTCAGATGTCAGTGTACTTCGTCTAATCTGAATTATAGAAGTTCATCGCCGCTCTGAAGAGCTGTGTATAGTCAACAGCTAAAGTCCATTATAGATAAGTATTGGCATGTGCTGACTGTGTGGGAAGTCATCTAGAACAGTCTGACTGACTGGCTGACGAAGGTCACCAATGAAGCTGACACAGCAGAGGTCCGGTGAGTGATCTTTTTACCATCCTATAGAGTGAAACGTACCACATTGTTTGGAGTCGTGGGTCAGAAGGAAGGAGGCCATTATTCATTGTCCACTCTGACAAATGTTCCTCGCCTTTATTGGAGTGTTAGTAGCCCCAGGCAATGTGATGGCTGTTGCAATCGCCAATATAAACAAATCGGTGTTCGCTATTTGGAAGCATATTGTTATCCCAGACGGCACTGAGCGGTTTGTAGACATTAACAATTTTGTACCCTCCAACCTGGAGAACATAGCAAAATATGGTAGAGGAAACTGGAGAGCCATCATTATTGTCGCATTATGCATACTTAACACAACCGAATTTGGAGTCAGGTGTTGAAGACAAAAGGTAAAAGCCTCCAATTGAATATCATGCTGCCACCTAGGCTATTACTTGAGTCGTCTGCAGACATATTATGTCAACATTATGACGGTAAGCTATTTAGCTGACAATGGTTTGTTTGGCTGATGAGAAACCCTCGATCTAAGTTGTCAAACTCGAAATGCTTGTCTGATGGCTTGAAAGTCGAAGGAAGCTCTTAATAGTTTCACGTAACTGTGATTTATTGCAGAATTCGGTTTGTAAGCTGCATCCTTTGTTTCCACTCCATTGGACGGAGTCTTGTCTGAATACTGACTAGGAGAGCGACGTGAGCGCTGATCCATGCTCCCATTCTCATATTTACAGTGTAAAACGCCGGTGCAGGATAATTGTATCCCTCCTCATATGTTATCTTTATTCTGAATCGTGGATTAGTTTGACCGTCTTATGTGAGTATAGTACACACAAAGATATACATACTTTCTGATTTCCATTTCACTTTAACATTCCTTCACAATAATCAAGATAAACATTTCCGTATTTAAAGTGTCCTCAAACAGGCTCTTTCACGCTGACCTAAATATAATACAGGTACAGGTCTTATGCTAATTTCGAGTTGGAAAAGCTGCAATCGCAAACGTTAGATTTTACAAAATTATAATTCCGTAAATTATTTATAAATGGCAAATTAAGTTTACATCAAATATCAATTAAGGAATATTTTATTACCATATCTCAATCATATTACAAGAATGGACTTGTTCACGTGTTTACATTTGTTTCGTTGGTCATATAAGCAATACAAATTATTACATTTTTACTTCGAACCACACATTTCATTCAGAAATGTAAAAAAAAATAATTCTTCATTATCCTTCTTTGTAGGAGTGGAAAATGGTGGCATCGGGATCAACATTTTACTCCAAATATTCGGCAAGGTCTCATGTCTGACGCAGAATTCGAACCCTCGGGTGAATGTAAACCAATGAACACAAACGATTCAATTATTCCTGTCAAAAAATTCTGACTCTTTTGGAATTTGCATATCACTATGGATTCTATTAGTCATACATAACAATTTTTAAGCACATGTTTTAACACCGTGGGAATGACGTGAAACAGATTAAAGGCCTAGTCTAATTGATGAACAAGTTGCACGTACAATATCACCCTGGGGGACGGGGATTAACATTATCTATTGTAATATCTCTGTGTGTTTTTGCAGCAGCTATAACAAACTAATTTCTTCAACTATGCAACTATTTTTTTTACTCTGTTTCGCACCCCGTAATCTGAGAGTAATACTCCGTGAAACAATCGTTCCTTCCCATAAATTCTGACTCAAGTAGGGTCTTAGAGATAAGGAGTCGACATCGCCACGCACCCTTATCACCTGTGGCTGCCATTCCAAAGTACGAGGTCACTCCAAAAGATCATGCCTCAATTGTAAGTTGATTCGGACCACGACGGCTATTTACGAAGCGACAGTACAACGAAGAAGTTTCAAATGGATCACACTGTTTTTTATTTCTTCAGTCGTATCTTCTTTGCCAGTTATATGCTTAAGATCGTGGACTCTTTTTTCCGTAAGAAATTTCTGGTGAACAAATAGTGGGACTTTGGCAAATTACTGTGCCGATATTCTTTTGTTGCGTATAAATAGACGAGGTGATCGGAATGCCATAGTTGTTTGTTCAGAGATTTCCTTTTCTTTCACGAATACGTATTAACAGAAATGCATCATCAACATTGCCGTCAATAAGGGTGAGTGGTGAGGAGCGGTGACACCAAAATAACTGTCTATTCAATTTTTGAATTTTTGTAAAGAAAGGAGGACCATGGGGTGACACCGTGAGTTACCGCACCAACACTAGTGACGCCACTGGTCATCAACAACACAGTATAACAATATTCGGTATATCAGCGACTGTCTGTTTTATGGATCTCTAAGATAAGTGTTTTGATAGAGTTAAAGCTTATGGTGAGTCAAAGTAGGAAGCATATTTTTATTGCGCTCGCATTTATTGTTTAAGCAGGATTATGTTTATTCACAAGGAACGAATAAATCTCCGCACACGCAGCCATGAATGATGCTGAAACATAGTGGTATGTCAACCGTAGCTTGCAACAACGCAGTTATTCTTGCAGATTTTGTTTCAAAAATATATATTCTGCATGCAAAAAGATATTACATAGTTACGTGTAGGTCCAATTACTACTACTACTACTACTACTACTACTACTACTATCACATATTTGATACTAGTCTGTTTCTAAATTTGTTCAAGGTAGTGCAGTCGGTATTATTTCACGAGTCGGCGTAAGAGACAGTTTTATTTTGAAACAAATTTTGAGATATTAAGTTAATTTGTTTCGCAGTTAAATTCATCAGTTCACTTTTAATTGAGGTCGAATTTTGTAGCAAAACACAGTGTGCGTCTATACCAGAGCTGGATCAGTTCAAATGTTGGGGTGGGGTGGGGTTTCCAATTTTAAAAAGATCCTGACTTTCTTCGAAACGACACCAAAAATCAAAATTATGTGTCTGTTTACTCACAGTGTTCATAATACCCAATAAACATGCGCAAGAATAAAACCATGGTCAATTTTCAAGTGAGAAGTGACCGTTTGTGTGTGCATTCTGGAAAAACTGTGCCCCTAGGCTAATTGATCAGGCCCTGTACGCATCTTTTCAAATAGCCATCCATTTGTCGTTCCATTAACACTTTGTAGCCAACCTCACCATTTTTAAATTATAAACCTTTCTGCACATTTCCCAAAGTAATCACTGTGCATAAAGAGATTACCTGCACTGATGTCGGAAATACAAAGGTAGAAATGCATATACACATTTCATATATGCATACATGAATTGGTAGATGTGTTGGCTAGTTCAACGTTGCCGTTTCCTTTATCGCGAACACTTCAGAGGCGATGATTCATTAAAATACAATGAATGCAGCGAAAATCCCTTGTCATGAAATAAACGTCTTTGTTGTCAATAACACAGTATATCTTGCGTCATAACTCAATGTATGATACATGGGATCTGTTTAGTAATGACAAAGCAGGTGTTTGGAGATGGGAAAATGTCACCGTCCAGACATAACTTGCTCTGTGTAAAGGTATTATATTATTTATATATCACCGAACAAGACATAACTTCATTGTGCTTCTATTACTTAGGAAATTTCCGGAAATGTCACATCAAGAAAAACTAACTAACCTCTTTGATAAGACAATTTTCAGATGAGTTCTATGTATGATATGTTCATGCCAGTCAGTTTGGATATGAATAAAATCTTTAATATTAATTATGAATTAGTCATACATAATGCGGGGCAGGATGGGGGGATGGGAGGGGGAGTGGGTTGTAGCACCCCCTAAGAAAAGAACACAGAGTAATACTCAAGTGGGTTCTTTGCGTCATTCGCTACTCTATGGGCACACCCGTCCTCTCCTATAAAACCCATGACTAGCTATCCCCCAAAGTGGCCCAAATATATTTTATTTTCTTCTTTTTTTGCTGAGCAAAGGTGACATGAGTGTGTTAATCATGGAGGTTAGTCTTGTACGGCTGTCCGTGAGTCCATAGGTATCAAAAATGAGGCCAAAGAGTATCTTCTGTACTACTCTGTGCTGCCTGCAGCAATTGTGGAAAGAAAAAAATCTTAGCCGAGAGACAGACATAAAGATTTATAGTAGCGATGAATATATACAAGCTGCAAAGCCTACTACAATGTGTACATAAAATATAATGTATTGGCTTGCTGTTAAGTTTTCGACAAAAAAGCTATATGTTATGTATATTGTTAAGTTTATGTTGGTGAAAAAGGAAACCTAAATATAGCCGAGTTGTTATTATTGAAAATGGTGAGCATTAGATAGGGAATTGATAGCTAAAGTATTATGAATGAGTTTATGATGTTGCTGGCAAGGACCTGCCAAAAGATTGGAAGATCAGAGATATAGCATAAAACTTAAACTTTTGTATCATTTGAATGTGTCATACAAATTATCTGAAACAATCTTTGAGAACACTAATAAATTTGACCGTGACCTTAGAAACATAATGAAAACAAACCTGGAAAGAAGTTTGAGAAAAAAAAATGCATGAAAGTGTATAATCTCAAAAGAAACACAATAACTCGCCCACTGCATCTCAAGCGAGTGACAAATTGATGAGGCCTGTGATGAGGATGTTTCAGAACAGGCTAATTAGAAATACGCTTTGGGACCATAAGTATACGAATTGCATTCAAACTCAGTTTATTTTACAGAGCAATTTTAAACGCTCTAATTAGGGGTAAAATAGCTATAATCCCCGATGCGAGGTAGCAGCAGGGAGGCTGAACAGACTTTTTATTCGGTAAAAAATAAGGCTCACAACAAAGTTGACAATACATGACAAGGAAGTGGGAGTGGAGAGGCGAGGGTGAGGGCACGGGATTAGCCATTACGTAAGTGCTTTCGAAAAATATTACAAAAATTGGGCATGAATCGACATTTTTAATTGAACCTTCTGGGGTGGGATGTGGGTGGGAAGTCGCAGCGGTGGTGATAAGTGATATAGTTAAATCATTGTTATATCAATACTAATGAGTGATATTGCGTTAACTATTAAACCTCAGACAGCTAAACTAGCTCGACAGCGGCTAGAGATAATTAAGAAATATCTCCAAGTCCATGATTATGTCAAACAGCAACTACAAGATCGTTAGGAATCTCGAGTAGAATTTGTATATGACAATGCAGAATTGTTTAAACTGGTAAAAAAATCTACTAATTGTCTTACTCCATTGCTGGAACTAACCGCTAAAGCAAATGGAAAAATATAAAGCACCAAGGCGACTTAAAACATTCTTGGAGATATAGCTGGTACTATAGCTGAGCTATAGCTGGTATTTAACCACAATTATTAGAAGGTATTGACAAAGCTCTTGTTGAGATCGGTGATATAAAGGATCATATTACAACAGCATAAATTAGCAAATAATAGCTAGAACTGATATAATAGATACATTTACCAAGGAAGGTATTGCAAGAATTAAGGATCAAAAACAAATAATTAAGACTGCTGCGTTTGGGTTTGGATGAAACAGAAAATTTTTGTAAAACCTGAATATTTTAAAGATATAAAATGTCGTGCTAATTGGGGTAAATATATGTATCACATGAGACTATGCATCACTTGTTACACAAGTCAAAAGTGGCGATAAGGATTTGAAATTTTTAGCAGGTCAGTAGATAGGTACATTGAACAAATAAGACAAGAAAGGTGTAATGTGTCGAATTTTGATGACCTGTTGAATCTTGAAGTTAAATAAATTGTGCTTTGAAGTTGACATAGTCAGTCCAGGAAGATCTTTAGAAAGTTCACTGATTATTTTTTTTATTTCATCTCTGAACACATAAAAGGGGTGACGTTAAGCTTCGATATCATTTGATCAGGTCATTTTACTGGTACAGTGACATGCGCGACATAGAAACACGAGCATAACTATTCAAAAATAATAACTGAGTTTTCAAAGGAAGTTTATTTCAGCATATTTAGGCTAGTGAACTCTGATGATATACATGATTATTTGGAGAGAAATTTTATGAACAGCTATTTACAATTGTTCTTTGCGATTAAGGGCATACACTTCGGGAAACAATTAAGGGCTACCACTTGCCAACATTCTTTAGTTCGATTTTTCTTGAAAGGAGACTGGAGAGTAATGTTTCTTTGTACAAGGGATCTCGTAGAAAAAGGCCAGACAGCTGTCTTAAAACGAAGACTTCTTGTTTGAAATAAAACGGTGTTAAGGTACGCAATTTTAGTTTCCAATTTAATATTCTATATACTTTTTTGGTTTGTTTGCAACTGTGTTGATATGTTTATGATTCATGATGTATCGTGTATTTATTTCGTTGGACTCCATTGAGATGTTAGTTTTATGCCATTTAACTTTTTGACTTTTCAGTTATTAATTCTTTGAGAGATTCGACAGATTTCATGTAATTAAATATTCAATATTCAAAGTATAGAATTTCATAGGGATTTTATGAATCAACCCTAATATTAAGGATCAAAAACAAATAATTTTGTATTTGTATTTGAAAAAACAAATAAATGTGTCACATTTCTTAGGATATATTAATTGAATCTTTGTGTAGGATGATATTGGCTCCTGCGAGTTAATGATAAGTGTATATTTATATCTGAGTACGTAATATTTTAATAATCACAAAAGTTACTTTAGTGTAGCTAGACTTAATGGATATGTCATAAGTAAATGAATATTCATTTTATTGAATTACATTGACCAGTCATGAATGCTGATATATATGGCTGCATTTGCCTGTAGAAAGCACGTGGAAATTTATGATCAATTGCGAGCTGAGTGAAATAAACTTTGAGCTAAGGGCATTTGTATTAATACCTTACTGATGAATAGAACCTTTATGGACAGTTAAGATCACATTATGTCCGAATTTATGCGAACCAAATGGTGGTCAATATACACGCATTAGACGAGGAAACAGATCAACAGCAGACATCAGGTGATGATGTCAAAGCGTGGGAATTGCACTCAGAATTCAGCACTCGTAATATGATGTGTAACTGGGACACTGTGACTAAATTCTGGGACTGTAAATCAGTTGAATAGGAAAGTAAATTTTAGTTATGTTTGGAAAGTGAATTTTGATTACGCATTAATTTAGTACATTTAATTTATTAAATCTGTTTGAGGAAAGTGATTTTGTTTTGATTATATATAAATTGATTTAAATTTTGTATTTTTATTATTGAAAGGGTTCGACGTCATTTCTTTCTTTCGATAATTTGCTCATCTTTCTGTACCATTCCATCTCTCCGTCCGCACTGGGCACTAATACCGTGGAAGATCATTCCCTATGTAATGGTGCCGAATTAATTAAGGCGGGTTTTAATGTTTAGAAAAACCGTTACACAATGGAACAAAAATATGAAATAATAATAATAATAATAATAATAATAATAATAATAATAATAATAATAATAATAATAATAATAATAATAATAATAATAATAATGATAATAATAATAATAATAATAATAATAATAATAATGACTTTGTATTGCGTCTAATCTTTAGAAGCTCAAAGCGCTTTACAACATCAGACAACACCTACAAGATACATATAACATATAATGTTATCATTAAAACAATTAAACAACATGATATTGGAAAGCAGAATACACACTGGAATATTAAGGTAGGAAACGCTTTTAGGTCTTTAAGTTTGTATTTGCAGTCGAAATAGGTGATTTTAAAAAGGCAGCAGATGAAAGGGGGGTATATGTTGTAAGAACTAGATCTGAAACAAGCAGGAAAAAGCAGAACCTGCGTCAAAGGTACTCCATGACGAAACAACTGGAAGTGGCTTTAGTACACTATATGATAAACTGTGCCAAAATAATGTTCTTGCTGATGGTAATCGACTAGAAATTCTAATTGTTGGAAGACCAGTTGGCAATAATACCTCCGAAATAAATTAATCAGCTGATATTTATCAGCGATTATTTACAGGAGATGTCATGAATACCAGCGTTTATCGTGCAATAATTGATGAAATATAATGGACGTGTACCTTGAGCATGTGCACGAATCGAACTACAAGTTCAGTATACAAGCAGATATGTCTTTGCCAGCAGAGGCATTCACTTAAATCGAAAGGAAACACTTGAAAAAAACTAATTCAGAATATGGAAATGGAGATCGAGTCGGCATGTCAACTATAGTTTCATTGCGTTGTTATCAATGCCTCATACTTGATTAAAGGAAAGAATATTGAATCATGTCTCGAATATATTGACGTTACTAAGGCGATATCGATTCTCGTAAGAATTCACGGTTCGCTGGTCCGTTAATCATGTTTGCCAAAGATACCACTGATCACCCCGAGAGTCGCTACGTAACAATGAACTCCGCTATAATTGATGTTGCATCGATAAATGAAAATTTCAATCAGGGGTTTGCAGCACGTTGATCAATGTTAAATGTTGATGAAGAACTTTTGTGTGTACTTCCATTATCACACATCTTTGGATTATGCCATAACGTGAAAATATTGCTTTTTCGGTGCACAGTTGTACTTATTCTAAAAGTCTCCTACAACGATGCAATCTGGTGTCCAGATACTTTTGATGCTGGTATGGTGACGCCAAGAAATCAAATACAAGTATCTTACTTCATCTTTTTGCGAATGCCATCCGTCCCGACAATACACTGTCCAAGAATAACCGTATGTCATTTTAATCATCTTCTGAGTTTATATTGGTCAATATTTACGGAAGTTCACTCTAACAGGATTTGACTTGTATGGATGCTTGGAATAAATGACAAAACAGACACAACGTGATGAAAGATGCAAGTTTATTAAATGAATTAATAAATAGAAGTGCATTCTCTACAACATATTCGGTGTGATTCTTTCAAGATCTAAACATACAACTTATTCAATTACTTCACACAAACATTTGTTATAGGCGAATTGTGACTTTATGAAACTTTATGACAAAAAAAAATCATTCGTACAATATCGAGAAATAGAGAAACAAAGATGTGATAATATATTCAA
This sequence comes from Potamilus streckersoni, assembly GCA_016746295.1. NCBI lineage: Eukaryota > Metazoa > Mollusca > Bivalvia > Unionida > Unionidae > Potamilus > Potamilus streckersoni. The sequence continues at coordinate 97,892 of JAEAOA010000185.1, forward strand.
CATTGTAGAAAAATGATATAGTAAAACCAAGATGTGATTCACATAATCTCGTGTAATAAAGGTACGATTCATATAATCTCATGCAAATAGGTACACCTCAATTATACTCAAATGTACTAATTTCAAACACGACATATGTTCCATGTACTCAACTGAAGCACAACAAAATCAATTGAAACAAACATGATCAGTTGTAATAAATACAACAATCGTATCAAACATACGACTCGTGATTCATAGCCATTTGTACAGCCCGTAGGATTCGTAATAACGTATGACTCATTTAAATAATTGTAAACTATGTAAACAAAATATTTTGACCTCGTTAAAAGATGCATTGTTAAACCTCACTTTTCCTGAATTTTTGAGTTCGTCCACACTTGTTTTGTGTTTTGGCCATACACACTTTATGAATCCACCATGCGCATAAGATTACAGATCAGCATTTTCATCACTGCTTGGCCATGATGGTCGCAAAAGCTTTCATCCCCGTATAGACATACATACAAACAACAAGACAGAAACACTCGCAAACACACAGCTGCAACAAAAACAAAATTGGACGTAATAACAGGTAAAAATTTAAAGTCTATACACACATACTACTAAATTAAACTCTTAATAGCACCTTGTCACTGTTAAAAAGTTCAAAACGTTTCAAATTCGCGTAGCGAAAAAGGCAGCATTACAAGCTACGTGAATAAAATCTGATTATGCTTCAAATATTTGCAAATAAAATAAACTGTAACACTTACCGCTATGTTTGTAGAATGCAATATAGAGAATACACTTGACAAAATCACAACAGACCATCGTGTCGATTAGAACAGAAATGTGCCTTAAATCTACAGGGAAATGAGCAAGGGTAACATAACCATGCACAGTGAGTTTTTTGTGTGTGTCTCTCTCTCTCTCAAAAAGCAATCAACGATGGATGCATGCTAGCTCAGTCACCCCCCAACATTTATCTACCCTAGATAAAGTTGCAGACATGTACAACGAAAATGATCAAATCGTTCTAAGGCGAAAACATTTTATTTGTTGCCTTATTTTATAACAATCTTCTTAGAGTTTTAGAGTAAACAAATCTGGTCTTGGTGACATTGATTCGTCAAAATATGCGACACGAGATGAGCTTTCTGATCTTATGTTGTTTTTCAGGGTCAATATGAAAGTCTAAGGACAAGTACCTTTAGGTGGATTGATATCGTCCGGTTAATTTTAGGCGCTAATAAAATATCCCGGTATTTCCTGAAACTATGAAAGTCAAACATATCATTCGCATCGATCAGAAACAAGATCAATAAACGTCTTTATAAAACCGGTGATACAATGACGGGTGACCTCAACATAAATGGAAAATAAATTGCCATTCTGAGAGAACCTGTGGATTTCCGTAGAATCAACTTTGACGTGTCTATGGCGTCATTCAACCTTTAGATTTTCAGGAACCGTGTCAGTCATTTTAAATGAAAACCGAGAAATACTTAATATTTGATCTAAAAGACAAAAGAGTTAACCTCAACAATATATTGGTGGTGTTTGGAATTTGTCGCAAAGACACCTCAAATGATCACTTCGCAGATATTTACATAGCGGATGTTGAGTCTCACACATGCCTTGAAGTTTGAGACCTTTTACAGGTATGATCAATCATATTCGTTTCAGGCATCGGCAAAAAATATTATTAACACGCACAAGATAAAACAAAATAAAATACTACAGACGTATTATGGTAATCGAAAATGTTGCTTTTTGTGTTTGATCATGTCCAAATTCAAGTTAATGGTATACCTGAGCAATGACATTTGTTTTGCAAACAACATAATGTATACCTAATATTCATCTATTAGAATAGAATAATATTTACATCATTATTAATTATAAACATTTTCTTTGATTTGAGATAAGGGTAGTCTTGATTCTGACCTTAGAATCTTCCAGAAGCGAAATTTCCTATTAGTTGACATATGTTTAGAAAATTGTAAATGCTACCTAGGTTAAATAGATGTTATATAATATTGCTTACATTTGGATTATTCGTTATTGTTTTAAGATCTGGAGTAGATTTAGTCTTATTGGTGTGTTCAGTTTTCAGTTTACTTCAATGTACTTGTTCAAATTATTATTGATAGAAATTACATATTGATGGATACTATTCTTGGACTGAAGCATTAATTTGGAATTATAATTAATTCCACACTCCTGGCTATTAACAGCACGTTTAAGATCCACACTTTCAATATTTAGAGTACCACTGGAATTCAACAGTAATTTCTAATATCTGAACTTTTACGACTGTTTGGTATTTAATTTACGATATTGCAAATTCTTTTTAAATTTTCACTTTGTATTTAGATAAATAAATTATTTTTTGAATTTTAGAAAACCTGTTGATGTTTGCTCTTTTCACTTTGAGACAATTGAGTTTTTACAGTATACATGTATTTCTTAAACCTCTTGATTAAGTCTGGTCACTATTGGTATGAATCATCATGAGAAGCCGATTTACTCTGCAACACTTTTGCTTGTTTCTTTGACTTTTGAGTCAAGATCTAGGTCATAAAATAAATTTGCATTAATGTCTTGTTTAAAATTCTTTTTTTGTACTTTTACTATTTCTATAACCCTTTCGTGGCATGGAATAAATCAATAAAAAGCAAAGATAATTGTTTCTATAACACTTTCATGCCGAAACCAACAAATCGACTCATGTACACGGTCATCAAATTTGCGTTAAATTTAACGTTTACGTTAAACATTGTTGAACATATTTTGTTTCCTTGGAGCCTAGAACTTTTGCTTTCATACCTGAGATGAATCTTTTTGAAGCTAATGTTACTTATATGTGATTAGATTTCTTGTGTGTAAGGTTTAAAAAGTATTTTTGATTTCATTTTTGTTTCAATGCTGTAATTGCAACAAATATTTTTATCTGAGTCTGAATTCCGTTTTTCAGTAATGAGATATGTTTTTATAACAAATTTTTTTATTCAAGATGAAAAGGTATTACAAGAGAATTATCATTTAGTCCGTCTTAACCTGATAACATTGTCAACAGGAGGTTAAAATGATTGGTCAGTATCAGGGGATAACTTCTTTGCATGATCACTGTTTGTAAACAACATTTCTATGATTGGTTCTGAAGTGGGGTTATACCGGCGGACGTGCTAAAGTTAGTGTAGTAAGAGACCACTTGACCGAGACTTGAAATGAGATTTTGGGCTTCTAAATACGCAATCTTAATATTTTTTCTCTGGCAGAGTCATCCAACACCTTGAAGGAATAAGGTATATATTTTTGTTGCAAATATTGTTTGTTCGTCGTCTGAATTTGGATTTAATTATTTACTTCCCTGGGAACTCAACAAGTTTATTTTTTTTAATAAAAATTCTGAGATATATTCACGGTAATTTTTTTTAAAGAATTATTCGGCAACAAAGACTGTGATTCAAGTGAGGATTTGTTACTCGTATATTGGATCAAATATGATTTCATCACCTTCCATATTAGTTCGTCGTCGGGGCTCAAACCTGGATTCTAATAGGACTATTTAGTGATAGGACTTGTGCTTTCATTTTTATGATCAAATATTGGATTTTATTCATAAAATGTCCCATTTACCAATTCTTACATTATTTTTAGGGTAATACATTGTTTTGTTAAAACATACAAAATGATGGATTTCACTCTCTTCTTTGTTACTGTCACGTAACACTAAGAAATGACTTCTTGCCGCTTTGGTCTTCCAGCAAGGGTCAATAATGCAAATTTTGCGCTAAAGTTTTTGATTATTTGTTTTTCTTTTTATGTTTGCTTATATATCATAAAACTCTGTATATATTGTAGTCTTAAATGGGATACACCATTTTGAAGTTAAGGCAATATTATTCATGACAACTAATCCTAGAACAAGACTTTGAAGGTATGATGCTTGCGTCCTAAAACAACAAAATGTGATAAAACACAAATTCTAACTTAACGAAAAAATAATGAAGAAATTAAAAGTCAGATACTAGACTAAATAACAGAAGATATAAACGTATATGGGCGATTATTGACAGGAAATTATCATAATGTAATAAAATTAAGGAGATGCGCATTTAGTTTAAGCAATTTGTAGATTTGTGTGATTACATGTTTGATTATTGGAATTCGGTGCAGTGTGAAATACTCCTTAGCACGAAATAATTTGTCAATTATTAAGAGCAAACGTCACGAAGAGAAAGTGTTAGTAAGCTTTTAAGATGCCATGGCCAACGAGTAGCGAACTCAGACCCAATCCGCATGACTGTCTCTGTCGTGATGTAGCACTTTATAAAAACTAGTGGTGTATATCGGTGTTGTGACTGCAGCGGCAGTATTTATGGTAGTAAACCGGTAAATTACACAATGGAATAAATGAGAAAGGACTCGGTAGATACTGTTTATGTTGCCATAGTGGCAAATGTTATGTAGGTTTACTGGTGTGATGTGCCTTGAAACGGTAGATCGACTGGCCTCAGGTGGGCAGTTAAAATAATCCCCCGTGTTAGGGATAGTTGTGCAGTTTCTACGGTGTGATTTACAAGCGGAACGGAAAATTTTGACACCGCTCGGTCAAAAAAAAAGACCCATGGCTTGTAACAATAAGAACATCAAATCAAGCTGACAAATTCAGCAGTATCCAACAGAATAACATTATTGAACAGATTGTCATCGTAATGAGTCAGAATCAATGCTAAATGTGTTTTATACTTAATATGTAATGTCATTGTTTGAGTGTGGTTGTACCATATTGTGAATATGCAGTGCTATTGATCTCATAATCTTAATCCAATAATTAAACACGTAAACGACCCTCTATAATTATTACAAGCACAGGCTATCCACCCAATCGTTTATTCTTTAATTTACAGTGAACACCATTAATTAAAGAGTCAAAAACAAAAATATTAAAGCTATTAAAGCTATTTTGACATATATATATATATATATATATATATATATATATATATATATATATATATATATATATATATGTATACTTCATAACAAGGCTTTACAATACATCATCGTTTTATGAATTCTATTATCTAATATCCGTTAACACAATTTACATTCGTTTCCAGCTCTAATCTTCATTTTTCTATATTCAGCAGTTACGTACAAAACTCCTTTTTAATATTCCGCAATAGTGTTTTGGAATATTACTCTTAATGATATTGAATAATAAAACAACAATCTGTTCTTTTTCGAACCTTCTTTTTGTAAACTTAGCATAACCCTTTAGTGGAAGTGATGCTATAACAAAAGACCATATATTGGCTAATAGCAACTCACTGATAACAGGTTTCACGAATAATAAATTTCTAAATGGAGGTGACATTTACTGAAGTTAGCTGAAATGTTTCTAAAAATGACACTTCTATTGAACTAAACAACTAGTGACATAATTAAAGTAGGTCATTATTAAACTTTCGTAATATTGACTACAAGAAAAGAACAGTTTGATTTTTGAATATTGTTTAATTTAACTACTTCTGGTGGTTTACGAATAAAAAAAATCGAGAATTAACTTTTTGGACTTGATGAAACTAATACAGGTTGCACAGGGTTTTACAGTAATGTTAGTGTGAATTTGACAAAATTACAAGTCTATCTAATTCATCAAACACCCATGTCATAGTAAACGTTTTGTAGATATTATAAGAACCAATTATCATGTGACAATACTTTCCTTACAAAAGTCAGCCTTTGCAACTGGGATCACATTAAAGATGGCTAGCTAAAATTGAAATAACCTCCACCTATAGAGCTTCTGATAATGTAAATGTAACACATACGATAATATAGTTCATGTGAAGCATAAAATAATATTAAATTATTCTAAAACTATATAATTTGGGTTAATACTTAGAAGCTGTGAAACACAAAACAAGCATAATATCCTGATTAGACTATAAAAAGAGAGTGATACTGAAATGAAAATGGCAAGTGCACAAGAAGAACTAAAAAGAATGTATCCTAACATACAATTATTAAACTATATAGTATTTTTGATATTTTAATTTTTAAAGCCACGAACGTTACAGTGATATTAAACAAAAATCATGGTTAAATGTATTGTGATTATGAAGAGCGTGATTGTAGTTTTTTGCAATCATATAACCCTGCTGTGTGGAAAGTGTTGTCTAAATCACCATTAGTGAATACTATATGGATTCGCACGTTTAGGTAAAAGAACAATAATTAAGACTGCGTATACTGGTGACAGAGAGATTTTTGCATCATTATATATAATTGATGTGGAAACTAATTCAACATAATATTATAAATGGTAATTTAAAGAACATATAACATTAAATTAATAATATGGCTTTTTATACGATTGTGTTTTGCATATAGAAGAACTTGTGAATTATATGAAAATAGAAATCATCTAACAGAACTCACTGTGATTACTTAATGCATCGCCGCAACACGAGTAATTCAACGTTTTGTTTATTAATACTGAGTGGCATTCATGCAACAAAAACAAAAAAAATCGCATTAAAATTATATAAAATATCAAAGATTGCATTGCTTACAAAGGGTTATTAATGCATATAAAATAAAATGTCAGTCATTATTGTAATCAAATTATAAACTGTCAAACAAATATAAACAAGATTCAAAACATTTCACAATAAAAAGAGCATTTTCTAAAAATATTTAATATTGTGCAAAAAATTAACTATTTTTACGTAAATAATGATTTAAATGAAATAATCTATTTTAATGCTGATAATATAGTAGATAAAAATGTCAAACAGCATTTCTTTTCAAGAATAACGCAAGACTATAGAAGATGAAGCTAAAAAAATGTTTTAAATTTGTGACCCCCCTTCCACCCCGCAAGAACTTATTCAGGTAGAAATTGTATATAAAATAATCCTGTCTAATGATATTAAATTTGATCACAGTTACATGAATACAAAATGTTTTCTAATCGATTTAATAATAACATTCTCAAAGAACGTGAAAATTTAGATAACCATTTTTTTAAATAAACAACAAAATTGAGCCATATGCTTTTATGATCCTGGATAATTTTGAATACACCAGATTGATATAGAAAAGTACTCCATTATTTCTATATCCCCTCTGAATTTACAGCCCAATTTTAGTATTATTAAAAGTATTATTCTTTTGGCCATTACTAACTTTTTAATTTTAAGAATATTTCAAGACATATAGTAAACATTTATAAATGATGACAAAGTTTACTTAAAGACAAAAAAAGACAAACTAATAAAATGTTTAACAGCCCACCTACCCTCAAAAAAGCATAGTTTGGAAATTTTTAATTATGGCTCAATTATTATTTCTTTGCCTGTTTTGTAAAAAATGTTTGTATGGGTACTTTGCAAAACTTAATCACAGTTTGTTTAAAATCTTGTTTTCTTTTCTAACAGTAATTTTTACCTATTGTTTAAGAGACATTTTAAGATATCGTAGACCGATGAAACGAAAGCTATATCAAAACGCGTTTTGAATATAAACACAATTAATTGAGATCTGTGCAAAAATATACGACAAACTTAATTCAGAATAATGACCTGATTAGATAGTATGTATCCAAAAGAAGGTTTACACGGATTTCGAGGAAATTTTAGGTCGATACATCGCACAAGCCCCTGTCAAAAGAGACGAAAACTAAAAAGTGGGACTGTCTTCAAAAATATATTAATCAAACAAATGTCCAGTAAAACAAATAATATCTCATTACAATATGTGTACCAAGTGAGAAAAATAATTTATAAGAAACTTAGAGAAGTTTTCTTTTCTCATGTTGACGTTGTGATTTGCCTATGTTAATATTTTTAAATGGTTGAAACAATTATGTCGTTTTCATTAGGTTAATATAAGGTGCTATTACAACACATACAGAACATAATAAACTAAAACTCGACAGCTGTCAAATTTAATATAATGCAAATATGAATGATGACGATGTCAAATTAATAATAATTAAAACACCAGTGGTTTTCTTACAATTTCCGTGTTGGATATTGAATAGCATTCACTATACACAAGTTCTTTTCTGAAAAGGTCGTGCTCTAACCACAATTTTTATACAGCGTTCAAAGACAATCGATCATAAGTCATAATATGGCATATAATAGTATCTTCCTTGTCAGTTAAAGTGACAAACAGGAATTCAGAGTTGCATATGTCGTTAATGTATCTTGACCTATTCATCATTTACAGAGGGGCTAATGAACATTAGAGACCAAATCTATGTGAATTTTGACCCGACATCTTTACAAATTGACACTACATGAATATTACTGGTACTATTGCGTCCCGTAAAATCGCCCAATGTCTGAATTCAATGGTTAGAAATCGCAAGAAAAGAAATTATTATCCTGACAACAAGCCGGCCAGTCCTAACACTAACCTCGTAATGCTTAGCGCCAAGCGAGACATCTATTAGTAACATTTTTATAAGTAATTAATATGACTTGACCGTGCTTCGAACCTGCTACATCAAATATCTGAGATGGCTACCAATTAGGCCACTAGAGTTGTCACAAAAGGGGTGTTTTACAAAAATAATGAAATATTCTAACCACTCATCTAAAGTTAAATAATAAAAAAAATACTTGATACTCCTACATAATTAAAGTAATTAGTAAATACAACCTGCTAAGATTAGGTTTTGACCTCTTCGCTATAATAGCCTGCGAAGAATTTCATTTAATGGTGACATCAATGCCATTAATTATTCAGGGTTGAAGAAGGGAGATATTTTACCAAATACATGTTTTACAATAAATTTAGATTTGAAAGATGATCAATACTGTAAATTTCCTTTTGGTTCTAACGGAGTTGCAGTCGAACGATTATAAATAGAGTTACAGACAAATATACGTATACGCTACGTGTTAATGTTTCTTTCTACGGTTTGAAAAAGATACTGCAAAGTGTCAAAAAGCAAAGCTCTTGCGGTAACTGATTTGAAATCTTAATGTAAATTCAACAATCGTTGTTTAAACAAATCAGCAAAACTAGCTGAGACTCCTTTTGCAATATTGATATGTCCCTTGCGAACAAGCCTTGCAGTTTGTTAGCAAAGGATTAATTATTTTACCGTTTTAGTGAGCAAGGACGGTGATGAAGACGCTTATGAACTGTAATTCAAAGATTTGCGATTTCAGTCTTACATACAAATATACACAATGTATAACATTAAGCAATTGTACTTCGCGATTGAAATAACCTCCTGTTAAAACAAAGATTGCAATAATCTATGCAAAAGTCCATGCACTGTACGATTGACACAGTGTACGCATTTTGTGTGCGTGCTTGTGTGTGTGTCTTTGTGTATACAATAAACTCACAGGGAAATTACATGAAAGAATAACAAATTGGAAACAAAATGAAGAAAAATCGCATGACAGTTGATATGTGTACGTATATGGTTTTCGACATTAGTAATAAAGATTAGTGTGAATTGTTAAATAAAATTGAACGATTCTTGAAAAAGACCTTTACTGAAACATTTCAACAAATGTACTGTTTGAAAGCTCAGTTAAATTAAAAAATCAAACTTACAAAACGAGCCACCTACAAAGAACATGAGTCGAATGTTGACATTTTTATTACAATGCAAGGCTGATAAATATATTGAACAGAGTTAAAACGGATAGTCAATGAGTGTTTATTATGAGTCTTATACTGAAGCTTTGAATTGAAAATAATGAAAAGGACAACACTTATGTTTGACAGATATGAATATTTAACGTGATTATCAAACATTAAGTGGAAAGTCATGTGTCGGTCTGCCCGAATGAATTAAGAATTAATTACCTTCGAACAAATCCTCAGCCTTTCGATGTACAATTGTTATCCATCATCAAACTTTATTTCTTCGGGTCTTCTCTCTTTGAATATTTCTTCTCTGTCATCTGTCTCTGTCTCTGTCTCTGTCTCTGTCTCTGTCTCTCTCTCTCTCTCTCTCTCTCAGCCCAGGAACACTTCGATAATTTTCTTCAAATTGTCATTAGCAACATGTACATGTAAACTTTGTTGTTTCAACACTATATTCCCGTCAATGGTCACCAGTTTGACATACATAAAATTGTCTGTACGGATTCCGTGAAAATCTATTTCTTGCTTGCCTTTGAAATGTGTCAGTAGAATGTTCAGTGAACCAGTCCTTAAATTTGAACTATATTTAGTTTTCCATTTATCATAATTAATTTGCCTTCAAAATTGATTTATACTATTGAAATGAACTGTACTTTCAGGCTTGTAATAAAATATCTTAAATAGGTTTAGGATTTTTTGTTTATCTTATTCTTTTTGTCTTTCTTTTATGTTTACATTTTATCTGCCAAGTTCACCTTTGGTGACAATGGTCTTTAGTCTGCTGCTGTTGTCGCTACGTCGTCTCTAACGTCCGTAATTTAAAATGGCATCATTCGTGAATAACTTTTTGTGGTCACATTTTACCAGCAAGGTAACATAGCATCTATAACTAATCTCATTTCAAAAATTTATTCAGCCCTTTCAAACGTAAATGCTTTCAGATTTTTGTGTCATATTTTGCAATTCCTCTTGCTGATTTTAAAGATGACAAGTTACTATATGCTGTTTTAAATTTACGTTCTTTTTCTTATAGTCTATTATGTTGGATTGTAACTGATTTACCTTGTGAAGTTTACGAGAGCTTCAGAGCATGCTGTATATTTATCAGAATACAAATATGTTTATGCACTCACCCGGAAAAATTAAGCTATATTTGCTTCATATTGCACGCCTTGATATCAAAGTTGATGCTACTTATAATAATTTATTTATATATGTTTGATATTAACAAATCACAATTATTTTCTTGCATGTAATTAGTTAAAATTAATAGCTATAGCAACGATTCTGCCCCGTCTATATTTTGGAAATATATGCACATTATTATTCTCGGTTTTTACTGGCAATGTTAATTTAATACTAAAGGTATTAAATATTGTTATAAATTCTCTGAAAATCTTTAAATTAATTGCAATATATCTCTTTATTTATTATGTGTAATATATAAACATTTCAAAACTGGTATTATGTATCGTACCGGCTGACGCCCTGTATCCACGATATTCAAGTGTGCTAACTGTCTTATTAGCCTGAGTGATATGGTAATTGTTATGTCAAAAATGGTTGGCCTAGATATCTTGTCATACATCTTATATAAATAGTAATACAAATGAAACACGAGTGACCACCAAATGTTTATAATTATGTAATATAAGGATTTTTCTTTTGGATACGCCAAAAGTGTTTGAGTTCCTACTTGACATTAGTCTATTGTTATATTAAAAACGTGAAAGAAACTGAATGTATTGTTATGTATATTTAATTTTTATTTGTTTGCTGGATTCTCTCAATGATTATGTGTTATGTGTACTATATTTTATAACTAACTTTAATCCCAAATTAATTTAATGGTGTGCCTGATCAGTGACAATTTTTTTATAAACAACAAAATGCATAGCTAATATGTTTCTATGAAGAAGACTGTCGGCATAAAAGCACATTAGTACATCCGAGACTACAGTTATATCAACAAATTCAGCATTAAACATTATTTGAAATGCCACTATAATTCAATTGGAACTTCATACATTTGGATTTTTGATGGAACATTTAGGTCAATTCTGGATTTAAATGTTCACTTTGCATCATTTGGTGACTTTGACAAATTTTGATAAAATATGACTCTTTTTGTTACTTAATTTAGGACCATACCAGTATACAGACATTTCTAATAATTATGAGGCAATAGTCTTTTATTCTTCTAGTCACAGGGCTTTCCCAAGCCATATGCTGAAGCGATGTCTTGATTGGCAAAACATCAAATTGATATTGGTCTTCTTTTATTTTTTTTATTCTGATGCTAAAATGTCAAAAAACAAAGAACCAAAGCCAAATAAGAAATAAACGAACAAAAATTAAACCATATTCAGTTACCAAAGAAATGGAGCTCTTACGGTAACGTGTATGATTTGTTCAGTGAATAATCATCGTTTACTTTTTTCACATTCCCAACTTCTTTAACAACTCATTCGTCAATAACTTAAGCAGGAAATGTAAACTTGAAAGCAAAAACAACCAATAACAACAAAATAATATGAAAGAAAATATGAAATATGAAAGAAAGAGCAAAACAGAAATGTTCTTTAATTGTATCGTAAATACCATTCCACCCAAATCAAGTTGCTCTATGCAAAACATTTTCATGGCCCAATGCAAAATGGTTGTGGTTCCAGCGTATTATTATGTTTTAGTTTTCGGAAATGATTGATTACTAATTACATACAATAGCTTTCATTTCATACACACGTCTGACACTGCTCTCACTTATCCTGGCTTTGCCTACATGACATTGTTAGAGAATAATCTCCACTCTAATTTAATAATTATAATTCATTATGAACATTACAAACAAAGTCAAATATTTATATCACATCATCTTATGTGAACAAATGCAAATTATAGATGTAGCACCGGTTTATTCACCACATCTAAATAACCACGTACCAACTGTACTGTATCTAATATTAGTCATATCTTTTGACGAAGATATATCAATTTAGAATGAAAGCAATGGAGGTGGCAAGTGTAAAGCACATTCCCTCTTCACCTACAAATTCAAGTTTTGATATTACAAAGAATTTTACTCGTTTTGGTAACGTTGCAAAAAATTTGAAATGGCCAAGGGAGCATTCGAAAGAATTACAAAATGTGTAATTATCCGTAAAGCAAGTGATATTTACCATTCAATATAAGTTTATCAGTGTTGACTATGATTGTATTAAGGAATTCATCTTAAATGGTTATGAGTTAGTCCCTGAGGCTTATCGGAAAAACTTTAGGAACTATAAAATAGAAGCTGGACAATCTCATGTTGAATTTCCAAGAAAAAAAGAGCAATTATTGAAAAGATGGTGGTTAGCCAAGAAAGTTGAAAAAAATCAAGAAAAACTCGAATAAGTTGTATAAATCATGAGTTCAAGAACTGTGTCCACGGTGACATAAAGACTTATATTGATGAGCATAAGGTCGAAACCTTGGAAAATGCAGCTCGTGCTGCTGACGATTATTCCTGGACTCGTAAGATTTTTTTTTGTATATGCAAGTCTTTCACTCAGCAGTCTTCTGGTAAAAAGGTATTTCAGCCTAATACGACTCCTTCTAAAACTCAAGACCTCTTAGAAATAAGAATATTTGTGATAGTTCTATTGTGATTATGATGCTTATATTTCAATTTGAAGCAATCAGAAATAATATACTAGCATACTTATACATAATAGGAAAACGCGCATATAGAACGAGACATTGAAATCAAATAGATGTTTGAGGTAAAACACTCCAGATGCTGTCATTGATTACGAAATCTTGTCTATCTAATGCTTTCGCCCAAGGGATAAATTCTCACATTTTGTAGAAAGAATGACCATGGTCGATAAATTTAGTCATTAGTAAATCACATAAATGGTTTCGCCATGACAATTGTATTTCTGGTATGAACTGTGTAACGTTCAAGGTAGTCACTAATAAATGCATATAATTGATTGGGTAGTACAGTAAGAGTTATCGACTAACATACGCATAAATAGAGTTCCTGATGAGTCATTATTTGCAGTAATATCTGGAACATCAATTCAGAGGCTGACAGTAAATATAAAGAGTACCTGTTTACGTATGTAAAAATATTCTGGTATGAAAAGATCTTTGTCGGTTTTCTATTTTCTAGGCTTCAGTTATAACAGTCAGTTGTAATTGTGCTAGGCTGTTGGAGAAGATAAGACTCAAATGTCTGAAACGGTTTGAATTTTGTAGATGCTCTCGCATCTAATGTTTTGCCGTCAGTGTGGCACGAAACGATATAAATTGACTAGTGAGCTAGGTATCGTATTAAATAGATAGACTGTAATGGTTATCACATACCTGGTTTAGGGCGCGATTTATTTTTAATTAGGGTCCACTTGATAACGGTCAGACAGATGGAGAGGCAAGATGAATTTGGATTTAAATAGCTGAAACATGACAAAGCTGAGTAGATCCAGAGACATATTTGTGCCATTTGAACTAAGTGCCCTAATGTGAAATATTTTTGAGATCAGTTTATTTGAAAAAGAATGAATAGAGACAAGTACTTTAACTGCAATGGGCGTGTGTTAATTTTTGCAGATAGATAAATTTAATTCAGATTGGCTAATTTAAATCGGGGTCTGTTTCTTAGATGAAAATTTAATCTGTAAGTATTCTCCAACGAACAATTAGTCAGTATAAAATTCTGCGGGGAGGCAAGAAGTTCTCTCGTTTTAAATTGTCCAAGGGACTGATGTTCTTAAGTTAAGGAGCATTTAATTTTAGAGATACTTAGAGAGTCTGTTCTGTAGAAGAATCCTGTGTCGTATGATTTTCACGGGAAGGATTGTTACTTAGCAAATATTACAGCAAAGACAAGAAGGGAATTTCATTAATTCATTAATATAATAAAATGTCAATTCGCTTAATCGAGAATCGAGAGTATTAGCAAAAAGATAAAATGCCAGCCGACCTTCAGTCCAGCTGTTATTTATAGTCTTTTACGAATATTCTCGTTGAAAAGTAACAAAAGAAAAGAGTGAAGACAACAAGCTTCTTGAGATTTAACAAAAATAATATATTTCACTAGAAAACACAGTAAAATATGAAATAGGTCTTACGATTTGTGAAGAAAATACAAACAATTTTCCTAAACTTGTGAAACTATATACGTGCTGTCACTAAATAGTTCTAACTGAATCTAGTTTGAATCTCAAGTTGGTTTCAAGATTGAGGATGATGATGTCAGATTGAGTCTTTACATAAATGTCCAGAATGTCACGTTGGACTACAATTTGTATTGTACTAATCCAATTTAGAATGAACTTCACTGAAAGTCTTTGTCGTAAACCATTTGTGTATTTCTCCAGGGAATAAATTATTATTTCCTAAAACGTAGGTGAGCTGCTATAGCATCATCTATAATAGCTATAACTTGAGCTGTATTGATGTAAAGAAAAATAAACTTGTTCCAGCACAAGAAAACTAATACCTTCTTCTCAAGGTATAAGAGCAACTTTGACTATTTCACAGGGACCTAAATGTTTCTAAACCGAACTAAGACGTCACTTCATGCACGCACACAAAGAACGCGTGGCTATTTCATTATCTAACAATTCCAGTACACGATTAAATGACATATGCTTAGAAAATGATATTGGCCACAACCCATCATTTACGCCGGTTGTATTTCCAGTCGACGATATAAAATAAAACTTACGAAAGCCGAGAGTCATATTTACGTTCTAAATACACACGATGTTTCTTTCAAAAAATACCAGATACCGTGTACATAGACATCATAATAAAATACAATAAGACCAAAATGAAACAAAAGGAATTCAAATTATAACACACAAGTAAATAAACTACATGGTTGTAATTGTTCCATAAGAAGGCTTAGGAATGATTGTCTGACAAATCTACAATTCTGCCATACTTCAGTTAGGGATACTAATTGTGTGTTAGGGAGACACATTAATCTTCTGTACTAGGGTTTGTGTATCAGCTGTCATTCTGCGAATATGCCGATATTAGCCTTAGTTGCTGTTGATTTACGATAGGAGTGTTCAACCCCAGGAAAAAACCACACAAATATTTAGGTTGTTTATTATTTATTTTGAAAAGGGAAACAATTCGATATACGTACGTACACATACTCAGGCAAAGAAAGGGTAAAAATTAAGGCTGATAACTTGAAAGGGGAATGGATATATATATATATATATATATATATATATATATATATATATATATATATATATATATATATATATATATATATATATATATATATATTTATATATATATATATATATATATATATATATATATATATATATATATATATATATATATATATATATATATCCAGTCCACTTTCAAGTCATCAGCCTTAATTGTTACTTTATATATATATATATATATATATATATATATATATATATATATATATATATATATATATATATATATATATATCCATTCCCCTTTCAAGTTATCAGCCTTAATTTTTAGGGTTGAAATTTAGTCTTTGTGCTCAAAGAGTTTCTTGACTCGGGGTCAGGAAGATCATTCATCTTACAGCCCATACTAACAAGGAAATACACATTATCATGACATATAATATATGTCGCCATCAGTGTAGCCGTCGTTAGTCAGAATGCATTTACTCCCGCACCTTTTTCTATTCCCAAATGATGCGTCTTTCTTATTAAAAATATCCCTTATATTGCCAAGGAAAACACCCTGCTCATATTTCTATCTGTTGTAGTTATTTGCATTCATTGATTAAGTTACTGATACAATCACTTTGGATTAAAGAGATTTGCAGCATTTGCCACTGTAAGTCTGCACTCTGGCATTAAGCTAAAGAGACATCAAACAGTGCTAATTGACCAATCGCCGTGTCGACAATGCAACTGGGTTCCCTTTCGATCGTAAAATGAACATATTCCCAGAAATTTTATCGCAGATATGATAGAATGATGTCCTTACTGTCAAATGAAACATGTTGAAAGTATGGCTTCAGATAAAACCATTGTTTTAACACTGTGCCTTATGTTTTAATGGTCCACATATTACTGGTCTTATTCGTTGCTTAGAGCTAGATTGTTCGTACCTTGATGTCAGTTTGATTTGTTTATAGGGAAGCGCTGATGTGTGCTGGAGAATTTCTCGAGTTGATACTTTTATCAGTCAGAGAGTCAGTTAGTCCTTTTCATCTTTAAATATGAAATCTTATGACTTCATCCCCTTTTTCTGGGAGATCATTACCTTTGTGAATGTTAAAACAAATCTCATTGACAATACGGCAACTTCCGTGGATGAACACATGTATGCATGCTTACGATAAATCGCGTATACTCCATGCACAAGGGTTAGAAACAAAACATTCTGATTGGTACAAAGTTGTAAGAATCTTGACACCACAGTAAATAAGAGAAAAATAAAATGGAGTGTGTGTGTGCTGCTTGGATAGGTTAGCCGGATAAGTTTATATGTACTATAATAAATATAACCAGATGATTTGTCTAATATACTCGGACCTTTCATACATGTTGTTAATTTAAAGAATTTGTTACGATTTTTTGCCAGTATATTTTGTATAACTTTTAAAGAATAATTTTGACATCTGTATTTCTTATATTTAACCATAATTAGTGTAACAGAAAATAGATTTTGAATTGATTGAGGTTGAAAAAATTTGTTTAATTTATGTTAGCTCTTTTCTGTAACTTAGTTCACGAGCAGAGATTCATATATATATATATATATATATATATATATATATATATATATATATATATATACAAAAAATACAAATCATATGGCGAATAACAACCCTTTCAAGCGTACAGGATCCACCAAGGGATCACGTGTGTCAGGGATTGATTAAAATAGATGCAATAAACTGACGACGAACAGTACGAAACTAGTAACTAACTAGCCTAAGCACTCTCGACTCTTAATGAGTCTTTTTCAAAGGCAAATACATTAGGAATGTTCCTAATGCAGTGTTTTGGATGACACCTGGTTGGGAGGAAAAGGAATCATACTGGATACGCCGCCTTAGAACATTGAAACCAAGAAGACTAGAAAATGAAAACTATGCATTAGTAGACTTTAACATTTTCTAAATCTTCTTATTATCCTTTAATTTTTACTATAAAAATAACCGGCATAGAATCAAATATCTGGGATATAATCTGCGTTACATAAATGTACAAAAAGTAAAAATAGATGTCGCTTTGGCTTGTAGACTTTTAGGGAATTATACACCGTTTTCAGTTTCCGCAACTAGTCTCTACAGGCTGGTTGTATTTATAGTTTTTACACTTGTGGAGACAGCTATATAGAGGTATACAAACAAAACGTCTTTGTGTTTATTTGTTTGTCGTATATATGTTTTGTAATTGCCTTTGAAAAAGACTCATTAAGAGTCGAAAGCGCTTAGGCTAGTTAGTTACTAGTTTCGTACAGTTCGTCGTCAGTTTATTGCATCTATATATATATATATATATATATATATATATATATATATATATATATATATATATATATATATATATATATATATATATATTTATATATATATATATATATATATATATATATATATATATATATATATATATATATATGCATGCATGCATCCATCCATACATACATACAAACATACATACATACATACATACATACATACATACATACATACATACATACATACATACATACATACATACATACATACATACATACATACATACATACATACATACATACATACATACATACATACACACATACACACATACATACATACATACATACATACATACATACATACATACATACATACATACATACATACATGCATGCATGCATGCATGCATGCATGCATGCATGCATACATACATACATACATACATACATACATACATACATACATACATACATACATACATACATACATACATACATACATACATACATACATACATACATACATACATACATACATATATATACCTACATACATACATACATACATACATACATACATACATACATACATACATACATACATACATACATACATACATACATACATACATACATACATACATATGGAACTCTCCATCAAATTCGTAACCAAGGTTCTCCTAACTGTTACCAAAACTACCAGGGAAAGGGCATGCAGACCATGTTTTTCCAACTGGAATAGCAATGTCCTGAATTTTGATCCTTGTAGACAGAAGTAATTTATTAAATATTCTATTTTGATATATTTTGATTTATTTTATTAAATATTCTAACGTTGTAGTTAAAATATTAGATGTGTAAAATGTGGTTTGTAACAAAGACATTAGACAGGTATGTCAGAACCTGTACCCTCAAAAGGTCAATAACAAAATACAAAATAAATATGCTTAACATATTACCACAGAATGCAATTATCACAGAATGCTATATACACACACACACACACACACACATAAAAGTAGTAAAGGGAAAGGCAGACCCTAGCCTAAAGACCCTTTTTAAATCCCGAGACCTGCTAACAAATAAAAATTACCCCTTCTCTCTCTGTCCTAATACTCCCACCCCAAATGATTTACACACATACAATTGAAAAGCAGATCCTAGCCCATAACATGTATACCTTACTTGGTAACATCTGTTACCTAATCGATATCATCTATAGAGCGCTATAACATGTATACCTTGGATTTGGTAACATCTATTACCTAATCAATATCATCTATAGAGCATTAGCCAAGCTTTGTAACTGTATATGTAGTCTGAAAAGATTAATATTTCTATAAAAACTGAGTTAGGTAAATGCTGAGGTGTGTTAAATTCAATCACGTAATGTTCTAGAATCAGAAAGAACGTAACTAAAATCTCTCAGTCATATCTACACGTCATATGCAGACTTAATCACGTGATCTTCTGGAACATTCCAAATTACTGGTATAAACGGCGGTTAGATTTCACTTATAGGCATTGTTTTCTGCACTTTCAAGGGAGAAGGAATCTTCACAAGGCTAGATCAGGTAAGTGATATTATATCTTAAGTTTTGATAATGTTTTACATTATTTCATACTTGTTTTGATAATCTTTTTCATATTTGCTAACCCTCATTTGTAAAATATCTGTTAACATACTGTCAATAATGCGAAACTCGTGTATTAAATCGTCCATATCATATTTATACCTCGCAAGTAAGATGGAATCTGATCAAGTAGTTTTTTGTAAGTAATAACGGCTATTTGACATCCATGCTGTTTTATAAAAAGTCTTGGTTCAACTTTTTACATGCTGTTGTAATGGTAACACCAACACCAGATATAATTAACAAAAACGGGTTTAATGATGCTCCGCTTGAAATTATTCCAGAACTGGTCATTAACAACCTGTAGATATGATATTATTCGAAGTATTTTATTGTGGTATTTGTAACATTTTTTTTCACGCACCAAAGTTTTTTTTTTATGATAATATTTATTGTATTGTATTAATGAGTCTACATCTTGTTTTGGGTTATCTTTTGAAATATGATTGAAATCAACTATACGTTTGTCATTATAATATTAGTTCACATAGTCCCATGTTGGGTTAAGTAGTAGGTAATCATGATATTTCAGCTCTAAATTCCAAAAACCACCGATAAGAGGCATTTGTTAAATTTGCATTAGCTGGTTCAAATATAAACTCTTCTTCCCTACCTTTGTTTAATACTATTAATACGTTTCCAGAAAAAAACATCAGTTGAGTGACACAACAGATATCTGGTGTATATAATAAACTTTGAATCGCTAAACACTGACATTCTATAGACACCGTTAACTTCTGCAATATGTTTGAT
>JAEAOA010001848.1:0-18356 GCA_016746295.1 Potamilus streckersoni
TGTGAAAATGAATAAAGAATGTGACCTTGTCGGGCTTGATTTGATTGTTCCATATTAATTTGATAACTTCCTTCGATTACATCACACGTTAAATTAAGTGCGATCACTGATGAAATATCCACATTGTTCGGTGCGATATGTCTACCGTCGCCGTCGGGAGAATTATTATGAGTGAGGATAATAGGCTTTGGCTAGCTATCTTTCCATGATTGATAAATTTTATTAAATCCTTCGTCGATGGCAGTTCTGAGTTGATTTTTTAGTTCAGGTGCGTTATATCCTGAAAGTTTATAATTTGGATTTTCATTTATATTTTTTTTATAATCTCGGGCGGAGTAAGTTCTTGAAATTGGGTTATTTTCATCAGTGAAGAGATTAGTAATCCTCGAATTAAATATTTCCATGTCATCGATGATTTTATTACCCGCGGCGACTACACTAATGAACTCAGCTTGTGTGAGAAGACCGGATCTTAACGACGGTAATAACAATTTAAAATCATCATTCATTTTTCTGAAGATATGGGATTCAATATCTGAATAGGATGGGGCTGTTTCATGTATTTCCAGAATTTCACCTTCCTGTGGGATATAATCATTATAAAATGGATAAACCCACTCATTTTTACCATATTGATTCTTATATCGATATCTTTTTGTAAAGTTTATATCGAGGAGGGTTTTATATCCTTTTGATGGATTTTCAGGTCCTATTTCATCAGTGACGTAATCAGATTTTACAGGCTCGGGCGTGGAATTGCCAGCACTTCTAGGTGGATGTTCGGGCCATCCTAATACTGTTCTTATTGAACTGTTATAAATATCTACAACGTACCCAGGAGAGCCTATTTCAATTGTAGATGATAGTGTTGGTTCATGAACTGTTATCGCAATTTTTGATTCTTTTTTAGTAATAGATTTTATTCTACGTTGTAATTCATTATTAATTTGCTCAATTTGATAGGACCCAGTTGGTATTGAAACAACGTTCCAATCTGGAGTGTCATCGTTTTTATTCCTATATGCAAATACCAGGGAATTATTAGGTCTCTGACCGCCAAATGAAACCGATCTGATATTAGGCCAACTATGATACACTCGTAATTTTGCCAACGCGATTTCCTTTACTGAAACAGGTGAAGGAAAATTCACACTGAATTTAGGGTTTGTTGACGATATTGATATCATACTTGTTTTCCGCGGAGTGGTATTTTCTGCTATCCGCTGAAGTAGTTGAATCTCTTGCGACATTATTATTATTATTTACAATGTCTAATTTTGCAATAGATGAAAAAACGCTAGCGTTTTTAATCGTAGTATCATAAATACGTATCATCGCGGAGAATTCGTCTTCGGTAATTATCGTATCATCAATCGATGATGACATCAACGAGGATAATTGTGAGTAACCGTTAGATACTGCTTGATGTTTTACTATATAGTCGTTAAGTTTTTCTTGAGAACACGATGATATTTTTTTAGTAATAGCATTTGCAATTCCAGCAAATGTTGTCACCGCGGAAATAGCAATTGGGACAGCAATCGGAGCTACCATTGTTACTGAAGATAGTATAATACCAGCACCGGCCATTATACCAGATACTGAGTATACTGTAACATCAATTACGGTAATTCTCCTGCGATACTTTTTAATTTTTATTTCATATTCATCAATGAGTGTTTTGAGTTTTGTTAAGAACTCTTTGACGGTATCATAGCGATATTGCGATGACGGAATCATATTATTTTAAAATATCAAGTGGTTTCTAATTGTTAAAAATTCTAATTTAGATCAGCTACAAACTCCATGTACCATACAAATGATGTCTTATTTAAATTAGGATCAGTGCTTGTTATTGTAAACCGTTTGTATTCATCCACGTCAATAGTCGTTGAAATCACGTTGTTGTATCCATATGAAGTCGATGATGATATATTAAACTGATTCAGTGACACTATTGTTAATCGATAAATACCCTTCTTTGACACAGTGAGAGTTATTATATTTTTTTTAGGTTCCCAATCTAATGATCCAGAGAGAACTGATTATACCATATTTATGATATTCCTCTCATGAGGAATCTTTATTCTTTCAAGTAGCGGAAGATTGTCTGTTTTAAATTTTGTAATATCCTCGATAGATTTTTTAATAATATTAATGTTATCTCTAATAATACTAAATCCAGTATCATTAATATTTTTAATATTGGATTTAATTTCATCAAAATTGGATTTAATTTCAGCGAGAGATGGAGAGGTTACCGCTGGTGTTCCAAAAAATTTATTCATAATATTTCTACGAAGGGAAGTATATGTTGTTATATGTTTTTCAAATTTTTCATTTAAATTTTTTAATGCATCTGTGATTGTAGAAACGAATACACCTGGTTTGAGTTTTCCATCATTTGAATATAACGCTATTGTATCTTCAACGACGTCACGTCTTCGTATTAAGACATCATCCAATGAAACATTACTAGATTTCAATTTGCCCTGGCGATCTTGAAATACAACTATTTCCCCAGGATCTACACTTGACAAATTTAATGTCTCGGCGATTTCATCTTCGATTATTCTTTTTACACTTTCCACAGCGAATTTACTATCGGTTTCTGTTTTTTTTTTGATTCTGATAAAGGTCGTCCCCAAATATCAATCATTATACGAAAACGCTACGTTTTTCTAAATCATAACGCTATCGTTTTTGCCATTGCCTGCTAGTATATTCATTAACAACAACTTGTGGTGGTTTCCTTGGAAATCTAGATATCTCTGCAAGGACATTTAATACTTCACGACCGCATATCGGTGGATCATTTAACTGTTGTGTTGGTAGCGTGGAATAAAAAATTGGAGATGACTTTGTTATTGTGGATACATATCGCATGAATTCTTTTGGTGGAGCTAATCCATATGAATCAAAATAGACAATTCCACGTGGATCAATTGCATATGCGACCCAATGAGTTCCTTTTCCGCTGCTGTTATCAAGATTGATAATACCCGTTTCATTTTTCATTGGTTTTGACGGTAATTGATCTCTCATGAAAACTCCTCTAAAGTTTTTTATTGATAATGATTTTACAGCATCAATTAAATCAAAATTGGACATTGGTGAAAATCCTAGGGATTTTTCCACTAGTAAGCCGTTAATGGTATTCATAGGCCTGTGCCCTTGTACCAATTGTATGGGGTTCCTGGTAGTCTTAGACCCTTTCCTTTTTTTTATAGCCTTTCCCAGTAGCTTTTTTCAGGGCCATTCCTGCAGCAGTATCAACGGCTCCTAACGCTGCCGCCTTCGCAACCGCTGGGGCAGCCGCTGCAATCAATGCTGGAATAGCAGCTAACAGCGGGAATATGCCACCTGATTTTATCATACTGGCGATTGCTGCTTTCGAAAAATCAATTTGAACTCCTCGTTTGTTCTTTAGCGCATCATTGAAATGTTTTATTTGACGATCTGTCAATGATAATTTATGTGCACCACCGGACATTTGAGTGGGTTTCAGCGTTATTGTAGTTCCACATTCTTTAGCAGACTTTGATTTCAATTTCTTGACCTGACCATCAGTCAACTGGACATTAACAATACTATATGTCATTCTATTCTAAATGTAATTTACACTTTCAATTGATCTTATTGCGAAAATCCTAACTACAGGTTTTCTACTGGTGCATCAATAAGTCTCATTCGTCCGCCAACTCCTTCTAACAACATTGATTTATCACTGAGAATGACAGCAACTGCTCTATAATCGGCTATACCAGCAGGGCGTTGTACCCGAGCTTGGAAGTATATATCAACAACAGATTGTCTCATCATGTCAAGATGTTCCAATGAAAAGTAATAAATCGGATAGTGTTTTTCAAAATCAATTTGCGATATTTGCAAACCAGTATCAACATTTTGATCACGACCCATATACGACAATATTCTATGATATACACGAGCTATGTTGTTGTTTTCATAATTAAGCTGTACAATCTCTGCTGGCTCTTGTTGTCCATTTATTCTCAACGAAACTTCACTTACTCCTAATTTATCAAATATCATATGACTAGATAATTGACGACCCACTCGATTTGCATCCTGTAACGCTATAAAGATATGACGTGGAGCTGAAACACCTTGTTTTGATGCTAAGTGCCATGTAAATGCGCCATTTACATTATCCTGCTTCGTATCAGTCGTTGTTGTTAGCCAACTTAGCAATGATTTTCCACCTGTGTCCATAAACGATAGTAATTGTTGCTCTATTGTAACTGCTGGTGTCAAGACGGGTATCCATAGAACCAATTTATTTAAAATGACTTTACCATCATCAACACCATCAGCATGCCAGATTGCATCATTGTCATTTTCTTTTCGCACTAACACGACTGTATGCTTTGCTCCATAGATGACTTTTCTGACATTTCTACAGAATCCGAATATATGATGTAACGGAATTGCACATGAAAACCGTCGATGTTGTCCTTTTAATGCTCCTTTTCGTGTTGCAAATACTAGATTGAAATTATCATTGACCCTTTTTAAAATGTCGAATTCAGCGCCTGGTTGGTCTTCACGGTCTAGATTATCTGCGAGTTGTCGATCAGCTTCTGCAGTAGCTCTCGCAGTTCGTACTTTAATAAACTGAATATGGTTAGCATGATCCAAAGTATCCTTAGCAAACATCATAGACGGACCAGCCGACCTTGTATAATCATCAGAATATCTCGCAAGTCCGATTATTGTTGTTGCAATATCAATATTTTGTTCTATTGATTCAATTTCTTTTCCATCAATGATATATCTTGCACTGTTAAATAGCGCCATAATGCCATTATTTACGAAACCAACTCGGATATTTTGGTCATTCCCATATGGCGTATCAGCTGCAACATTTGTTACAAGCTCTCCTTCTACTTCAATAAACGCCTCACACGGCAAAAAGTATCTACTTGTATCTTGAACTTGAAGTTCAACTCTCACACGTTGATTAGGCTCTCTTGCAGGATAGGCATAATACTGATAGTTAATTTTAGAATCATCTTTATTCACCGGCGCTGCCATATCAAACGCTGGATCAGCAATTTTTTTTAAATGCCATTTATACTAAAACGTATCGTTTTTCTAAATGTAGTAATGCTATCATTTTCTTTTTCGATTTCCTCCAAGACCGCTTCCCGCTATCATACTTGCAATATTACTACTATCTGGTGAAGTCATTGCTAATGATGCTAGTTTTTGTTCCACTGCGTTATTTATCACTTTACTGACATTTGCAGGCATCATTGTTGTTGAAGGTAGCGGTGTTGAAACTATTTGTGGTGGTTTTCGTCCGAATCTAGATTTCACCAATGACGTTATTCTATTCTTTGCGGTAGAAAAGGCCGTTCCTGCAAGATCTCCAACAGCGTTAATTCCCTTATTACGAATAACATCAATGGCTTTCATCGCTAATTGTTTAGCAATTGGTGCTACTTTTGGGGCTGTTCTTGTGAATAAACCCGCTATGGTATTTCCAAGGCCGTCTCCATAGTATGCCTTATAAACGGGCAATCTTGAGTTTACCACATACACTTTTGTTGGTTTATTGTGATTATAGTGTACTATCATCTTATTTGAAATGACTTTGTAATTTCTAAATGAGAGCAATTAGAAATTTCAATCGCTATAATAACCACTAAATTCCCCCGGAATTCCGTCCATTAACTCATCCAAGAGTTCTCGATACGTATGAATATCAATTATCCCACCTTGGAATAATCGTCTGCAAATATCAAATGCTTCATTAGTTATTTCGACTGAGTTATTCCCAGCTCGCTTACCTCCCATAAGAACCTCAAGTCGTGATATATCATTAATGATATTACTAGGACACATATGAGAATCATGATGAGAACTTCCATAACCCTCTCCTGAAGTACTTTCTGATTCGGAAACGTTTTGAATTTCTAGATCTGATTCGGAAACGTTTTGAATTTCTGGAGATTGTCGACCTCGACCTCGACCTCGACCTCGACCTCGACTTCGACCTCGACCTCGACCTCGTCCTCGGCCTTGTTGTTGTTCTTTTCGTTGTTCTTTTAGTTGTTGTTGATCTAAACTATACTTATTAACTCCCATTTGAAAAGCTAGGTAATTCAAGTCATTCTTATTTAAATTTCCGGGTTCATTTTTATTAATTTTAAATAACCAATCCACCCATTGATCTTTGTTTATTGTGTTTTTTTATACTCGTCTTTCAAAAATTCTCCTCTGTTATAATAACGTTCGGCAGCGAATTTACCAAATAACACATAGTCTTCAGGTTTCAGCAATTGAATTCGTCTGATTTCTTCTATAGCTTCATCAGTGAATTTCTCGTTAAAAGGAACACTTTTTTTAGTGGAAACTTTTTCAATAGAATCACTAGCATCTTCGACGGGGTTATCATCAATATCAATATTACCCATTTGTTGTATTTCTCGCTGAGTTTGTAACTCACCTGAAAGCTGTTTTATTCCCTCGTGAGTTTTTTCAGTTTCTGTAGCAATCTTTCCTAATACATCAATAATAGGTACTGCTCCCTTTTTAGGGATGTCGCCGTATATAGCACGTTCTGTTGCAAGTTTCATATGTTTAGTGGCTTTAGTTACAGGGGCAAAAAGTTGTTCGCTTCCAATAGAAAAGTCAGTCTGCGCTTGCTGTCTAAGTTGTAGTTTATCTCGCACGTCATCTCGAATTGGTATAAACTTTTTCAGTAATGCTAACCTCTCACGGGCTAGTCTGGTAGTTAATGCTTCTGATGTCATTATTGGAAATGCTAACGTTTTTTCAATTGTGGGTTTCAATACTTGCATCAATCAAACGTCTTATAGATTTCACTTTCAAAGCAATCTCTGACCGAACTTGGTACTGTTCCCCGAGTTTCTTTCTAATGGCTTCAACTATACTAAATAGCCGAATGAATAAATTAATATCATTGTTATACAAAGAAGCATTAACCGCTTTTTGGATTCTTTTTATCAGTGAATACATTTTAGGTAGAACATATCTTCCATGTTTCAATTGTATATCAATTTGTTCAAATTCATTCAAAAGTCTGTCTTCATTCAAAAATTCAGAAAGTACGATTCCTTGATTTCTTAAATTTGATATTTCTGTGATGATAGATGTAATATCTTGAAATTCCATTTATTGAATATTATTACTAATGTATTTGTATCTTTAAAATATTTTTATATAAAAAAAAAAAACAAAAACATATACAATGCCTAACCCTTCCTCATTCGAGTTCCGAGGCAAGGGAGGCACATACATTAAAGACTTATACAATACCCTAACTCCCCAATCGAGTTCAAGGGCGGGTTATATGGGTATTAGACGTGAAATCCAAGTGATTTCTTTACAAACATTGAACATATAACATGAAGCCTCATTTGGAACCTCTTTCGCGCCAAACGACGTCAAAGAGGCCCAGAGGGGGGACAGCACATTCTTGGAACTCATTTAGTGCCTTCGCATTATATAAGCCCAAGGGCCACAAACATAGATCTCCCAATTGGAAGCTCTATATTAGGTCTTCCGGAAGATATGTTGTGGGGGGGACAGTACATTACATATAGGATGATATATATATACAATGAAATGATAGGATGGTATGATAGGGACAGTACAGGACGATACAAACATGAAACGACGGGGCGGACCTACACCCAATCTACCAATCAAAAGCAACCCAAGAAATTAACCATGGTTGCAGTTGAAAAAATTCAACTACACCATGTCAATGGCGTGGGAGGTTTGATTGGTAAATTGGGCTTCGTTTTAAAGCCCCAAACTTATTACGGCTCATATTATATATAAGGTGACTGATACTGCAGTGTCGATGTGTAGGTGTGTATTTATTTTCCTAGCATTTCATAATGAATATTGTGTAGTAATTTCAATGGAAGCTAAGTATTTAAATAAAGCATTAAAACAAGAAATACAACTGTTAAATAATAGCAATTTTTTTATTAATTTCTATAATATTACGATTAAATAATCGTAGTAATAATGGATTTACATGACGAGATAACTCTGTTATGGGGATCCCTGTCAATTCAGGACCTGCTATTCGAGACTGATATTTTTCTGAATTTTATTACATGTAGCCACACTAAAAAAACTAAACTACATGTAGCGCATTTTACTACCCTGACCTCACATACAATCTATTTTAATTTGTAATTACAAAGTAATTTCATTTTCATACAAAATCTAAACAGCGCTGTTAACGCTGTCTTTGTAATTGGGATTTTTAA
This sequence comes from Potamilus streckersoni, assembly GCA_016746295.1. NCBI lineage: Eukaryota > Metazoa > Mollusca > Bivalvia > Unionida > Unionidae > Potamilus > Potamilus streckersoni. The sequence goes on from JAEAOA010001848.1 coordinate 8,274, forward strand.
AAAATCTATTAATAGAACCCTGACCTCGGCCATACATAACTCTGTCAAATTGTCTACCCTATATAGGTTTTTCCAACAAAACCCTAACTGCTGTTCTCAATACAGTCTTTAGAAACAAGAAACAATAACACAAAATCAAAATCCGTACATACCTGATACGTATATATACCGAGTTAACCATTAAATACGTACATGAGCAGAATTAATTCAATCCAATTTCACATGTGTTCGCACGAATTACATATCCGGGAATCAATATCGAAAGTAGGATAGTCACGTGACGATCAGTAGTAATAAGGGGAAATACGGAACAAAATAATAATTATTGAGAGTCATTTCATGCGTATGAAAACTTTATTCTATGTCCATTTTTCTTTGAGATAGCTGTTTGATAAATCCCTTCAGCCACTTTTCGTACTGAAGGAATACATATTCCAAAATATTTTCCAGCAGCATTCATTGATTGAAAAATTCTTTTTTCATTCGTCGCTGTATTAAATGACTGTACTGGTCTCTTTCCAACTGACTTATAAGTCCCTGTCTTTCCGCTTTTTGTATTCTCTCTTTGAGAAATGCATTGTAAATTGGAAATCGCGTTATTTAAGGGATTTGAGTCAATATGATCAATAACATTACCATCTTTAATCAATCCATAAAATGCTTCATAGACAATTCTGTGAACGTAATAGTTCTTTCTTCCAGCAGTAAATTGCAAGTATCCCTGATTATTAACAAAACCAATTGGTTTTTTCAGTCTACAGTGTCTAACAACACCATTACGAGATATTTCATAATTAACGAGTATTGGATGTGGTCTGAATTCTTGCTCCATTTATATATAATAACACTATTTGTCTAATTCATCATTTGCTTTAATTATAAATCTATTAATGTAGTCTTGAGGGGTTTTTATGATTTTGTCTTTGACAGAGTCATGGTTAGGGTCAATGATAGCGTTTTTTATTCGTTTATCATAATAACGTTTTAATTCTCTAAACCGCTTACCCCACAATTGATACATAATTGTGATTTTCCTCTCACACCCACCCCACAATTTATGCATGGGGACGGGCCTGTCGAATTATTTCTGACACTCTGTAAGTGATATCCACAGAATTCACCTCTACACGATTTATTGCATGGGGTTACTGATCCAATCATAAGCCATTTGCAGTGATTCATTATATATAAACAAACTTTTCTATTTAAATACTTGTCTTATTTATATGAATGAAGAATTCAAGAGATTATCGGCAATCAAGCCTTGGAAAAATATTAAATTCAATCTTCATAGAACTCTCGAAGATGTACCAAAAGAGAGAATAAATAATAGAAGTCTGATTAGAAAAATACGAGATTGTGTTCAAGAGTTTAAACAGGACGGCGCATCACACACCTGGTCAACATTTAAAATTGATGGTGTTGCTGATGCTAGAATGAATGATGAAACAGCAGCTATGATACTATCACAACTTGGCAATAAACGGTATTTTCTCAGAGTGAAATTCATTATCAATTTAGAATCGGGCGAATATATTATAAGAGACAAATTTGTTCCAATTCTCAAAGATGGGACAACAGTCATTGTTAGCCGTGATTCCAGACCAGGGCTGTTAACTGGAATTGATAAACCATACTATGAAAAAGCGTATCCAGAAACAGCAGTCGTTTATGGGATGTATCCGTTAAATAACCCTGACATTGGAAAACTAGCACCAATGAAACAGTCAACGTCAGTGGAAAAGCCACTCAACTGTGTGGCACAACGAGTCTTAGAACACTTTACAAATGCACTCCGTGGGAATAAATTAACCGATCTAAGGCATAAAAAATAGATCAATGGGAGCTAACAGTGAAAGAGAACGGAGCAACTATTTCCGATATAGCTAGATTGGAAAAGTCGTTGAGATTTCCGATAACCGTTTTAACGATAACTGGCGAAGTATTATACGAATCGAAATACAATAAAAACGGAGCTCCAATCAAAATTATTGATCATAACAAGCACGCATGGACATCCGCGGTTACAATATTCCCGCGAGAGAGAACAGTGAAGTATATCCCAGAAGAATTCACCAAGGATGGCATTCTCACTGAAGAAAGATTATTCGATGATATTGCTAGTTTGTGTAAAAACGACCCTGTATCAGTATGGCTACTTCATAGTTTTGAAGATGAAGAATGTCAATTCAATCAATTTATGAAACCTAACGGTGAATTATATCGCAGTGAAAGTCTACATAATAGGATGAAAAATCTAGCAATAAGTCTCAGTGAAAACGCTAGCGTTTTTAATGAAAAATCCGAAGATTACGAACAGTTACTTACAAATTGTTTTACAATTCCATCAGTTGCAGCTCATTTTGCAAGAAAGAAAAATAATTGGAAACCAACACGAAAAGAGTTTTTACAGGATGTTCAATCCAGCTGTTTGGAATATTATATGGCGGTCTATGGAACGTTAAATACAATCGTGAAAGTATGATATCAGTTGATATCGTTGCCTGTTATCCAGGAAGATTTCTAGGATATGGATTCGCTGGTGAGTATTTTAAACGGTTTGGACATCCCACACATGAAATGACTCGTGTTGCTATTAATGGACCACTGCCTGATTTTGATTTGACCGGTTTTGCTTGCGTAGTATCATTTGAATTCGCTGAAGGACTTCATCCGTGTTGTTATGTTTGGATTGGTAGACACATGGCTGAAAGGATGTGGTTACCAATAGTGTTATTGCGATATATGATTGATTATAAAATGTTAGTTTCGTTGATTGTCAGCGAAGCGATTATCTCATATCAAAAACAAACCAATGTCTGGTTACCAGAACCAGAATGTCTTGATAGTATAATCGATAAGTCTAGAAAACATATTGATGCTGACGAGGAGTACATTATTGAATGGTCAAAAAAGATATTTAATCAACGAAATAGTGAAGCAAAGGATCTCGGCCGAAGAATAATCGGTAAATTTACACAAGGTGGAAAAAAATTCAACTTTACAAGACAATCCTCACGATTGATTATAGATGATGCCGAATACGACTTCGTTATTAAAGATGCAGTAGAGAAAAATAGATACGCAAATTGTAAAACAGCCTTTTTGTCCAATAAAACAAAGTTAGGTAGAATTGTTACTTACAGTGATGGAGAAAGCTCTGCATATCTACATTTGAGAACTTCTATGCTGGGTTATGCATCTATCAATTTATTTGCAATGATAAATAGTTTTCCTAGTATAGCAGTCAGAGTTGCAATTGATTCAATGTATGTCGATAAAAAATATATCAAAGAGATAACTAAATTTACTAATAGCGAAGAGACTTGGGGAACATGGCGAATTAAACATGAAATACAACGCGATTATTCTGAATCAGCAGACCTTGAGATTAGAAGCAGTTACCTGAAGAACGATAATTCTATCAGTGAAAAATCCGAAGGATTTTCTATGTCTAAAGCACCACCGATATCAGATCCAATTTGTAGATATAAAACAGTTTATTTAAACGGTTGTGGTGGATCTGGAAAGACAACACGTGCGATAGAATTATATCGAGAGAGAACGTCCATGATTGTACTCACACCAACTCATAGACTAGCGAGAGAGATCAAACAACGAAATGTTGAAGCTTGCAAGTATCATAGTTTTTTTCGATACAAGGGCGATGCTTGGACTCCTGAGCGAATGGGTGAGAAATTTATTCCAGCGGTTATTATTTGGGATGAAGCATGTACTGTTTCAGAAGATGTATTAAAAATGTTTCTTGATTGGTTATTGCAAAATAATACAAAAATTATATTGTGCGGCGATCATGGTCAACCACCACCATTTGTTGGTAGAAGTCCACATAATTGGTTAAAAGGATTTGTTGATTATTACGAAGAAATTGATACTGACTATAGAGCACTCGATGAGCAGTTACGTGAGTTTAAAAAACTAATTAGATTACAACCCGATAGAATTCAATGTGAAGTAGCGCGTGAAATAATTTCTGAAACATCTTTGAATGATTTTTGGGAAACATGGAAACCAAATGATTTTGTAGTAGCAAGTAGAAAGATAGTTAGAGACGCACTTCAGAAAAAGTTGTTTGAGCTACACAAGAAAAAATTCCCAACGTTTCCAGTACCGTTGTGTTATAGACCATTGGATACACGAAAGCAGAATATTGAAGTTGAAATTCCAGGCCAGACGGAGAAACAGATTCTAGTGTTAAATGATATTGTGCTAGTTGATATCAATACTGTAGAAGATGCATTATGCGCTGATAAATCACCATGGACGCTTGGTTATGTAACAACAATACACTCGTCACAAGGATTGACCATCACGGATACAATTGTTTGGATAGTTGATAATCGCATTGAATGGTCAAATTTAGTCTATCTCGCAGTGTCCAGAGTACGACGAATAAATCAACTACGAAGGATTGTTTTCGATGATGATTTTAATGCAAACGATGATAACACTGATATTAGCATCATTAATAAAAAACTCTCTGGTTACAAACAGCAGGACAAAAAAAAAACAACGAGAATTTGATATTGATACTGAAGTAATAATCGCATTAAAAGAACAACAGAATAATCACTGCGCCAGTTGCAATTGTATAATGCACTGGCAGTATTCGGATAAAGACCCTCGACAATTCACCGTAGGCAGAAAAAATAACAGTCTTGGTCATGTCAGAAACAATGTGATGTTGACCTGTCTTGAGTGTAATAGACGTAACGGAGCTAGTTAAGACCATGTGGCGGTAATTGAGTATCGTCCGGAATAACTTGTAGTTGTTCGCGTGTAAAACCACGCTGAGGTGCAGTTGAATCCAATCTGTAGATTGGAGGTCTACCAGTTGATCGCGTTATGGTTGAAATTTTATGCGTAGTAACACTCCATATAGGATCAGTAGCTCTTCTTTTACCACCTTCAAGCTCTCCTGGTTCGTATAAATATCTCACAGTAACATCACCGAGAAGTGGCTGAGTGCTAACCCGCTGTGGTTGTTCGGGAATATATTCTTTTTTTATTGCAATATTTGGTTTCATATTAATAGTTCGAGTAATCTCGTTATTTAACGCTGCAACTACACTCGGTAACCTTTGGACCCATTCACGAGATCGTTTTTCTTGGATGAATTCTTTTGCATATTGATATCCAAATAACCGTTCTGCAAGAGTTCGATTAAATCGTTCTACAATTGCCTGATCACGATGTAACGCAGTATGTCTCCGTCGTATTGTAACACTATGAGTTTTCATTGTTGATAGAACAGCACATTGAAACTCTTTGCCAGGATCAACTTGTAATAGATTTGGCCATCTTAGAGGACCTCGTCGATAAATCCTTTCAAATGCAGAAGCGACTTCAGAAGCTGACTTTGTTTTCAATGGTTCTGCTTGTTTAAATCGACTCGCAATATCAACTACAGTTAGCGCGTATTTGTAACCATGGTCATGTGGTAAAAACAATAAATCAGCCTGATGAACTTCATTGGGTACGGTAACATCAAAATGAGAATAATTAATTTGTTTAGGCGGTGGTAGATAAATTTGCCATATAGCTTGTTTGGATAACCAATCTTTTGCAGTGGATTTTTTCACTTTTGCAGCGTTAGCGAGTTTACTAATTGCTGCTTTACCCTTCCAGTATCCTTTCGGAGAATAATAAATAGATTCCATACTATAAAAAACACTGGTGTTTTCAATTACCAGCACCTAACACTAATTTGCCTTTCATAGCTGATTTGACCAACCATGAAGCCAATTTTTCTTTGAAGGATTTATCGGGAATAGCATTTAACGCATGAATTAATTTTACATCCGCGATATGTCTTTGTTGCAAATTATTGCTTTTATATGCAACATCATGAGCATGACATGCCTTATCAATAGCATTTATCGGATACTCACCAGGCCGGGGCTGATTTTGATCATCAAGTCTGATATCTAATCTCGTTCCGGGACCACAGTAGCTATATCCTGGAAGGTGTTTTTCTCCGGGGTATTTTGCCCATGGGGTTCCGGGGAGTTTTCCAAGTTTTGCGGCAATATCACCTCCGAGTTGCTTTTTTTTAAAAATCGAAATTTTTTTGTACCACATGTTACACACTTACCAGTAAGCGCTAGTCTATTGTTTTTAGTTGTAATGGTTGTCTGATCGGTTGTATCAGTACGCTGTTTACACTTAACACAATATAGATCCATAATTTATATATAGAGTTATGAATATAATTGACTTTTCAGCGACTAAAAGAAGAGAACCGGTAAAACACCACGCAGCGCTTCCGAATTCTGTCCGTGCCATTATAATCGGACCATCTGGATCAGGCAAAACACAATTGCTGCTTAATTTGATAATGCGATTTATGAAGTGGGATAAATTATATTTAGTTGCCCCATCCGTAGATGATCAACGGTGCTATGAAGTGCTAAAAGATTATAATGAAAATGCATCAGAAATTAAAGGTGAAAGTGTAATTGATTTTATAACAGATATTGATGATGCACCATGCGTAGATGACCTCGATGGAGACATAAACAATCTTGTAGTGTACGATGATGTAATGTTAGATAATCAAAAGAACCCTGCTAGAGTATTTTCCCGAGGTAGGCATAAAAACACTGACGTGATATATGTCACTCAACGATATACTCAAATTCCAAAAGTGATTCGCGATAACTGTAATATTCTTGCTGTATTCAACGGCGTTGATACACATACGCTACGAAATATTTGGCAGACATGGTGTTCCGATATGGACTTCAATGGATTTAAAAATTACTTTGGTCATGCTCAGTCTGTCCCATATGGATTTATAACAATAAATTTACACGACCCTCGGTCACGATATCGTATTGGACTTGATCAAATATTTGGTTAAATAATTTGTATTAATCAGCAGCAGGGAGGGTGAAATGACAACATATTTGCGACGTAGATGGCAGCAATTTGAGGGTGGTTATGACAATGTATTTGCGACAAAATCGCTAAGGCTCCATTTGTAAAATGGGGTCTTTAATTTTTTTTTGGTTAAAATATGAGATTTCGTAGGAAGGTTCCATTTGGCATTCTGAGGCTTTAATCGATTTTGTCGCAAAAATTTGTAGGGTTCACCCTCTCTGCTGCTAAAAGTACTTTGATGCTGAACTTTGTTGTCATTACGATAAGAAGATTTTTTAAAGCAATAAAATTCGTTCATTTTATAATATAATGAAGAATTCATACTGCTCTTGGGCGTGTAGCGTACGCTACCCAGGTTGAACAACACATCCAAAAGCAGTTTCACAAAATAGTTTTAGTATCAAGCAAAAATCCTTTAAATATTTGGATTTGTTTAATCCTAAGTTTCAGTCATGGCCGGTTCAAGTTGTTGATGAGGATCAATATATACGCTGGTGTTTATTTTCTTCCTAATCTGATCAGCCACATCTATGAGAAAAACTTTGACAGTATGTTCATAAGAAAAATATCTCCACATTTATTCTTTCACCGCTCCGATGGCCTTGCGGTTAGAGCTTCCGACTCGGATGCGGGAGGTCACGGGTTCAAACCACGAGACCGAGTCCTCCCAAAGACTTTTAAAATAGGAGCTCAGCATTTAGATGTTAGGGTTAGGTCTTGTCGACCTGGTGCTAAGATAATGTGAAAAGGTCTGACATCATGCTACATGTGTGCAACATGATGACCCAGTGCTGGAAAACACTAACAAATGCCACATTGCAGACATTGTAGCGATATGACTAAAATATTGTAAAGCTAAGTTAAAAATCCAAATCACACAAAACCACACACAAACACAAACACACACATTTATGCTTTTGACATTCACATCCTTATTGGATTAATGGCTAAATTACATAATCTAATTCAGATTTTATATCCGCGCATTGTGTTTTGCTTAATGTAATGACTTTTGCCCACCATAAGTGATCTGTTAAAAGACCAGTCTTACTGCAAACTGCAAATACCAAAATCTGTCCTCGTATAATGCGCCGTCAGATCTGCATCAGTGCAGTTTGTTAGGAGTAATCGGTAGAACAAACATAATAGAGTTATCTGCAGGTGTATTATGCTAGGACAGATCACGGTCTATGCGGTGTGCAGTTGGAGTCGACTTGCATGAGGGCACTGATTGTAATTTGCACTATATATATATATATATATATATATATATATATATATATATATATATATATATATATATATATATATATATATATATATATATATATATATATATATATATATATATATATATATATATATATATATATATGGCTTTATTGCGCAGTTGTGATAATTTGACATTTTCAAAATGTCGAAAAATCTTTCAGGTTATCAGAAAAAAGTCCTTATCTGATAGACGTCTTGATTAATCCCTATTATTCTACCTTTTCTTATGGAGAATGCGCCTGTTGACTCTTCTTGAATACGTATAGCTGCAGATTGTCCGTAAATCTCAGAAATGATGGTTAAGAAGACTGGGTTCAAAACGTACAAATACTGACAATTTGATGTGATGCACTGCGTGTAGTCGCTTATAAGTGGAGCAAAGCTGCAAAACAACAAGGATCATGATTTGCTGTAACATAATACGCTTGCAGATCAATGTCTATACTCCTAACCTACAGCTCAGTCCCATATGCAACTGTAGAACTGCACCTGTGCAGTTTGCACCTAGTCTCGACTAAAAGGTTAGTGTATACATTGATTATTTTTTTAAAGACTCATTCTAATCTGGTGAAATAAAAGTTGACCAAATGTAACAACAAACTGGAAAATATCTATTTCTCAGCCATGCAAAGTATAAATCACCGTAAGTGCAATAAAATATAACAGTGATTGCCGAGATGTAATGTTTTATTTTTAGGCTAATAGAGATAACATGATCTTGTATTTGTGGTATATGCTATGTGACTTCTCTGTTTGTATATACGGTATGTATGTATGTATGTATGTATGTATGTATGTATGTATGTATGTATGTATGTATGTATGTATGTATGTATGTATGTATGTATGTATGTATGTATGTATGTATGTATGTATGTATGTATGTATGTATGTATGTATGTATGTATGTATGTATGTGTGTGTATGTGTGTGTACGTACGTACGTACGTATGTACGTACGTAACGTACGTACGTACGCATGTATGCAGATATGCGCAGGGGTTTGTTACCAATAAAATTAGGAGCACAACCTGTAAAATTATAACACGAGGGAAGGCAAGAGTCCACACCTCTTGGTACTTCAAAGCCAGCTTGTTTATCCTAATTGCGCCTGCTAATTTCCACCTTAAGCCAGTCGTAATTATGAATGGTTCAAGTTTGAAAACAGCTTGATACACTTCCTTCAGTTTGTGACATGTTGGAGAAAATGCAATAATTGTTCGCCGATTTTGACGCTCGAACAAGTACCTGACCAGCAGTGCCGTTTGCATTCGGGCAGTCTTGCATTTAACCATTAACCAAAATGTAAGATGCCAACAACCACAAGTTTCATTCATAACAGTATAAGTGATTATAATAAGTACTGATATGACATGACATTTTCACACAGTAAGTATGTTTCAGGAGTTATCGTTGCACCATAGAACAATGTAACCATCAATCACCATCAATTTACCACAATCACTATTTGTTTTTGCCACTAGAATTAAAAGGCATGACAATGTATATTAACCATATATAATGCGGACTCTAGGTTGTTCAGATCTTACCCAACAGAAATAATCCACAACAGATAACATTTAAACATATCCAAATCCCTCTCTTAGGAAATAAAATACTTAATTCGGTAAGGGCTAATGAAAACTAATTGTGAATGGATGAAAGGGAGAAGCTATATAGAACATATTTTGGTTGAAGATCAACATAAATGACAACCGATATTTGGAAGATTATTTTGCAATATATATATATATATATATATATATATATATATATATATATATATATATATATATATATATATATATATATATATATATATATATGTTTAATGTGGAACATTTCTAGTGTTATTGCGACTAAGCTGATGGGGTAGACATACTGTAAGAAAAAAAAAGAAATGAATTT
>JAEAOA010001849.1:0-375000 GCA_016746295.1 Potamilus streckersoni
ATATTTTGTATTTGCCTTTGAAAAAGACTCATTAAGAGTCGAAAGCGCTTAGGCTAGTTATTTACTAGTTTCGTACTGTTCGTCGTCAGTTTATTGCATCTATATATATATATATATATATATATATATATATATATATATATATATATATATATATATATATATATATATATATGAGCTGTGAAGGATGAGGCCATATAGATAAGTTGATCAACGGATGGTCCTTCAGATCAGGAACGCGAAATTTGGTGATATTGTACGGTTCAGATAACTGTACTACTGCAGTATGAAATAAAATATTTTTAAAAAGTCTTTGAAGTTTGTGGCTTGCTTTGTAGAGTCCTAGTATTTTATCTGCCCGAGTTTGGACCTAAATTATAATTAGCATGACCAAAATTGCAATGTGAATGAAATCTGAGCCAATCACTCGTGGAATCATTGTAGTTTTGTGATTGTGTATAAAATAAACTAACATATTATTTAACGAGTTAATCAATCAGTCGTTTAGGAAACCAATGTGTTTTCGCATTTAGAAATCGGTCACAAATCTGCCTCATGTAGTATTATATCGATAACACTGCAATAGGCAGTGATCGGTAAATGGACTTTCACGTTATACAGATGGTAATCGTATATGCAAAAACAACCCAATGATTTCTTTATAAATATGAAATTAGTTTAGTATTTTACTTTTTTTATTTTATTTTTTTAATGAAAATTGTTCTTATTAAATTCAAAGAATGCTGTTTGACTAGTTTTTAAGGTTTCTTTCTGTATCTCTTCTGTAAGTATTACGATGCCATCAACATTACGAGCTATTACTGTTGACTTCCTTATCAAATTGACGAATTACCGATTGCAATTTCTTCATATGATTATGTACACTTCGTGACAAATTTACATACTTGGGTTGTTGTACTATGACAGCATGTCAATAAGGCGACATATATTTCCCAATTCGTCCTTTTATCTATATAAATCATACACACAGGTGAAGGAAACCCAGGCAGACCTGAACGGGTATCGAACCTGCAAACATTGGATTACGAGTTCAGTGCTCTACCAGCCGAGTTTAATCCCTTTTTATAATTGGCAATGTCATCGTTTGCTAAATCTGCATTGTCAAATTATTTTTGAAGATAAATCTTCAAATGCGATACATATAGCACAGAAAAATATACCCATATGATGTTTTCCATGTAGAAGTGGCAGAAGAGAATTTCTACGTCGATTATTAACAAATTTTGCACTTAATATTAACAGTCTTCTTATCTGTAGCATGGAGATTCGGATATATCTGTGTGTGTGTGTCTGCTGTGTGTGTGTCTGGTGTGTGTGTTTGTGTGTGTGTGATTTTAACGTAGAGTTAACAATTTTTCAGTCATATCACTACAATGTCTGCAGTATGGCAGTTTATGTCTAGCACTGGGGCATGATTCCTGACATGTAGCATGATGTGCCACCCCGTCACATTATCCTGACACCAGGCCGACCAGTCCTAACACTAACCTCTTATTGCTGAGCGCCTAACGAGGCAGCTGTTAGTACCATTTATAAAAGTCTTTGGTGTGAATCAGGCGGGTTCGAACCCGCTTCCTTCCGAATCCGATGTGAGCGATTTAACCATAAGGCCACCGGAGCCGTCCAGATTTGCTTGCACTGAAATTAGAATCAGGTTTAAATCACGAATTTATGCTGAAAATATACTTTATCTCGAATTAAGTTATCCTTGAGCTTGCTTACGCGCTGGCAGTTGGTTAATTTCGCCAATCCATTGTTTAGTAACTATTATTCTTATCAAGTTGACGAAAATCGTGATATAATGCTACACAGATAGATTAGAAACAAAACCGATAGAGATGGGTGACTCGGTAAAGGCATTATCGTGTCTGACCGAGAGGATGCCTTATGACGATACCCTAACATGGTGTAGAAACGATATTTGTTAAATAACTGGAGTGAATACTCTCGGGATGGAGGGAATAACACTCTAAACTAAGTGACTAGAAATATAGTATGTCTAAATAATTAGGCCACAATTGCCCTTACAATTGTTCTTAATTTGACAACCATGATACGACGGCGGTTTCAGCCACAAAAATTTCGGTATTATACGCTATGTCTCATTGTTAAATTTCTTAGCATGTTTGCTCTATAGGTTTTGTCCAAATAGTTATGTTATGCTGTAAATGCGCAGCACAGGTTTGGTTGACTAATATCATTAATGTTCAATTCAGAGTCACGAAAATGGCCAGCATTAAACTCAACGTTTGTCTTTGTTTTTATTATGTACACATATACTTTGACTTTGTAACATTTGCACGATTGACCAGATTCAAGATTTGTCTGTAGAACATGTTTGCTCCAACTGCAGACTAAATTTAGAGCCCGCATAGTTCGAAAAACCTAACGAAGCCCTAATAGACTCTTTAAATAGCACATCAATCTAATTAGGTCCTCGGCAACTGCACATAAACATGCATGCCAAACCCCGCTTCCAGGTACACGGGGTATTGGCGCAATTATGGTAGCACGATTTTTATTTTTATAAAAGTAGAATGAAATTAACCAAGACGTATAAAGCGGAAAATAAAGGCTATCGTCTGGTTGTGGTTTATGATTTCTATTCGAAAAAGTAAGATACATCCAGCTTTTAACAATCATACGTCACATTAATTAAAAATAATTAGGTACCAAACATCTTTTTCTGACATTATGATTTAAATTTATTGAGAAAATACGAGTATAGAAAATACGATGGCAACGATTTACAACTACGAAATAACACTGTGGCACGACTAATGCTATTTATTAAGATTGATTTATTTTAAATTCGAAGAATGGTTTTTGATCCGTTTATAAGGTTTCTTTCTTTACCACTTTTGTAAATATTAAGATGCCATCAACATTACGAGCTATTGCTGATACGTCCCTTATCAAATTAACGAATTAAGGATTGCAATTTGTTCATATGATTATGTAGACTTCGTGATAAATTTACATGTTGAGGTTGTTTACAATGGCAGTATGTCAATAAGGAGACATGGATTTCCCAATTCGTCCTCTTATCTTACAAAATCATGTCATTACATGGACACACAGGGGCGGCCAACTAAAGTACTCCTGAGTGCTATCGAACCCGCAGACACTGGATCACGAATTCAGTGCTCTGTTAGCTGAGCTACCTAGGCTCCCAGTTTTGATGATGGCTGTTCTTTCTTAGTGATGAGTACGATGGAATTCATGAATCAACGCAAACGTGGGATACTCATTTTTTGGTACCTTTGGTTTTCTGGAACAGTATACATTTGGGATTACCTGACTCAGTATAGCCTTTTCACTTCAACCCCAAAACAGGGAGGGATACAATAATACCAAATACGAAAGATCCCATATTTAAAATTCCAACAACACACCAACAGACCTATATAGACGTATAACAACATTGAAACTACATATTCACTTGCACCGTACGAACAAAAGGATATTTTTTTAAAAAAAGGCAATATAATTTTGGGAGAACTGTGCATATGTTAAAAGCCCAAATCACATAAGCGCGCGCACGGACACACACACACACATACACACACTTTATAGGCAACACACCAGCCTAAATAATTAAGATAATACACTAGCTCAGTAAGAAGTAAGAGTTCCATTTTCAAAAACATCGAAGATGGAAAAACACGCGACTAATAGCACTTTATAATTGCTTAGACCGTCTCAATCATGTGGGAATACAACCACGCTGAAGAAACGAATCTAAAAGTTGTTTTAAATCAACCTTCTCATAAGGTACAACCGCACTAAATGCAAAGCAAACAATTTCTGCTCACTAGCTCAGCAAACAGATGATGCGGGCACTAATTTATATTTCCGGCACAAAGCTACGGTGTGTAGAATTTTACAGATATACAGTTTTAAAACAGTTGATATAAGTATTTCACGAGATTAAGATGAATGTTACAGTGGTGTTATCAAGAGGTAATAATTGTAAATTTAAACGAGACGAAAATATGGTCAAATCTGGTTGTGTTGAAAAATTTAAAAGCAACAATATTCAAATAAATAAAAGTGTACATTCCTTCATTTCAAACAATACTTATGTATACGTCTATGCTTAATTAGACCCGATAGCAAGATGGTTAAAATAAACCAATACGAAGAAGAAATATACTATTCATATATGTTCATATATACACTACATTCTATTTAGTCAAATTTACAGCATACTCAAACGTTCATTCCAAAACTAAATAGTGCCTTGTCCTAAAGAATAGACTCTATATACGTATAACGTAATCGTGTCTCCCTTATCATCGCTGGATGAGAGGACTTCCGAAGAAAGATCGGCACGATTTGTCCCTCACATGATGGACTTAAATTTAAAAATAGAACAAAACGAAACAGAAAAAGAGTAAAAAGCCCTTGTTTAAAGTATGTCACTTGTTGTGTGATTCAATTACATACCAAATATATTGGTATCAAACTATAACAACATAGCAGCTGCATTTAGAGATAATGAAATACAATATGAAGAACCAGTTACTTACATAATAACCTTTAATTAATTGTGATGAAAACAATATTCAGAACAATACCTCTGTGAACAGATACGGATTCGGTGTGACCTGAAATTCAGGCAGAATAAACTAAATCAGAGAGTGCTAATGACAACACATGGCTCTGATATTTCCTGCTGGTATTTAATGTACAAAAAAGGAACAGAATTTGCAAAATTTTAATATACATTTCATGTTTATTTCCAGGTGTGAAAACTTATGAGTATAGAATATCTTTACCTGCTACATTCAAATAAAATAATATTAATATATGGATTAACATTTTTATATGATCTGTAACAATTTTCAAATTCGAAAAATGAAAATAAAATAATTATTATGCTATGGATAAATTAGTCTGAATTAAAGTACATGGTTGAATTTAATTTGCACATTAGGTGCTAAGGTACAAAACAACATGGATTACAAAGACTGTTTCGGCACTATTAGAAATTGTTCAAAGGTTAATTGGAACTATTAACTTTATGAGAGCAACTCAGATGATGACGTGATGACAGGGCTATGAAAATAAGTACTGTGGTATGATATTCCCCTCCCCGAAATTAAGTGACTCCTAGAAAATTGGATTAAACACTACCGTCAATATGGACAAAACAAAGGATGGTATTCCAAAGGCTAGGGGGATGAAGAAAAAAAATGAGTAAGATCCACGATGTTCTTTCAGCACAATTTTTTACTGGGATATTCAAACAATGCGTGAAAATTTACGAAATAAACAATACTGATATTAAAAGGCTGCATAAAAAATTACAATTTACTTTTTAAAATTTTTAAAGATTTTTTAAAATCATTTGATGATGGGTCTAATAAAGTAACTTATCATACTTTCAATAATTCAGGCAATGATACTGCTGAATTTGGCCTAATTAAAAATCAAGTGGGAACATTTATTAAACCTTTTATAATTTTTGTGTCACCTCCACCATTTCCTACTACATTTTCTTGTACAAACATATGCAATAGACAGAGGAGTTGATATACGTATTGCAGTGGCACGAAAAGCTATTGTAAAAGCATTTTTAATGTGTGTGTATGTGTGTGAGTGATTTTGATCTTTAACTAAGCTTTAACTACTTTTTAGTCATATTGCTATGATGTCTGCAGTGTGGCAGTTTATAGTGATGTATAGCACTGGTGCATCATGCCGCAGAGATGTACCATCATGTCCCACCCAGTCACAATATTCTGAAACCAGGCCGACCAGTCCTGACACTAACCTCTTAATGCTGAGCCCCAAGCGAGGCAGCTGTTAGTACCATTTTTATGTCTTTGATATGACTCAGCCGGGGTTCGAACCCGCCACCTACCGCATCTGTGGCGGCCGCTCTAAGCACTAGGCTGCTGGAGCGGTCTTCACATGTAAAATATACAATTAACAATTAATGCCTTCAAATATTTGTTGTAATTAAAAATGGTGTAAAGCAAGAAATGAATGTTGAGAGAATACCATGCAAATCAATGGTGTTTTGTGGTCACTCTTTGCAAGTCTTTTTGTTTGTGCTGTCAGCACTAATTATGTATGAATGCAGCTTGTTTTCCCTACCTGTGCAAAGAATGATGGTGTGCAAAATCTGGTGAAAAACAGTTGTCTGGATATAATTATTATGGTCCTGGAACCCGTCTCGATACCTGTCTCAATAACTTATACCAACCAAAACCTACAGAGTATCCAATAAATAAGATTGATAAAGAGTGTCACATTCATGACGTAATGAATAAAAGTAAAGATTTGCAACAACGACATATTGCAGATGTAAAGTTGATTTATGCGTTAAATTCCGTACCTGATAAATCTTTGAGAATAACTCTCCAGCGTCCTAGTAAAATCTGCTATGAAAGGAACAATAATGCTAGGGGCTGGTAATTAATCAACTGATTATTATAATGAAATCTGTTTATTATTCCTCGAGAGGATATCAGAGAGGTAAAACAGTGAATAGTAAAATTGCTGAAGCAGCAAATGTTTCACGTGTTGTTGCTGCAGCGTGGTTAGCAAACAGGCAATATGGCAAATCTATCCACGTCAACCTAAAACAATTTAATACGCACATTTCGATGTCAATAACCCTAATGAAGTTCATCAAACAGATATATTGTCTTTATCACACGATGCCATTAAAATTGGCAGACGTCAATAAACATAAAATTACGCGTAAATTGTCGTTGATGTTGCTAGTAGATATAAAGAAGCGGAACCATTATCAACACAAACAGCAAACTTGTTTCTGCATGCGGTTTAATATAATTGCTTAACTTACTCCTAACGATATTAAAATTCCATCATCAATCATGTATAGCATTAGTACCAATGGAGCCCAACAGTTTTCTGAAAAATGTCTTCCAAACCACGCATAAACAATCGGGTGGAGATCAGAGAATAACTTGAACGACTCTATACAGGCAAATCCTGTTAATACAAAACCTGAAAGGGGTCCGTTTATAGCAACTCTAGTCATTTCATGCGCAGGTAGTCCAAACATCTTAAAATATTCAGAACATTTTCCGTATCCAAGAAAATTTCCAAGATAACACGCTATCGTATCAACTGAGATAATGTCGTTGCAATCATATTTAGCATTCCACAATCCAACGTGTCTGTATTCGATACAACTTTTCTGGATATCTTCACGAAATTTCAATCGTGTCGGTTGCCATGAATTTTTCTATTGAGCAGCGAAAGCAACAACTGATGGAACGGTAAAGCAATTACTGTATTTAGTAATTTTTCAACTTTGACATCATCAGAGGAATACTCACACCAAAGACATTGTGCAAGATTTTTCATTTCCTCATTGAGAGATTCTGTACGATAAATATCACCATTAGACCGTACAAATTGATCATGATGATCATATTCCAAATTTTGTAAGAGTCAATCAGAAACATGGTCACTTTTACTAATATTACCGATAGCACCGAATACATCACCAATATAAAATTTAACAGTTCTTCTATCTCGTGGAAATATTGTTACTGCCACAGTCCATGCATATGTGTTATGATCAATAATATATATCGAAGCTCTTCTTGATTCATATTTCGGTTTGTACAAAATCTCTTTGGTTGACATCTTCAATGCTATTGGGAATTTTAATTTCTTTCCTAGCTCAGCAACGTCGCTGATAGAAGTCTCGGTATCATTAACATTTTCTGCCTATGTATTTATTTATTTTTTACGTCGTAAATCTGTTAAAAATCCGTTTCCTCGTACTGAGTTTGTGAAGTGGTCTATAACTCGTTCAGATACATATTTATCCTTGACAATTTCATAGGTTTGAGATCAACAACGTTAGATTCATCATTTAACGGATATAATTCGTACACAACCGCTGCCACAGGATAAGCTTGTTCATAATACGGTTTGTCAATACAAGTCAGTATTCCTGGTTTGGAATTTTCACCAAGAACAATGGTATTCCCTGACTTTTGTACATAATCACGTTTGTCTCGGATAATTCAAATATCAGCGTCGGTCTTTACAATAAATGTTATTAAAATATTATATCTCCAAACATCAAGATAGTCAATAATCTCTCTCGTTTGTCATTCATTGCATTGACACTATTTCTAATTCTGAATGTCGACCACGCATGAGCCGCACCATCGTCGCGAAATTTCTTCTTGGCTTCATGGATACGTTTAGTTATATCCATATTCGATAAAGCTAGATCTTGCATCGAGAAACTAAACTTATGTTTCGGTCTTCTGTGAAGATCAAATCTAGCTGAGGCAGGCTCAATTGCGGATAAGTCCTTCATATTATAACTAAGGCGAATATGTATTTAAATTTAATTTTAATCTCTTGTATATGATTCAAATAAATTCTTGCCACTGGCTTAAAATTGGAAATATGTCTCCATGTAACAAAACTTGCGTAAATAAATTCTGCAGCATATGCAATGCGTTAGACACAGGAGTCTAGGAAGAAAAAAAAACATGTATGTGGTGTGGTGTTAGAGTCAGGGGACAAACTCATCTGTGTCTGCAATTCGGTGTTAAAAAAACAGAGCTGAAACGATATTACGAAAAAACATATGACACCATAATTGAATCTCCTATAAAAACCGAAGACGATTATGTCGCTAGATT
Organism: Potamilus streckersoni; assembly: GCA_016746295.1. NCBI lineage: Eukaryota > Metazoa > Mollusca > Bivalvia > Unionida > Unionidae > Potamilus > Potamilus streckersoni. The sequence goes on from JAEAOA010001849.1 coordinate 8,673, forward strand.
TACAATAAAATGATTTAAACAAATAATATTAGTATATAAATGGAGCAAAATGAGTTTGTATCGCATTCATTTATCACCAATTATGAAGTGCCTCGTGATGGCACTTTCAGGAACTGCAGATTGAAAAACCCAGTCGGTAGTGTTAATAAATTTGGTTATTTTGCATTTAATAACAATGAAAATAAAAATTATTTATCACATTAATTGTTCTTCGAGTGTTATTTTGGACTAATCAAAGATGGACATGTAATCGATCACATCAGTGGTAATAAATTTGATATCTCTCTTAATAATTTACGAATTATCACGCAAAGTCAAAATTGCAAGTCAGGAAATACTGGTGATGTACGACATGCAAGGGCTGTTAAATCTTTAAATACAGACACTGGGCAAGACATTATGTTGAAGGGAATTTATTCTGCTATAAATACTTTTAACATAGCATCTTCCTCAGTAAAATGCGTTGCAGATGGCGTTACCAAATCTGCGTTTTCGTTCAAATTTGTAGGACAATTCATATTTCAGTATGTTCCTGTGGTATCACATGATCAAGTGAGACAACAGAGTCAAGCACAAAGCTTAGCAAATATTGCAAATGTCATAATTATACTAATGGAACACACAAGTAATAAAAGTACATACGCACCAACATTGTTTTTGATAATAATAAGTATTTTTACATGTCACTGTTCATTTTTTTCAATCGGCGCATTATTCCAAAAATATTATAGATTTCAAAAAATTGATAATTCTAGTAGTTTTGTATGACATTTTATTTGTTTTTATGAGTTTTTGCTGATTTGTTTTACTTCATTTCGGTCACACCCCAAGGTTTGTTTAAGAGATTTTCAAGAAAATCAACAAAGAAAACCTTGAAAAATCGACCAAATTATTCACATTTTCTGATGAACGTCGATGACCTTTTGCTTAACATTTATCATCTTTCAGAAGAAATTATCATTTTCTGTCAATTATCATGAAATTCATTTAAATAAATGTTAGGGGTCTAACCCTCCAGCATGTCAAAATTTTCAATCATTTCATTGTTGTATGTATAATGATGCTGTATATACAATACTCTACGTTATATAAAGTCTCAACATGTTGTATAAAACGTATTGCGGCATAGCATTAATACTTTAATTTATTTTTATACATTTAGCCTGCTATGTGTGATTTTGTATAACCTATCGATTATCTCCTTGGCAACGACTGATCTAAGTGAGTGCACTATACAGACTCTGTATTCGAGATTTTTCGTTCTACACAGATTTATATAAAAATTAAACAAATCATTTATTTCTGTAATGTGATTGGAAACTGGAAAAATAAATTCACATTTTACACAGTAATTGTGATTCTGTTAAGAAATCGATTACCGTGGTTCTATTAACAAATTGACTATCGTGATTTTATTCTGTATACTTAACTATGTAATAAATATTTATCATATACATCTAGTGTGATCCAATAGCTCATTAATAACGAGTTGAATCTCTGGTGCCCAAGGTCCGTGGTTCGAATCTCGTGAAAGAAATTGTCTGCAAAGGCGATGTTATGACAAATTTTTAATTTATTGAGACTCTGGCCGTTCCCGTCTACATGTCAACAGAAACTAGCTCACCTTTACACTATGTCAACACGTGGTGGATCTACTTTTGCATTCAGTACGTTTTGATTATGGGGATGTGGTGTGCTAGTTTCTACTGACACGAAGATAAGACCCGTCATCTTCATCATCATCTTCATTATCATCTTCACTGTATCATCTTCATTGCATATAATCATATCTTAATTAAGTTTATATGTAACCTCTGAACTTGCTCGGATGCCATAAGGCAACCTAGGAGTTCACATAGTTAAAAGTGTGCTGTGCTTAATTAAGTATATATTTTACCTCTTGATCCCTCTTGGATGTTATAAGACAACCTGGGGATCATACGAGGTCAAAACGTACCGTCCTTAATTAAGGTACTTAACTTGCTCGTATGTAAAAAGGCAACCTGGGAGTTCAAATAGGTCAAAGTGTGCCGTCTTCAATTAAGTTTAGATGTGACCTCTGAACTTGCTCGGATGTCAAAAGGTAACCTGGGAGTTCATATAGGTCAAAATGTGCCGTCTTTAATTCAGTTTATATGTGACCTCTGAACTTGCTCGGATATCAAAAGGCAACCTGGGAGTTCACATAGGTCAAAATGTGCCTTTCTTAATCATTGTATATAACTCATCTTCATTGTATATAATAATAATCATACGAAACAGACCTTTGGGACCATTAATTGTATATTAAACAACCTTTTATTATATAATGAATTCTGAAAATATCTTATCATTTCTGCAATTACAAAGTTACAACATAACAGTATAAATATATCTGATAATCGTAATCCTGAAACATTTCTATGCCATCTTGAATCATTGCAAAAACGCAAGATGGAGAACATGTACACACTGCCATCTGATGATAAATTCATGAAATTTATCCAGCAGGCAATGATAAAGTCACCGGCAATAGTTACGGATAATAAGCTAAAGGTGTTTGTACCTCTCTCAAACGCTATTGAAAAAATTAAGTTAGAATTATCTCATGAATACGAACAGAAAAGATTATGAACTTTCGTATCAGACAGTTAAGGGATGATTGTGGAAATGAAAGTGGTGATGAAAGTGGAGAACCAGTGACTGTGGTAATGGCTAAACAAAATCCCTGGGAAAATTGACACTTTAAAGTTTATTTATGTTCTGATAATTACCCCAGTAAAAAAATGTATTCCGATCCTAGTTAGATTCGAATTTTTTTTGATATAAAGCGCATTATGAATTCACCTACAGATTTATACTTAGAAATTCATTCTGCAAATCCATAATGCGACCTATTTGGTCTGTAAATTTGAAATATATTCTTGATAATAATGGATTATGTACACGTACGTACACGGGGTTTATTGGCTCTGATACAATGACCCATTAGGGAGGAACTAGAGGACTAAATGCATCTAATATAGCCTTGCTGGGCCTGGCTAAATTTAGAAAGATCTACTTTATAATTTCCATCAAATATGTCATATACTAAATTTACTGCGATCGTCGATGTTATATTGACAATGCAAGTTGATATGATACGGCCGCTACCGAATGGGTCGTTATAATATTTAAGTAAAGCCTATGGTGGAGCTAATTTTCTCCATGAATTACATATTTTTAAAGTGTTCATCAATAAGATCATTAAATGATTTTTTAGCTCTTGAGAGATAAATCAGGGAGTTATAAATGCTGATAGTTGTTCTCATGTAAATCCGAAATGTTTAAGAAATACTATCACGTGTAACACGCTGAACTGGATCGTCTTTATTAATCATGTGATTCATAGTATATGTAGATATAGATTGGTTAATAATAATTTTCTGTTAACAAAAATATGATTCACGAACTCTAGATCTGAAGCAACTATATTCAAATGTTGTATCGTTTCAATAATTTGATATTTTAAATCATCGTAGTATTAATGCTTGAAAATAATTTTTGCAGATTAAATGCACGCTCATGCTCAGATTTAATTGTATTAGCATATTAATTTATCAAATCAATATCAAATACTATTATTTTACCTTATCTACGATCAATTATATTTGTAAAATAGTTTTATGTTCTATCTATATAATGTATAACTCTATTATCACCAAAATATCGTTGACATGGATAAGCCTCTTTTACATTTCGATATTCTGGATTGTTTATAAACGCTTTTTTATCAGTAATGAAAATAAATCGCTGTGATTCTGTTAGTTTTTAATAAACCGGTGCAACATCAGGCCATCTTAACACAGATCTAATCAAACTTTAATAAATATCTACAACATAATCAGAAAAATTTATTGTAATCTACGCTGATAATGTTGGTTCGTAAACAGTAATCATTATTTTAGATTCTTATCCTGTAATAGATTTCATTCTACGTTGGACCTCATCATTAACATGTTCTATTTGATAACTGCCTATTGAAATTTCAGCAGCTTGCCAATCAGGACTTCCGCCATGTTTATTCTTATTCGCAAATACCAGTGAATTATTAGCTGGTAATCCACCGAATGGTTTTGACCTAATATTTGGCCAGCTTTTATAAACCCGTAATTGTGCTAATGCTATTTCATTTGCTGAATTGCAGTGAGAAAGTTAAAGCTAAATTCAGGTTTGGTCGAACATACTGATTCATATGAATTTTTGACGGCGTTGTATTAGTGACGATCTGTTGCAATAGTTCGTGCGATTATGACATTATTTAATATACTCTGTTGTTTTAATAGAAATGAAATTCAAACCTCCACATTATCACATGTGGCTTTATCATTAAATGCCTCATTATAAGTTTCCATTATCGTTGCGAACTCACCATCATATATTTTACCATTGCCGAAAGATACGATGATAGTTTAGAATAAGATGTTGCTGTATGTAATTTCATCATGTACTCGCGTAATTTATCATTTGCGTATGTAGATAAATTCTTAGCGGTAAGACTGAAAATGCCTGTGCATGTTGTTGCCGTAGAAACGACAATTGTTACAACTACAGGCGCTGTCATCGTTATTGTTGACAATAATACTAATCTGGTTACAGCAATAACAGCAGAAACCGAGTAAAAGATTATATCAATAACAAACATATGTATGCGATATATTTTTTACTTTCACTGTGTAATCGTCAATTATATTTTTAATTCAGTTTGACCCGTACACGACTGACTGTATCTGTGACGTTGAACGTCAATAAATGACGGAATCATTTGATTCATTATACTATCATCTAGGTAAATAAATAATTGAGGAGTTTCAGCTACGAATTAAATACACCACCAATTAAACGCTGCGGTTAATTTTCTATCATGATGCTACCAGCATAAACGTTTCTTCGGTATCTTTATTTAACATTATAGATACAGTTAAAAAAAATCATCAGTCGACTGATGCAACGGAAATGTAGCAAATATACTAAATTTTGCACTGCTAAACATGGACGGCCAATATACACCAGTGACTTCTGCGATGTGTTTGAGAGTTTTATTTTGCTGTGACCATGTACCAGACTCTGATGCTACCGTGTACACAATATTGTTAGCTCGTCGGTGATGAATTTTAACAAGATTAGTGTTTTGAACGATATTAGGAATTCCATTAATGTCAACGAGTTTAATATCAACAGTTGGTGGAGTTCCGAAAAATTGATTAATACATCTGTTTAAATTTCTACGAGAATTTAGAAACGTTTGTATGTGATTATTATAATCAGTTCTAAATGCGGCAATTCCATCAGTGATTGTTGCTAACGAAGTTGTCATTGAAATTTCCTCATTGTCGACGTATTTTTAGTTGCAGCGTCGAAATATGTCTCTGGTGCTCAGAGCTAACTAATACCGTTGTTGTTCATATTAAGAAATGAACGCATGATACCACCACTAATACGTATTTAAATTCTTGATCATCCACATATTCTTTCATTTCTGCATCTCAGTCTGCAGTCGGGTTTCCAAGGTATGTAAAACAAAATTCTGACATTACTATGCCACCAGAAAATACATCACCAGCTTTCTTAATATAGTCGTTCACTGACTTACCGGAATCTTGTCAGCAAAAGTAACGATATTATTAATAACTGCGGTGGGACTTCGTATAAGCACATCTGGCAGTTGCATGTTGCTTGTTTTTAATGGTCATTGTTTATCCTGAAAAATGACGACTCCATTATCATCCATACTTGTGATATTTAATAAATCATCGAGTACATTTCTGGTTTGATCAAGAGTTGCATATTTAGATAAGTCAATTTTCTGAATTTTATCGCAAGAAAATCTTCCATAAATATCTACCATTATGTTTACTAATGTCAGTTTAAATGTGACCTCGTAGTATATTCATGCACGACTTTATGAGGTGGCGCTGTTGATTTTGATACATTATCAAGCACAGTGACGGTTTCACGACCACATACCTGAGGATCCGCTATTTTTGTGTTGGTAGCTTTGAATACCAGATCTTGGGACGCGTCGAGTTCTAACTTCGTACTGCGCTAACATATTTTAAAAACTTCTTTTGGTGACGCCAACCCTTACGAATCAAAATAAAGATTTCCACGTGGATCAATTGCATATACTACCCAATGAGTACCACAACCAGGTTTTATTTTTTAGCAGCATCAAGTAAATAAAAATTAGACATAGGAAGAACCATCGAACTGTCCCCAGTCTTAGACCTTTTCTGTACCACGAATGTGAGGTCCCTTGAAGTCTTAGACCTTTTTCTTTTATTGGAGGTTTTTATTCCTTGACCCGTTGCTTTCTTTACCGCCATTCCAGCAGCTGTTCCAACAGCGCCTAACGAAGCTGCTTTTTCAACACATAGGGCTCCAGCAGCTATTAATGCAGCTACAGCTGAGAGAAGTGGAAACATACCACCCGACATAGTCGTATTAAAGTCTTTGATTGCTTGGCTTCATTGAAGTGATTATGCTGACGTTTTGATAATATAGCTTATTCAGACCACCTGCGATTTGTTGTAGCTGTAGCGATAATTTTACCGCACAATTATTTTTTATGATGATTATAGCTTTATACTCTGACCAGGAGTCAGACTGACATTAACATCATGCTATGGCATTAAAATATTATGAACGATCTAATTACATGTTCTCTACTGGGGCATCAATGACTCTCATTCGTCCACCAACACCTTCAGGTAACATCGTCTTATCGCTGAGTATAACTGTGATTATCTTATAATTTGCAAAAGCTCCTCGAGTCACACGAGCTCGAAAGTTTATGTCAACGACGGACTGTCTAAACAAATCCAAATGTTCGAGTGAAAAGTAATAAATCAGATATAAGGTTGTAAAATCTGTGATATTTATAAACCAGTATCAACATTCTGATCACGCCCCATGAACGACATAAGACGATGATATACACATGCTACATGATTTTGATCTAAATTCAGTAATATATTCTCAGATGGTTTTTGATGTGCCTTGTTGCAAAGACACATCGCTGAGAAGCTATTTTCCATGTAAATAAACCATTATTGTTACTTTGAAAAGCATCTGTGGTCATAGTCAACCATGACAACGTTGATTTTTCCACCTTGATCCATGAAAGTATCCATTATTCTTCGGTCATTGATGGAGTCATTGTTGGTATCCACAGCCAAAGTTTTGTCAGTGTTATTTTTCCATAAAGTGCCCTAGTTTCAGCATCGTCAGCTCCTTCGACGTGCCGTATTCCATCATCTTCTGCACCTTTTTGGAATAGTATAACTGTATGTTTAACTCCGAAAATAACTTTCCTAACATTTCTACAAAATCCAAAGATACGTGACAGTGGAATTGCACACAAAAATGCTCTTTTATTACTTTTAACATTGCTCGACGTGCTATAAATCCTAAGTTGAATTCTGGATTAACACTTTGCAATAACGAAAAATCAGCAGAAGGCCGAGCTAACAATCCAACTGGTTGTGGATCGAATACAGTATTCTGTAACGTTTGTATTAAATTATACTATTATCAGGAGAATCAATTATATCCTTTGCAAACATCATTGATGGGCCAGCTGATCTTGAATTATCATCGCTATACCTCGCAAGATTCAATATCGTTGTGGCAACGTCGATGTCGAGATGACAAATCACAATCTCTCGTCCATCAATCATATATGCAGCACTTTTGAATAACGCCATAATACCATTATTAACAAAACTAACTCTAACATCGGCTCCATATTCAGTGTTATCCGTTTTCAAAATTTCACCTTATGCTTCAATAAACGCCTTAGCAAGTAAAATATTTCTGCTTTTATCCTGAACTTGTAATTCAATTCTTCCATGATCGTTATGTACACGTACGTCATAAGAATAATACTAATAATCCCGAACGGATTCATCTTTGAGAACTGGTGCGTCCATATTGAACGCAGGATCAGATATACGCTTGAACATCTTTATGATTATCTTCTTCGTCTAATACAAAGACCACTTCCTGCTATCAGATTAGCGGATATATTTTTAATACTTTTTCCGACATAGATATATCAGCCAACTCTGCTAGTTTTTATAAGCAGCTTGATTTATTATTTTACTAACATTTGCGGGCATTACTTCAGTGCTAGGTAATTTCACTGGCTTAGGTTTTCGTCGTATTAATCGTGCTAGTCTTTCCTTGATTACTGAGATTGCTTTGCTAGCAACATCACCAACAGGACCTATACCTTTCTCACGAACATCAATAGCTTTCATTCCTAGCTGCTTTGCAATCGGTATTGCTTTTGGGGCTATTCTTCTAAACAGACCCTGAACAACACCTAGTCCATCTCCGTAGGTTGTTTCGTATACTGGTAATCAATAATTTATTACCCTGACCATTAACATATTTTATCACTAATTGTATCTAATTACACACTCAGTCACTATGATAATCGTCTGCGATTTCATTAATAAGGGACCGATATACATTATTATCCATGATATCGCCTGTAAATTATTGTTTGCAAATATCAGCTGCTTCATTAATGACTTCTGATGAATTATTACCAGCCCGTTTTCCTCCAATGAGAATTTCTAGTCGATCAACATCAGCATGAACATTGGGTAAAATAATAAGGCCACTTCCTAGACCATGGGAATCTTGATATCATTCCTCAGTTAATTTGACTGATTGTAGTGGTAATTGCAATCTTTTCATTGTTTCTCGTCGTTGTTGTTCTCGTTGTTCTCGTTGCTCTTGTTGTCATTGTAGCTCTTCTTGTTGTAGTAGATCTTGTCCTTCTAACTCTTGTTGTAGTTGTGGTTGTAGTCGTGATAGTGGTTGTTGTGGTGATGGTAATTTAAGTGGTGGTAATGATGGTGATAACTGTTTACTTTGTTCAACCTCTTCTACAAATATATTTACAGTCTCATCATCTGTTAAAACGTTTAAGATCTTCATTAGATCTGATCACTGGAATATCAGTATCGATGCAATATACATCATTGATCCAATTGGAAGAGCCTAGAGATTGAACATGTTCTGGTTTTACATATTTATGTCTTTCATAATATCCAAATGGGGAAATATCAAATAATTGGTTTGGGTCCCTGATAGCAGCAATACCTTCAGGCGTAAATTTATCTATTATCTTAGTTCTGGTTTTTGGTTGCTGTGGTTGTGGTTGAGCCGCTTGAATACAGCCAGCAATATCAATAGGTAATGTTTCAAGAGCTCTTTGTGTTGCCTCAGTTGCTGTAAAAATTTTCTTTGTTGGTTTGACAATTGGTTTAAATAATTGTTCTGTACCTTCTGTAAATTCCACAGGAGACTCCTCTAATGTTCTTGCAGCTTTTATTTGACAGAATTACCGACAGGTAGATATTTTTAATTGCCTCTAGTCACTCTTGAGCTAACCTAGCTGATTGTGGTTCTCCAATCATTATTAATATAGCAATGATTTTAATTTATTGCAGCAGAGGGAGTGAACAGACAATACTGAATTTCCAGTGTGTAAAATAAACATACCTAAAAACAAAGAGTTGGAGATAAAGTAACGAGATAAGCTAACCCAATTAGAGGAGTTTTTGGTTTAACATTATCAACATTATTTTTCAACCTTCATAGGAACCTTTATTTTTTCAAAAATAAGGTATCAGGCAAGATGGTCTGTTCACCATCTCTGCTGCTTCAAAAGATGGTATTATCTTGTCTGGCAAAATTAATTTTCCCTATTTTAATAGCTGCTATACATAGTGAACTTTAGACTAAATCAGGCTGAGTTTTTAAGCACAAGGAAGCAGTCATTTCAGTTAGCTGTATGTTTATATTATGTACAATTTTCACAAGTACAACATCCAAAGAAATGACAGGTAGATTACATCAAAGTAGCATAGAGGTAGGCCAACATTCTCTTCACTATCCATGTTTCAAATGCAAACATCACCTTACATATGTCACTCTCATAATAACTGGTGAGCATCACTTGTGGAAAGAAGGATGGTGTTTACAATCAGTGGAAGAAGGATGGTGTGTAAAATCTAGGGAAAGAAGAATGGTGTTAAAAATATGTGCAGAGGATTTTGTGCAAAAGTTGTTTAAAGGATGGTGTTCAAAATCTGTGCAAGGAAGTATGGTATGCTAAATCTATGGAAAGGATAGTTTTCAAAACCTATGCAATGAAAGATGGTGTGCAAGATCTGTGGAAAGAAGGAAGGTGTGTAAAATCTTTGTGGAAATAAGGATGGTGTTCAAAACCTGCGCAAAGAAGGATGGTGTGCAAAATCTGTGGAAAGAAGTATGATATGTAAAGTCTCTGTGGAAAGAAGTATTGAGTGCAAAATCTCTGCTCAATCAGTGCCAAGAAAGATGGTATGCAAAATATATGAAAAGAAGGATGGTATTCAAAATCAGTGCAAGAAAGGATGGTTTGCAAAATCAGGGCAAAGGATCGTGTGCAAAATCTCTGAAAAGAAAGATGGTATACAAAAACTGTGCAAGAAAGGATGGTGTGCCAATTCAGTGCAAAGATATATGGTGTACAAAATCTGTGCAAGAAAGGATAGTGTAAATTCTGTGGAAAGAAGGGTGGTGTTCAAAATCTCAGGTCCCCCTGGGTAGATGAAACAAGGTAAAATATATTTAGTAGTAGGGGTGTGTCTTATGCACTTCGTATCAGATGCCGGAAATATTTGTGTTATTTTACCAATAAAAGCAGGATGATCATAAAGAAAATGATAAAAAGAGGAAAAAGAATAAACAAATTTACAGGAAGGAAGGAAAGAAACCTGGAAGAAAAGCAAATAAGTTACTTTTACATCATCTTCAAGCGAGAATAGATGTGGATAGTTAAATACATTCAGTCATATATTTTGAAGGGTTTTACAAGTAGATCAAAGAAAATAACTATTAGAACTAATGATAATTTTTTTTATTTTTATCTTCTAAAGTAAAATAAATCATTAAAACAAATAACTAGAAAGTCCGTAATTCCTTCCTAAAAGTGAACAAAAGTAAATACTGATGTCATTCAGTACTCTACAGTTGACATAACATATACTATTATCTGCAAAATGTTGTCCAATGGCAAATGTCCCCAACATCTGTTTAAAGTTATACATAGTGTGAAACAATATTACAGATGAAACAAAAAATACATATTACCCTCCGAGTTATTTAAATGCATCTTTTTTCTCATTTCATACTGCTCTTAGAAAAATTTAAATGAAATTGCTTTTAACCATTTTAAATTCTAAAACTCTTAAATGCTCTCAATAAGGACAAATCATGAGATGATATAATTACTCCTTTTTTAGAAAAAAAAAATCTTCAAAATATATTTCATGAAGATTGATAATTTACACATACTCGACCGACAGTGAGCATATCATAAAAAAAACTCATATTTTTCCAGTTTGGAAAATATTCCATTTCGATACCAAACTACCTACAAATACTGTCATTTATAATTGGTATTGGCACAAAAATATTGTATATCTCTCTTGAAACTTGGGTCCAATTGTAAAACAACACTGACCCTGATCTCCTGTGTAGCATATTTTGCCAGCAGATCAGGGTCTATGTTTGTTCTACTGAATACTTTTAACAAACTAAATGGACTCATATCAATGGGCATAGTATATGACGGTAGATCTGGGTCTATACAGTTTGCAGGTGGATCCAATTTTTAATAGAGTATATATGATATGATATGTCTTCATTAAATACCAACTTCTAAACGTCTCAAAAATTTATAAATATTACACATTATTTGTTTAAAATTTGCTTTTAAAGTTAATAAAAGATGGAATAACTGTCCAAATCTTATCTTCTAGATGAAGATTAGTTTTACTACAATATCAACATAAGGGTGATTATGTATGTTTTGTTTTCTTCAGTTTTCCTCTATGAGGAATAATTTAGTTACAAAATTTTATGCAATTTTGAACCAGTCCTCTCTACCAGTAAAATGAATTGGACTTTATACTGTAAATAAATAATATGGTTTATTATATATAAAAAACATTCCTAAATTACAAACAATAAGGATCACATGTCTACAACATAAACTAAGTACAACAACCAACAAATACTTCTAATAAAAATATATAAAATAATTCATACAAAACCAATCATTATAGTTACACTACCTGAAAATGATAAACAACATATAGACATTAAGGTGTAAATACTATGATATGAAAATGGAAATTAATTGATCATTATGGAAATATTTTATCTGATGATTTTCTAGGTTCACAACCATTTGTAGCGACACAAAAATTGTACAATATCTGTACATCAAACTTTTCACAACACAATGATAATACATGTATGTATGATAATATAAATCTATGATAACATTTAACAAACCAACAAATTTGCAGTGTATCTCCAATAACACATACTGGTGCACATAATATAAAAGTTATTTAGCAAATAAAGTTTTGGATGTGCTTATCAATTAATTAAAACAATTATTATTTTCTTCATGTTGGGAGTGGGCGTATCAGTTAACACACCTTAATTAATAAAAAATGTGAAGAGTTCCTTAAGTTATCGACAGGCATATCTATTGATAAAGTTTTATTAATTAGATCATCAATATTGTGTTGGATAGTGTGGTGCTTCACAAAAGGATTCCAAATATAATTTTGTCCTAGCTATGCAAACCCGAATTCAGTTCTTGGCATTTGATTGACGAACTTGATGCTACAATTGTGATGCTCTAATAAATCAAATGCAAACTTTGATTTTCTTTTCAGATTAAAAGTATATACCACTTTACAAGCAGCAATTTAAAATTTCAGCAAGAATAAAATGAACATAGATATTGTGCCAAATGGCAGATACAAGATGAGTTGGAAGATATGAACAACCATTTATTATTAAAGAGGATATGCCTTGATTAGATGAGTTGGAAATATCCAACCATGGAGACTGATTTGATGGCATACAGGAACAAAGGACTATACTATCACAAAGTCTCGGACTTTGCTGTATATTTGTATTTGTCCATCTTAAGCAAGATTGTTTTCTATATGAATGTGTGCTTTCAATGTGTATGTGTATTATTTTTTTTCCTACACCACATTTATTGTCCCTAGAGTATGCGAGATTTTGTTTGGGATGGTTCTCCAACCCAATGGTCAAACTATAATGGGTACAATAAAATAAAATTTCAGTAAGATTTGCTGCCATTCTCAAAAAGGGAAACATTACTAATTGGCTCTTTTTGTCTGAAAACTTACAGATACTGAATTTGTATTTCATTACACTAATACAAATGTGAAACCATGAAAGATGTAACCTACTGCAAACTACTCCAATGATTAATCTACACACAGGCTACCAGCTATGTTCAGGGGCCCAGAGTGGCCGAGTGGTCTAAACTGCTGTCCGTTACGGATCACTGCCATCTCACCTCTGTCTTCATGGGTTCGAGTCTAGGATTCGGTGAATGTGGATATGTGAGAAAGCTTGCCAGTAGCTTCTCGTGGGTCGGTGGTTCTTTCGGGTGATTTCCTGGTTTCTTCCTCCACCATTAATACTGGCCGCCATGAATAGCCTATCGTGTGCTAAAAAATGGCGTTAAGCACAACAACAACAACAACAACAACCAATGTTCTTGTTTCTTTCCAAACACTAAAGATTTTGTGCTGATTTCCAGCAACAAATTGCTTATCACAACCAAAAAACACCACAAGTTTAATGTTACACTTTTATAACCAGCTTTTTCTTGACAATGAATAAACCATGTAAAATTTACAATAAAGGGACCCAAGTTTGTAGAGCATCAAACTGGTGAAACAAGGGTTATGGTGTGGATATATGCAAAGGCTAGCATGGGTTAGGTCCCTTAGTTTGTACATAGGAAATTACTTGTCTCCCATTTCTTCCACAGGATATCAACAATAATGGTTAAAAGTGATATCAAAACAAAACAAAAACAAATATTACATTGAACACTGAATCTCTCTCTCTCTCTCTCTCTCTCTCTCTCTCTCTCTCTCTCTCTCTCTCTCTCTCTCTCTCTCTCTCTCTCTATATATATATATATATATATATATATATATATATATATATATTGCCCTTGTTTTGATAAGGAAAGTGGAACCCATTCATAACAAAAATCAGATTTAACAAGCTTAGAAATGGTGAGAAGCCTATTAATTTATATGCAAAACAGAGTCATTTGAGATAATACTATACCCAGACCTGCCATCAAAAAGTATTAACACACCAGTGTCTATAGTGTTTGTTCCATTACTTCCAACAAACAGTGTCAACATTGATCTACCAGAGTAACAGAACAGTGAAACAGTGTTTTGTAGGGTGGGTGGAGGTGTTGTCAACTTTCTTGTTATTTTTCCCAACCATGGCCAGCTATCTAAATATTTCTTTTCATTCTTCTGTGGCGTTTGGGCATTCAAAAGGCTGATGGTCCTTTCTGCCTTCAGTTTGATTTTATTCGTTGGACATTTAGACATAATACTATGATATAGAGGTAAGAGTTTGATCACGTGGGCATCTCAGGTTGCATCAGTAAAGTTAGTCTTGTTACCTGACAAACCAAACAGAATCTATAACAAAGACCCTTATCTGAACTCCACCCATTCAAGTAAATATTGGGATTTAACTTAATGATCATATTTCCATATTTTTTCAGCTGATCCATAACTTAAGGGTCACACAGGCAAATCACACAGGCAAGTCACACAGGTAATTCATACAGGTAAGTCGCACAGGTCTAGTAAGTACTTCCATCTTAATGAAACTCTGTCAAAAAACACAATTCAAACTTGTTCACCTGAAAATGACTATGTATGGGTTCCACTGTGATATGGATAGATACTCATTTCAATGCTGAACATATGGAATCTATCAAAACAGTTTCCACTGAAATAGATAAGCTCTCATTTCACTGCTCTATAATCTATCACATAGGTTTCAGCAAACAAATAGCTTGATATGAAATGCATTAAATGCAAGAAACAATGGTCAAGTACAATTTATACAATTACACTGAATATTCATCCTTAATTATAGATAATAACACACACCACTGATGACAAGAAACACAGAAATTATCTTGCCTGTTTCACTCAAGGTGTTATGTATTAATTCACCTCTGACAAACTTCTTACATGATCATTATTAATTTCCCATGTCTTCAAAATTTGGAATTTTTGGCAATATCACACTGCCTTCATTAGCAAGTGATCATGTGACCTATAATGGTCATGTGATATGAGAAGACTGGTGTACATGGGTAGAAATTCAAGCCTAACATCTCTGATGTGATTACCTTGGTTTACTTGGAGACAATGGAATGTACCATACTGCTACTATCTTCATGTATCACTATTGACATCCTACTGACGTCTTTCTTAAGTTTGGTTTCTAACACTCTATCTTCCTGATGTAATCCTTCTCACAAGTAATACATTTGATATAACAAACCACATCACATCTTTTCAAATTTTTAGTTTTGTCCTTCACATATGTAAGTTGTTGTCTTAAAGAGTTGTATGGTTTGTCGCTGATGTTGCAACATTAGTTGCCAATAAAGGCATTGTGATACGGCTAAAAAGTTTGAATTATGAATATAGAATTGGAAATTATTAATGATCATGAATTATCCAGAGGAAGAAAGCAACCTTTTCAGTTGTAACGTTTTACATTTTCATTGGTTAAAGTGAATAAAATAAAACCCTGATATTAAACTAAAAATGATTATGGGAAAAATAACTGGCCATCCTGACATGGCATCATGAATGATGTAAACTATTCATTAAGTCACTCACTGTTTCTCAGCCAAACTTCCACATAAAAATCATAAAAAATAACATGAAATGAGATCATTTACAGTCACTGATGGATAGATTCAATGCATGGCTTAATTTTGACCTGGTATGGAATTATGCCTTAAGTCCTAATGAATAAATGTTTTTTTTATACTGGGTCACACTAACAAGCCACATAACAAAATTAACAAAATCTATTTCATGTAATTTTGGCCTTTTACAAATGTACATAAAAATTATGGGTTAAAATAAAATAATTTTAATTTTCAGTTAATTCATAATGGCAACTAGTTTTCATATTTTTAGTTTTAAAAAGTCCCACAAAGAAATAATTGCTTTGTTAATAAACGATTTATGAAAAAATGTGTGCATGAAAATATGAACGACAACATGATAAAATAAACTTACCTGATGATTTATATTAATTATTAAAATAATAGTTATTAATTATATTAATTATACTAATTATTCTTTGTATCAGGCCTGTATGACAGGTTTATTTTTAAGTATATAAAGTTAATAAATTTGAGCAGGATTGGGGTAATAAAATCCATCATGAGCAAAATTTGCAATTTAAATGTAAAAACAACACAAGCAGGCACAACCATGTTTCATTTCAAATGGTTCTAGAATCACAACCCAAGACATAAATTACAAACATTTGCTTCTCTGAGAAAAAATCCTATTGTAGCCAACTTCATCTTGACTCTTTCAAATTTAACATTTTATTTTAAAATTCATTTTTTGAATACTCACCAAAGTATTTATTAAATACACTGTATCAAACCTGTTATTCTTGCACAGTTCCAAAATTGTTTGCCTATTTACTAAAGCCATAACAGTACATTAGTCTAGCAGAGTTCAATCTCTGTTTGCTTATTTGATAATGCCACAATAAATCCTGAAACAATGATATTCTGGTTATTTCTGGAAACAAATGCTGACAAAATATCTCCAAGGCCATTAAATTATATATTATATTCAAAAAGCATAAAACTGATATTAAAAACTCTATTTCACAAAAATATCTGATGTGGTGTGATGTAGAATAGGATAACTGTATTTTCCTAATAATAAACATATAATGAAATTACAATGTCTACTTTCCTATTGGTAAATTTATAATGAAATTACAATGTATATTTTCCTAATGGTCAATTTGTAATGAAATTACAATGTCTACTTTCCTAATGGTCAATTTATAATGAAATTACAATGTATATTTTCCTAATGGTCAATTTATAATGAAATTACAATATTCAATCTTTTGTTGATACAAAAAGACACATGACTGGTAAAGTTGGATCTATATTTTCTGAAGAAAATGTACCAGACAGAAAAAGTAATTGCATTTTCAGGCAAAAGATTATCTGTTCATCAATTAATCAAGTGAGCACAAATGAATCTTCAAACACGACATGTTAAGCAATATATCGTCTAGAACTATTTTTTTAAATGTAATTCATATTTAACAGCCAAAATTACTTTAGAAGACAATGTATAATGTAATAATATGTAAATAATTCAATTAATAAACTCTTTAGCCTTTTTACTTTCACTTATACAAGTGCTCATTTAATAGAGTGCTTGTATTAAAGTTTTCAGGCAATCTCAAAAATAATTTATAAGTATTTAAAAAGGTTTCAGCAATTCTGCATTAAATGCAGATATATATACAATATACTGTATTAATATAATCTGGAAATATTCATAAAATTTCCATCAGCAGTTTTTCCATGAAGGAGGGTACAATTAGTTCTAACACATGCTTGTGAATAGCTTTTATAAGCATCTTTCCGAAAAAAATTCATTAATATGGCAATATCTGATTAATACACAAGATATACATCAATCAAATATGCTATTATTGTTTATTCTTTAAGTGAAAGCTTGAAAAACATTTCAGGCTAATAATACAGCAATTGATATTCTCTTTGAGGGTTAACAATCGTTTGCCATTTTCGTGGTGTCAATCTTCTCAAAATGTACTCTTAGCATGGAACCAAGTTTGAAATTAATATAATAAAGAGACTGACAATGAAAGAACTAGTCAATAAAAACAAAACTGGAATCCTATTGCCCAAGTAAACAGCACAGAAACTGTTGAAAAATGTCTGATCATACTAAATCAATCATTCAGAAGTGATTACTTTAAGAAAACAAAAGGGTAACCTATGTTCTTAAGGTATTTCTTGTGTATTACTCAAATATTGTAATATAAATGAAATTATAACAAAATTTTGGTACTACTTAATCTTGACCATACATTAGTTTTGACAAAATTCTACATGAAAACATTGTTTTCCTGTACAATCAACCTTGCTACAATGACTGACTACACACAACAACCACTTGTGTACGACAGTCAAGTGTAAGTCTTATTTATTTGTAAGTCAACACATATCTACCTGATATAACTTTAACCTGTCCATTTTAGTGACTTTCAGCCCATGGCCTGGGTGGCCAATATACACCTATCAGCTTATTTCTCTGAATTCCCACTTGCCTGTTGCTGAAAAGGTCTGAATAATGTCCTAATGTCAATAATGTAACAGTTTTGACCCCCAACACTTTTTTTCCAGTTTGTAACAATGTACAACTAATTCCCAAGGCTTGATTCTTTTATCCTAGGAATTGGAGCCCAAAATGTACAGGTTCAAAGGCAGTGTACAGTGTCAGCAATAACTTAAGTCCCTTTTCATAGGATCTGGATTCAATAATATCCATGTCCAAGGCCGTGGACAATGTCAGCAACAACTAAAGTCCCACAGCTTGACTGTCTTGTCATAAGATCCAGACACAATAATGAAATCATTAAACTGAAGACATGTAACTCCATCTGTGTGGTTTCTCAGAGTGATCAGTCTCTTGCCTGTTTCCAGATTCCATACCTGTAATTACCAAAATAAGATAAATAAACATAACATTAGGTTACTGCCTTATAAGTTTAACAATAGAAGAAGGTCTAATGAGCAAAACATTTATTCTAGACCTGGAGAGAATAAAACAAATTACAAAATTTACTAGTACTATCGATGCTGGAATAAAGTGAAAGGGCTCTGATCAGTGAAATTTGTTGGGCAGTCCCAAAACTAAGGAATCTGTGTTTAGAAATCAAAGTTAGGAGGACAGATTTTAATGGGGCCATAATGCTGGTAAATGGGTAAATTATGCCATGTGGAATACTTGAAATCTAATCAATGGAAAAGTTATGGAGTTAAAACCAAAGTTAGAATTACTCGGAATCAAGGGCCATAACCCTTCTAGATGGTATTTTGAAATGATGGAAATGGAACTAATTTAATGTCTCATCAATATGAAGCTGAATTGGTTTAATCCAACAATTCATGATAGAGTAATGATGCAGAACCAAACTCAGGAGGACAGACAACTGGGGGGGGGGTAAATTGTCTGTAAATTAATGTTAAAAATTAAACTAATTCAAGTTCTCACAAACATAAGGCTGCATGTCAAATTTTGGTTGAAGCTCAACAATTGCCTGATAAAGTAATACTGAGAAGCAAATTCGGGAGGATGACCTATCAGGGGACATAACTCCTGTACACGGTGCCATGGAATGCTGAGAACAACTTGCTCAAGGTCACCTTAATAAAAAGCCACACAACAAAATTTGATTGAAATACAACAAATCTTGATAAAGTCGTACTGCAGAAGCAAATGTTTAGATGGTAGGAGATTAATCAATGGGAAATAAAATTCCCTAAATTACATCATAGAATGATTGAAATCAAATAAATTCACGGTCTCATCAAGGTTACGATATGGAAACTAAAGCCAAACAGTAGAGAAAATGGGGGCATAACTCCTGTAATGACCTTGTTTAATGCTGGAAATCAAGGTATTATGAATACCAAGCTACAAGCAAAATTTGGTTGAAATCCAACAATCCTTGGTAATGTTAATCTCCAGAAAGAAAAGTTATACAGACAGACAACTGGATGGGTGGGGTATAACTACTATAAATGATGCCAAAGAAGGCTATGAATATGCAACTATTCCAAGGTGTCATCAATGTATATACTGAATATTATTAAAATCCAACAAGTCCCTGTAAAGTTATTGACATAAAAGTTATTGGCAGAAACCAAATTTATGGTGAACAAAAATATCTACTATAGGGATCTACCAATTTTATCAAGCTGGACTCCAATAAAAAATGTAATCTTGTCAAATCAGGATTTGTGAACATAACACTGAACATCAATCTATAATGAATCAGACATACTACCTTAAACCTACTGTCATCTCCCATTCGCATCTTCAGCTAATAGCCTAAACCCAAGAAATTTTAATTTTACCACACTCATCAGAAACAGAAAAAAATTTAGTTCAAGTTAAATTGGCCTGGTTAAAACTGTTTAAAGTTCTGACTTAGATTGATCATTAACTTTGCCCAGGTAAAAACTCAACAACTCTTTAACAAGATTGTGAAAACCAGCCAAGAGGACAGGCAATCAGGAAGACATAACTTTCAACGCTTTATCAATATTAACTGCCAATTTTAGTTGAAATCTATCAATCCAAAATAAAATGTTAGGTTGCATAAATGAGAAGACAGTACCCAAGTTATTTCCACTAGGAATCTTTGTTACTTACTAACACATATTCAGATAGGTAGCTGGTATAGTTTCAATATCCCTTCTCACAAGTTACTATTTTATTTCAATCACTACTTGATTAGGCATTTTTCTGCAACAGTATACCATTTCAAAAGACTTGCTACCGCATGCTTACCTACCTTTATTGTTTTGTCATCAGCTGCACTCACTAACCTCCAACTATCCGCTTGTAAACATCTGCAGAACAAATTAAAATTGATAATGTCATACGGTATAGTCTGACCTTTAGCTGGTTCAACATTTGCAATATGGTTACATTAGCCACACTCAAACAGCATTCATAATCAAATACCGGTCAGCATCATCTGCCTTTTTAGTACAGGTTTCCTTATTTTGAAAATTTCCTCTTTAACCTGGTCAAATGATGCACTTGTTAAATGTAAGAATAACAATCATATAGAGTTTGCTATGTGCAATGCATGCTATACATCTCAGGAAAGACTGAAATGATTTCCTTGTGCTACATTTTCGCACAGCAACTGATGAATAAACTATTTTGGTAAGTCATCAAGATTGGATCCCTTGGTAAGTATAGCTAACAAAAAGAGTTTATAATTTTTGTTGTTGTTGTTGTTGTTGTTATAGGGTTTAATGCCATTTTTCAGCACAAGGTAGGCTTTACATGGCGGCCAGTATTAATGGTGGAGGAAAAATCCTGGAAAATTCCGGGAATAACCACTTACCCACGTGAAGCTACTGGCAGATTTTCTCACTTACCCACGTTAGCCGAGTCTGGACTCAAACTCACGCAGATAGAGGTGAGATGGCAGTGATCCGTAATGGTCAGTGCTTTAAACCACTCAGCTACTTGGGGCCCCTATATTTTTTGTAACATAAAGAAAATACAATATGCCACATTATACTACCTGACAACTCCTATATCTTACTTAAGACAATAGAATAATCATGCCATAATAAAATACCAATTAACTTCCCATTAAATGCAAACACTTGGCTATCACAATAGACTACCTGAAAACCCACCGTACATTACATAAAACTACCTGACAAACCTGTGTGATACATCACCCTAAAGTTACTAATACGTCACATTAAACTCTCAATTAGATATTTAGATCCATCTAGCCTTTTCACCGATGATCTGAAAAACACACTTCAGACATCAGCTGCCATTACATATACATGTATTCTGTTTACCCCAAAATGTCATGTACACATCATAAAAAACTAGCATTAACTATGGCAACATCTCCAATTAAATAAATGACTTATTCTTGGGAGAAACATTCATGAGATTCTCTATTTTTCAAGCATTAATTAACAAGAGAACTTATTTCCTCCAAAATTATATATATATATAATTCCATAAAGGTATCAATATTCTTGACATAAATCTATTCTTTCTAGTGAACTTCAGAATTCTCTGCAATCTGCAAGAGATTTACCTTTTTTCACACTATCACTACAACGGTGTATTTTGGTAGAAAAGTCAAGAGGTGTTTTAAATGATAGGACAATCTGACAACTATAGATTGTCCAATTAGGCTACCTGACAACTCTAAATTGTCCAATAAGGCTACCTGACAACTCTAAATTGTCCAATAAGGCTACCTGACAACTCAAGCATGTCCAATAAGGCAACCTGACAACTCTAGCATGTCCAATAAGGCTACCTGACAACTCTAGGTTATCCAATAAGGCTACCTGACAACTCCTGTGTGCCCCTCAGAAGCCTTCCAGTCAATGGTGCTGATGCACTCTCCTGAATGGATGTCCCAGAATTTAAGATTGCAATCCAGCGAGCCACTGATGATCCTGGTGGAGTCAAACTGCAGACAGGTGACAGCATCCTGATGTCCAGTCAGCGTCATCACACACTCTCCTTCATAGTTCCATACCTTAATGCAACACGATATTTCAAAAGTTATCACACAATTTTTCAGTAAAAACAGATGGGGTTGGATTATTATGTATTACAGGTGTGTGTGTGTGTGTGTGTGTGTGTGTGTGTGTGTGTGTGTGTGTGGATTACAATGAAGCCCTTGGATTAGAACAAGGCCTTTGGATCAGAATGAAGCCCTTGGATTAGAACAAGGCCTTTGGATTACAATGAAGCCCTTGGATTAGAACAAGGCCTTTGGATTAAAATGAAGCCCTTGGATTAGAACAAGGAATTTGGATTTTGAGGCATCAAGTATCAAGTTGTGCCCCCTGAATCACAACTTGGAAAATTATTGAGATACCCTACCAATAACGATATAAGAATTCATAAGGCACAATAATACAGATCATTGAAGATTCATGACAAACAGCTACAGCCATAGAAGACCATTGTTTTTAAAGCCAGGCTCACTTTCCAGTTGAAGGAAAGGTCACCACTACAAAAATCAAAATCCACTCTTGAACATTAGAAATCATCATCCACAAAGATTATTTCATTTTATTCAGGCAAAATACGATTTTGTTATTCATTTTTAATGTTCAGCACTGTATATAAATCACCATGCAAAATGCCATTTCACACCGTACCATCATGACTTCACAGATGATGTTTACTTAAAGTATTTTATTTGTAGCATTAGTAAAGGTATCTCATTTATCTGGACAAAGGTCAAGAATTTGGTTCGTTATTAAAATCTTGCATAAGAAGACCAATTAAATATTTACACATTATCTAATACCTCATGTGATAAGTGTTTGCACAGCTCTGTTGGTTCAAGTCTTGCAATTCTAATGTGAATATTGTTGGTTTAAACCCCCTGTGGCCACAAAATAGTTTTATATTTTCTTCCCCTTTTATTGTTTTTTATTTCATTCTACAAACACATTTTAAATTTCCATATTGTAATGGAACACAGATTTCATAAAACAGATTAATACATACACATACTGATGAATTTCTCACAGTATCATCATGTTTTTCATATCAAGATATGTTAGTAGATGATGTTTATTAATTTAAAGTGTATTTTACTTCTAACATTAGCAGAGATTTTTAATATATAGTCCTCATTGACTATTGTGTACAGAAAACAAATGCAGGTTGGCATGGTTTTACAAAATTATGGGTTTATGCAGGTATATGAACCCCTAAAATTGAAAGGGGCCTGGCCAATTGATTGCTTTAAATCATAATAACTAAACAAAAATTTAATTATAAGTTATTGTGTACTGGTGAAGACAAAAAGTCAAGAAAGGATCCTTCTGTGCAGAAACCATTTTTTAATGGTCAACCAATAACCTTGATATTTAGACATTCTGACACTCAAATGAATTGGCTTTATTCTAAGTGCATGCCATCCTCAACATGTAGCCTAGGTCTGTGATAGAGAAAAAAAGTCTTTGTGCAAAAACCCTTTTCATTTCTTTTGGTCAGTGACCTTGGTCTGTGACCTTTATTTCCAAAATGAATAGGTTTCTTCCTTATCACCAAGTGCAAGCCATCCACAAAGTTGATCAGGACTGTGATTCTGAACTAATGCCACTGTCTGAAAAACATTTTTCTTCCTTCAATCACAATAACCATGACCTTTGACCTTTTGACACCCAAATCAATAAGTTTCTTCTATATTGTATGTGCAAATTATTCAGAAAGTTTTGGACTCTATTATATAGAACTAATCTTATCATATACAAGGATGTATGGACCTAATGGGAGAATATGTCAGAAGATAATATTCTTGTTTTTATGTTTGGCAAAACAAAACATCACAAGTCTGCAACAGATACTCACTTTTATTGTTTTATCACAGGAACCTGATACGATTTTTGTGTCATTAAAATGCACACACAGAACAGCAGCCTGGTGACCTCTGAAATAATGACAGAACAACGATATATAATTTAACAGAACTCAACTATCAACAGACATATAATTCAATTTTAGTCAAATTTACTTCCCTTTAAAATAGGTTTCAAACATATTTTAGGTGTTTCAATATTTGTGTTATTTCTGGAACAACAGACATGACATATAAAATATCAGACAACAAAAAGTTTCTCATGTTTTTATGAAGATACCTAGGGTTTTGTGTGAAGATAACAAATCTCCACTTGGTAAAATAATGGATTATGAATATTAGCTTTAAGTTAATGTATTGGTGCTGCACAATGCTGTGATATATTTCTATATAGACTTTAGTCTAATTCAACAAGAACTGAAGTAAAACGAGTTCAGTAAGAGAATCAATAATACAGCATTGATTATTCGGAAAACATGATTTCAAGATGGCTGCTGTTGTGACCGTATCTGATTTTAGTTTCAGCACCATTTTTATTTAGGATTGACTAGATAGTGTAAAAATTTCTTTCATTCTTTCATGAAAACACCATGTTAATATGATCATGTATTCTGGAGTACCAATAGCAAGATTTTAAAAATGGCCACTGCATACCTGTCAACCAGCTGAGATGAAAACCTGTATGCCTGATCAATAAAATCTTACACAAAAAAATGTAGAAATACAATATGCAAGATCAACAGTTTAAAACCAACCAATGCCATAAATAAACTAATTTTACACAAATGTATATAGTTATTTACATCACTAAAACTTTATTTAATTTTATTCCTTTGATTTTCAGTGTTGTAGCACACACACACACACACACACACACACACACACACACATGCACACACACAATATATGCAACACATGCACCATTTGCACTTTTCAGAATGTAATCAAGGGATTTAGAGTCTAAACAGCAGGTATCAGCATTTAAGTTACAAATGATGTTAGTGTGTCTATATTCAGGGGCTTTCTATGATCTGTATTTTTTTTCATCATAGAAAAAGATCTCAGTCTGCATTGTTGTTAGGCAAGGTAATTAGTCACTGAATAAGTAATTTCATATCTGAGAAATGGCTGCCACAAGTACTAAATATCTGGCTGATAATATCCAGTCAGTAGGTGATTGTCTGTTAATACATGCACAGTATCATGATGCATTATGCAATAATTCTCAAAATCATCTTTAAGTGCTTCATGATCCAGGTGTGGAGCAACTCAAAAATAAAAGCATTGATACCAGTAAAAAAATTAAAGGTGCAAGGTAAATGAAAAATGAATTTTTGAGGTGCTATATTAAATTCTTTCTTATCATAGTCTCATTATTAAATATTTATATTTTCCCTCAATAAATCCTTAGTCCTTCAATATATGACCTCGACCTGATATTTATTTTTTGGACTTGAAGTCTTATTGCCCAATGATGGCTCTGTGTAGCATTTTCCAATGTTAATTAACTTTGGAACAAGAAGTCAAATTTTCAGGAATATTTCACATACTTGGCATCCCATATCTGCACTTTTCTACAAATTAAAGCCATAATGTTTTAGTCAGACTTAATTTAACAATGATGTCTTTTACTAAATAAATTCAAATTCCCACACCAGCATATGGACATGTTTTCAAGTTTTGTTGGCCTACATTTCAGTTGTCTCAAATGTGATTTAAGTTGGGAATACCAAATCAATTAAAAGAAGCAAAGGAATCATGAACAAAATGATGCTATCTAAACATTTTCTTCAATATTAATATATTTTATTCATTTCGTTAAATGAGGATACTTGAACTTTACCCGATTTCAATAGTCCTGGTTTTCATTGCTTTTCAAAGCATGTTAGAGTTATCCCCATGTTGCTTGTGCATAGCTACAAAAGATCCTGATTTAAAAAGTATATCCAGATTCCTGGGATTAACAAAAAAAAATTTAATAAAAAACCCATGAATTTCTATAAGAAAAAAACTTACAAAATGGTTGAATGGCCATACACTGATGAAAATGAAAAAAAAATATTGCTAACCCATACAAGTTGACAGGTATGCCACTATTTGATGTCAGGTTGACAACAATTTCAGTTTGGACCAACTAGACTTTGGGATGAATGTGTGTTTAGATTTCATGACAATCCTCATAAGTGTGTGTGTGTGTGTGTGTGATTTAGATTTTTAATGTAGCTTTTAACAATTTTTCAGTCATATCGCTATGATATCTGCAGTGTGAGTTTATAGTGATGTCTAGCACTGGGGCATTATGCTGCAGACATGAAGCATGATGTCCCACCCAGTCACATTATCCTGACACCAGACTGACCAGTCCTAGTACTAACCTTTTAATGCTGAGAACCAAGCAAGGCAACTGTTAATACCATTTTTTAAAAAGTCTTTGGTATGACTCTGCCAGGGATCGAACCCTTGACCTCCCACATCAGAGGCAGATGCTCTAACCACTAAGCCACCAGAGCGGTCCAATCTTCATAAGAAATAATAACAACAAAACTGTGCTACCTGTTGATGACAGACAATAGGCCATCATGTAAGTTCTTCTGGCCTATGATCAGTATTGAAAAACAGATGGCACAAAAGCTCCCCCCCCCAAATCAACCTTCCATTTCTTGAACGAGTGATGCAGGTTTTAAAGAGCTATAATCATGGCAAAATGTATGCATGCATTTAACAGGTAAAAACAACCCCATTAACAATGGATAAAAGAAGAAAAGGGGATGATCATTGGATTTACAAAATTTTTGCCAAATTTCAGGGCAATTCATCAATATTTGTGGTTGTAGTCACATACATGAATTATCATATATACTATATAAAATGACCATCGCAAAGGGGTATAACTCTGGAAGAAACATTAGACCATGAAGACAAAATGATATGCGCTGTTGTCCTCATGTTAATAATATAAACATTCATGCAATTCATCAATGCTGAAGGACAAATCTTTTTTATCACACAAGACTTATCATAGCGATTACCCAAAAAGGGACATAACTCTGAAAAAAGCTTCTGAATGCACGGACACCAAAAAATGCATTTTAACCCCATTATGATAAACAGGACAATATCCATGTATTGCAAGACCAGTGAAAATGTAAATTTTTGTGAGCAAATCATTGAAAATTGACACTCATGGAAATACAATAATTCACGTTATGTTTCTCTGAATCTTGAAATAAAATGACTTCCTAATGTAACCGAGATGGCCTTACCTAAGAGTTCTTTTACAATGGCCAGTCAGAATGTCCCACACCTTGAGAGTTTTATCATAGGAACCACTGATCACTTTGGTGTCATCTACCTGAGAAAGAAAAGGGACATAGAGAGGGTACTGTCTTACTCATTAGTAACACTGTACAGCAAATTCCCATTAATTCAAAATCCATTTAAATAGCTGTCTCAGTACCAAATATCAAATGACGTGGTTCTGCTGTAACTGGAATCTTTATCCAGGTATACACCTTTAATCATAACCTAGTCTTACCAATAATCATAACCATGCCTCTAAATTTTAAAAAGTGTGATGGATTATACTTAATGACGGTGCCATGTGGGTGTTTTTGGATAGCTGTGAATTTTGTTGATATAAGCAAATTGCTTGGAATGTAGAGCAAGCAACAGCAAGTCAGTATCATGCAAGTTAAGTGCACTAAACAGTTTATGGTGAAACCTTAACATGCAATAAATAATAGTAAACAGGCTAAAGTGCAACTTCAACATATGATCCAAAGCCAGTTACAGTAAATCATAAACATATGATACATAGCAGGTTACAGTGAACCATTAACATATGATCCAAAGCAGGTTACAGTGAATCATTAACATACATAGCAGGTTACAGTGAACCATTAACATGATACATAGCAGTTAACAGTGAACCATTAACATATGATACATAGCAGGTTACAGTGAATCATTAACATATGATACATAGCAGGTTACAGTGAATCATTAACATATGATACATAGCAGGTTACAGTGAACCATTAACATATGATCCAAAACAGGTTACAGTGAATCATTAACATACATAGCAGGTTACAGTGAACCATTAACATATGATACATAGCAGGTTACAGTGAACCATTAACATATGATACATAGCAGGTTACAGTGAACCATTAACATATGATACATAGCAGGTAACAGTAAAACCTTAACATATGATCCATAGTAGAGAACAGGTTACAAATAATAAACACTTTTATTCAGTTAACATCTTTACAGGGTTGAATATTCTATCAATTAGAGCTGCTGGTGATGTGTGTATTGCAATTGACCCTCCTCACTAAACTTTGCTTGACATCTTTACGGATGAAATTTTATTGCAAATTCAAGATGGGGGAATGGGTAACCAGGGGACATATCTTTTCTTGATGTGAAATACTCCAAATTACAAATCATTCAATGTCTCATCTGGATTGAAATTCTACATTTCTTAGTAAAGTTATAATGCAGAAGCAAAGAAGGATGAGATGACAACATATCTCTATTCTGCAAAACTCAGGGAAAGGCAATAACTTCTGTAAATGTCATAGAATACTGGCAATTAAACTCAGTCAAGCTCTTATCAGTATAATGCTGACTCATCAGATCTGTTTAAATTTCAACATACCTAGGTACAGTTATGCTGTGGAAACAAAGTCCATCAGTACATGAAATCAGAGGGCATAACTCCAATAAAAATTTTGGAATGCTCAAAATTAAACTCATTCAGAGTCTTATGAATGTAAAGTTGCAGAATAAATCCGACTGAAATCAAAACTTAATAGAGTTATAATGTGGAAACCAAAATAATTGAATGGTCAAAATCTGGAGGCACACCTCCTGTAAAATATTGTGGAAAGTTCTACATTGAGCTCAATCAACATGATTCATCAATATAATATCAATCAATCCTGAGCAAAGCTAAACTGTGGAAATCAAAGTCATGAAACTGGGCAACCAGGGGGCATACTTCCTGTAAATAATGTCACAGAATACAGGAAGCTTAAATAATGCAGCAACATACTGTCATGATTCATCCCAAATTTGGTTTAAGTATAACAATCTTTACAAAGTTATGCAGTAGAAACTAAAATTAAAAGATTTTGATTAGTGGATAAAATGCCTCTAAATAATGACAACAAAAGCTCAAATCAACTAATTTTGAGTTCACATCAATATAAGGCTCCATACCAAATCTGGTTTAAATCCAAAACTTTCTAAAGTTATTTTGCAGAGGCTTAATTATTCGACAGACAGACAGACTTCTGATGAAGAATGTGACAATTATAGAGTTTTGATGACTTTTTAGAGTTCCTAATTATTGACTAAAATTTTCAAGGTATTAAAATATTAAATTGACTGGATGATAACACTCAAACTGTTCATTACATAAAGGGTCAATATACCATATTAGCATGACTTCCATTGATCAATCAATTCAACATGACACACTGCCAGGGATCAATCTGTTTAAATAATTCAAACCTCAACTGTTCAAATCTGTTTAAATATAACTGCAAGGATATGCTGATAATTTTCATTCCACTGACAGAATTGGTGTAATTAAACTTAACTGTACTCAAAGATATGCTGATAATTTTCATGCTACTAACAGAATTGGTGTAATTAAACTTAACTGTACTCAAAGATATGCTGATGGTTTTCATTTCAATGACAGAATTGGTGTAATTAAACAGTACTCTACTTAAAAGGATATGCTGATAGTTGTCATTTGATAGAATTGGTGTAATTAAACAAAACTGCTTACAAGGATATGCTGAAAGTTGCCTTTTGAGTGATTGGAATTGGTGTAATTAAACAAAACTGCTTACAAGGATATGCTGAAGGTTGCTTTTTGAGTGAACAGAATTGGTGTAATTAAACAGTACTCTACTTAAAAGGATATGCTGATAGTTGTCATTTGATAGAATTGGTGTAATTAAACAAAACTGTTTACAAAGATATGCTGACGGTTGCTTTTTGAGTGAACAGAATTGGTGTAATTAAACAAAATTGCTTACAAGGATATGCTGATAGTTGTCATTTGATAGAATTGGTGTAATAAAGCGAAACTGCTTACAAGGATATGCTGATGGTTGCCTTTTGAGTGATTAGAATTGGTGTAGTTAAACAGTACTCTACTTAAAAGGATATGCTGATAGTTGTCATTTGATAGAATTGGTGTAATTAAACAAAACTGTTTACAAAGATATACTGACGGTTGCTTTTTGAGTGAACAGAATTGGTGTAATTAAACAAAACTGCTTACAAGGATATGCTGATAGTTGTCATTTGATAGAATTGGTGTAATTAAGCGAAACTGCTTACAAGGATATGCTGATGGTTGCCTTTTGAGTGATAAGAATTGGTGTAATTAAACAGTACTCTACTTAAAAGGATATGCTGATAGTTGTCATTTGATAGAATTGGTGTAATTAAACAAAACTGTTTACAAAGATATGCTGACGGTTGCTTTTTGAGTGAACAGAATTGGTGTAATTAAACAAAACTGCTTACAAGGATATGCTGATAGTTGTCATTTGATAGAATTGGTGTAATTAAACAAAACTGTTTACAAAGATATGCTGACGGTTGCTTTTTGAGTGAACAGAATTGGTGTAATTAAACAAAACTGCTTACAAGGATATGCTGATAGTTGTCATTTGATAGAATTGGTGTAATTAAGCGAAACTGCTTACAAAGATATGCTGATGGTTGCCTTTTGGGTGATTAGAATTGGTGTAATTAAACTGTATTGTACTTACATGGATATGCTGATGGTTGTCATCTGAGTGATAAAATTGGGGTAAATAAACTCTACTGTACATAGCTTTTATCTCAGTAATAGAATTGGTGTCAATTAAACTGTTCTTTACTCACAAATCTATTAAATATGGATCAGCAGTATATTACCTCAAAAAACAAAGAATTTACCTGTAGACATCTGACAGTGTCCAGGTGTCCTGTCATGGTGACTTTACAGGCAATGCTTGACCAGCTCTCCTGAGTTGACAGATCCCACACCTGAAGAAAAACAGCCAAGTTACATAAGAGGTTCACTCATTATAAATTTCTTATTATAAGTGCCTTAATATGTGACTTGAAAGAGAAAGCATGTAATTATGACATAACTTCTGTGTATGTTTGTGTAGGAATGCCAAAAATTAGGAACCTGTTTATTTTAATATTAAATAAAAAAAATTAGCTGAACAGGCTGGTCAGCTGAACAACATATGTTCCTTTGAAATTAGCTGAACATCATATGTTTCTTCAAAAAACCACATCTGGTCACAGAAATACAGTCATTGTCTCAAGAAACATTAAAGAAATGAGATACATTTATAACTTTGCTACCAGTTCATTGGAAATATGAGATAATCCATAATGTTTAATTACTCTATTTTTATCCTATACAAACAGTCAAATGCAATATTTCTCTGCTGGTCATCCTGACATCTTAACATGCGAGTCATGTCTATTTAAATAAATGTATGAAATCATTGAAAACCAAATAAGTGAATTTTTTACTTTTAGAATACTTTTTTCTTGCCTCACTGGTCAAAAGTGAGGCTACATGTTTGGTCACTAAAGCACAGGTTTTTAATAACATTAAAATATTTTAGCTACACAATAAAGCACAGGTATTTAAAAAATATAAGAAAAATACAACCGCACAAAAAAATTTCTATTGAATTAATATTTTAAATGCTACTTAATTAATAATTTTACAAAAATATTATATAGAAATTTCTAATGACACTTTATTCTACTGCATTGTGTGGCATATAATCCCCTCATTATAAAGTCTATATTGTACATACATGACTCTTTTATGATTCTGCAAGTTCTGTCACTACAGCTTTTCCCCTTTATTTTAAATTTACTGGTTATAATGGTCAGTATCTTGAACACAGTTCAAACATACTGACTTGTTTTCTTACATGCATGAGGATACATATCACACCTTAAGCTGTTTCATGTACAAAAAATGGAATTTCTTTAACACTGCTCTCACTGTTGATGACTTTTTCTTCAAATTATAAAAATTTGTGCTGACAGAACAAGCTTAGGATTGAAAGATTTAAAGCATAAAATAAATTAAATTAAATTAAATAATCCTCAGCAGACTGTAAATATGTCAAGTAAATACTTTTCAAGATATGAGGTGGCATACAATTCAAAAGAAACCTGTGACAGACTAAAATAATTTACCTTAAAATGATTTTTGTGGTACAAAGACCTTAGACTTGTCTTTTATTGGTGCTATTCTGTGCTGGCTCACATGTTAAATATCACTTCAACAAGCACTTGAGACACTTTCACACTGACAATATTGTTATCATATTTGCCTACATAATAAAATCTGGTCCAGTGTTGGCACAGAATTTAGCAGTTAATATACATTGCCAAGATTTAAGTGAATTTAAGTTTATTGGTGTCTTTTCTAAAGCATAAAATTGAAATTTGTCATAAAAATTTTATTTCATTCTTTTGGAGCAGAGAGGTTTCAGCTTTCTGGGAAAAAAGATACTAAAGAAAAAAATATTATGTCAAAAATGGCATAGAAACATTGCACTCGGGCCAAAAAGATACAGACTCTTCTGTGATAGATTTACTCAGATGAGCAAATTGTACTGGTGTATCAATTTGGCCTGGATCTATTTATGAATGTATCTAAGTGTGAAATATTAACTGCAATTAATCAATGGCTATACAAATTTGTTTTCATTTACTTACCTGATGGTAACACAGCAAGTGACCTCCATTTTTAAGTTGTTGTAACAAATAAAATTTTGTGAAAAATACCTTCTTATCAAGCTTGTGAAATGACAAAAGTCTGCTTTCTGCATGGTTCTTATCAAGCAGAATAATATATTTGTAAATGGATATCCTGCTAATAGTTGGTGAGTGCAGTGAAGAGTAATTTTCTGGGATGTTTACATGGCTATGTACTGAGAATGGAATTACAATAACCCTCAAGCCAATTTCTTAATTCTGACATATTTTGAAGCGTAAAGTCTGTTAAGTAAAAAAATTCTTCAATTTCTAGAACCATCCTCCACCTGATGTTTTTTAAATAGAGTTTGCACTGGCCCCTAACTGAATGCTGCAGAGGTGACTGTGACAGTCCTTCTACAGATTATAATTATACAGCCTAAGTGAAAAACTCAAAGCTAAAACATTTCAATTTTGAGCATATTTTATCAAGAAAGAAATGACAGATGCATCCAAAATAATAAATTGGTGTTATTTAACATTATAATTATCTGCTATGGTAGAAATTCTCAGTTGATGCATTCCAGACACTGAGATGTTGCCTCCCTGGACCCCCAGCATTCAACCTGACTTGGTGCCAAAAAAAAAAACCATGATCTCTTCTTATAAATATAAATTAGGTATCCAACATCTTAGAAAATATCTTTCTAATTTATAAAAACATAAATTTAATTGAAAATGCAAGACTAATTAACAGAGTGTGGTTATCTGTTTTCAAGGACTATGTAAATTGTACTATACCTTGATAGTTTTGTCTGTAGATCCACTGACCAGCCTGTTACCTTCCAGATGCAGGCAGCGGACAGTTCCACTATGTCCAACAAGAGTTTGCACTGACCACTGGGCATTGGTCCTGATGTTCCAAACCTGAAGGTTTCAACATTAACTTGCAGTGAACAATGAAACACAAAACTGACCACAGCTTTGGGAAATTTCATGCTAACAAATAATATGCTTCCCAAAACATAACTTACTTATAATGATGATTATTTAAAGTTAATTGAAACTGCATCCGATCAAACATACTTATATCCCGAGTACCTATCATGCCTACTTGAAAAATATCACTTATGCACGATTACAGCTCTTATTCTTATTGTGGGTTTAGTGCCATTTTTCAGTATATTTGGTGGAGGAAAACCCCAGGAAGAACCAATGAACCAAGGGAAGCTACTGACAAGCTTCTCACATATCCATGTTGGCCGAGCAAAAGATTCAAATCAACATGGAGAGAGGTGAGATATTGTTATCTGTACTGGTAAGCATCTTACACCATTTGACCACATGAGACCCTTATGATCATGGTGACTGGAGGTTAATTGTGAATGCTAAAAGTGAGTGCCTCAGACCATTTGGCAACATAGGGACTCAATGATCATGATAACTGGAGGTTAATTGTGAATGCTAAACTTGAGTGCCTCTGACCATTTGGCAACCTGGGGCCCCAATAATCCTAGTGACTGGAGGTTAATTGTGAATGCTAAGAGTGAGTGCCTCTGACCATTTGGCCACATGGTGCCATTATGATCCTTGTGACTGGAGGTTAATTGTGAATGCATCCAACTAAATAAAATTCTTTACTTTTCTCTGACCTGTTTGAATCAAGAAAGATATTTAAATAAGCAAAGCATTAAAAATGACCAATCTTAAAAACCTATTAGTGGTTGGAATAGATTTGACTGGGAACTAAGCAAAAAATATCCATTTTTAAAAATGTTAAAAAGTAAACAAATCATTAGTGATTATCCTTAAGTGTCTTTCTCAAGGGCATAGTGGATCAAGCCATTTCTTAATTATGGATTCATAAAATCTAGTATAAATGTTTCCTTGATGAACAGTGATACAAGTAATCTTCTTGGGATATTTCATCTAGATTCCCCCAACTCTTTCAGAAGTTACAAAAAGTCTGAAAGAGTTAAAAGTTTAACACAGGATCATACTATCAAAAGAATGGTTGAGGAAGCCATATAGACTAAACAAAGGATCCCATCCCTTAATAGGCTGGGGGTAGTGATTCACCACCTTTCTTGCATACAGTGTATATTTTGACCAATATATTTATCTATCATTTTTGCTGGAATATTACAGACTGTACAATGATCAATGTTTATAACAGCATTGTGTTGCATTATTTTACTGAAAAATATTTGAGCCATAACAAGGAGACATTCTATGTAGATTACTAGTGATGTTTACAACTAGTTAAAATGAAAATAAAATTATACAAGCCTGAACCAAGGTAGGACTTGAACCTAAAGCCTCCCAAATCTTCAGTGCAAGTGATTAGATTACATTGACTCTCATAGATATACATGCATATGGGATCAAACTGCTAACATTTTTTTTAAAGTGTAGAGAAATTAAACATTCTATTTTAAATTTTTAAAAAAATGGCTACTGACCTTGATAGTTTTATCAGAAGATCCACTGACAATTCGAGTGTCATCAAACTGGACACAGGATATACCTGAAATAGGACATCATAATTTTCTTTTTATATGGGTGTCCTTAATATGGTGGATTCTCCTTCAAAAGGTCTCTCTCTTTTATTCATTGTGTAATCATATTTCTTGCTTGCCAATGAAAGACTGAATTTTTAAATCAAGATTTACTGAACAGAAGCCATCGGCAGTCAATTTACTAAATGGCTAGAAATATGTCCATACAGTATAAATGTTCAATACTGAATATGTCCATACAATATAAATGTTCAATACTGACGATACTGCAATTGACACAACGATGATTCAGTATGCAAGAGTAAACAGGGGCTACAACTCTATAAAGCTCTTATAGAAACTTGAGTTCCTCAAAGGGGCTGCTAGCATTTCCAGGAATTCAAGATAAGAAAGAACACATTTTGCGTCAATTGCTGAATGTTGTAAGCATCTTTAATACTTTTGAGTGATATAATTTTTAAATTAGACACTGGCAGCCATATTTGATGTAATATTTGCAATATTTTTCATTTAGGACAAAAGAGTTACCAATAAAAACAAAACAGACACCATGAAAACCTCATGCCAATATGCATTTAAGATGACTACCATGGTGTGTATAAGATTGGTATTATTTTCCGTCAGGACCAGCTAGATATAATAAGTATTCTGGTTAAATGGCCAAATCACTATGACTTTCTGGTTAGGCAGAGTAGCAACAAGATAATTCTAAAGATGGCTGCCATGATCCACATTTGTTGAATTAGATCTTCACCAAGTTGATAGATTTGTCACCCTGTAGTACTCTATGACACAGAAGAACATGGGAAAATACCTGAAAGAACCACTGACCCATGAGAAGCTACTGGCAAGCTTTCTCACACTGACTAGGTCCAAAACTTGAACCCGCAAAGACAGAAGTGTGATGGCAGTGATCCATACCAGTGAGCCAAGGATACATGAATACTCACTTCTGAATGAAGTAATAAACAAAATGAAGAAAGAAATTCTTTACAAGCAAATTAACAATCATTAAAATCTGTTGTTTAAAAGACATTGTGCTTTGAATGTTTCTATGTTAGGCCTACCCCCACCCAAACAGTGTCAATCAGAGGATGGAAACGAAACTGAAAGTCTTTGCAATGTCTCTGTCACAAAATTATTGTAAAATTGCGGAAGTTCCTTTCAAATTATAATTTAGATGCTAATCGCACTGGCACAGAATGAAAAATGCAAATCTATGGCTTTGGCTATAAAAATATATATAACAAAAAGAAAATGTATGTGTTATGTGTAGGTGTACATAAATATTTTGCTCATGAAAAGTAAACATTTTGTGTTTCACTTGTGGCATTGCCACTTGTGACAATACAATGTTTCTCTTTATACATGAAACATTTCCAGATATCTAATAAAAAGATGTAGATATTCTCTATTTATATACTCCAAATATGTATAAAACTGAGCTGACCACCTTCAAATCTTCTATGTATATGTGCATCTACTGGTCCATCCATCACTCTCTCTCCCTTGCTTCCTCTCTCCCTCAGCAACAATGAACATAGCGATTACACACTGACAAGGGAACAACAACAATGCTGTAAAAAACTTATCATGTAATAGTATTTTTAAAGAGAATATTTTTTCTAATGAAACAAATACATTCTTGTTTTGCTTTCAGGCCTGTGCTATTGATTGAGAAAAAAAAATACTTGAAAAGATACAATAGGGATCAGGATGGGGAGTTTGGAAAATGGAAAAGTGACAACATTTTACCTGATCTGTGAAGCTGGAATGGTATCACCTGTTTATCTCTCTTTATACTCTCCCTTACAATACTGAGTGCAACAAATGCAACCAGCTTCCTTCCCACACTTCCAATTCTCACACTTATTCATCAGCACTCAGTTTAGCTACTTAATGCCTTTTAACACACACACACACACACACACACACAAACACACACACACACACACACACACTGGCAAACTTAGTTTTTCTACATCATCTGTTGTTTTTATGACTTTACCTTGAGAATGACCTTCAAAAGTCCTAACTGTGCATCTACCAGACAACCAGTTATTCCTCAGTCTAAAACGTTCTGCAAAGACCTTTTTCCACTTAAAAAAAGAAAAAGAAAACGAGAAATAAAACCTTTTTGTTGTTAATTAAAAGTGTGGGATACAGTATTCAGAACTATTCAAAAGTGTGGTATGAACAGGAAAATCAATAACAAGTAGTACAAACCATGTACAGTTATTGTAAAACACAATCAGTTTGATGACAGACATGTCAACTCGCTTATGGTTATTAAAAGGCAATTACAGGACAATATGCCATGGTATAGGAGATATAGTATAACTTGAAGTGCTATGAGCCTAACACTTTTGTTCGAAATGTCAATTATTGAAACTTATCAACGAAAAGTTTTTTTACAGAGGTTAAGTGACAATGAGTATCTGAACAACTTATGCAGAAGTTACTGAAGTTTCACTGTACACCCAGCATAAAATGGATATAGTGAATTATGTCTACAACTAAATAATTTTAAAGGTTTAAGAAGATTGTTATGTATGTATGTATGTATGTATGTATGTATGTATGTATGTATGTATGTATGTATGTATGTATGTATGTATGTATGTATG
Organism: Potamilus streckersoni; assembly: GCA_016746295.1. Classification (NCBI taxonomy): domain Eukaryota; kingdom Metazoa; phylum Mollusca; class Bivalvia; order Unionida; family Unionidae; genus Potamilus; species Potamilus streckersoni. The sequence continues at coordinate 46,726 of JAEAOA010001849.1, forward strand.
TATGTATGTATGTATGTATGTATGTATGATGTATGTATGTATGTATGTATGTATGTATGTATGTATGTATGTATGTATGTATGTATGTATGTATGTATGTATGTATGTATGTATGTATGTATGTATGTATGTATGTATGTATGTATGTATGTATGTATGTATGTATGTATGTATGTATGTATGTATGTATGTATGTATGTATGTATGTATGTATGTATGCATTCATGTATGTCTGTCTGTCTGTATGCATTACTAAGCTCAGAGATTATCTTCAATGTATACATCACAATATATTACCCCAAAGTGTATAGGTAAGCTTAGACCAAAATGTTAAATAAAGTGATTAAACTGTATTATTTTCTGAGCTCATGAGTAAACCAGCATTCAATTCTTCTTCATTCTTCACTGTCATGTTGCCAAGTAAAGTCAAACTTAATAAAGTAGTCACATCGATAAAACAGCAACACATTTACACAAGGAGCCTTCAAGATTATTTTATTAATAAACTTTAACAATATATGGTTATTTGTTCATTAGGCAAACTTATACAACCCTCTGAAATGACTTCTGTATAAGCACAACAACTCAAACTTAGAAGGAATCTGACCTGTATACTGCCCTCAGGGGTCATGTGACTGATGACCTGCTTGTGCTCAGCAGCTTTGGAGAGACGCCATTTTGGTTGACAGCAGAATCTCCGCCAGTAGGTCTTATCATTGGCAAGCTGGTACCACACTTTACACACCTGGGATGCTCGACAAAGACTTACTGAAAAGGCAAGAAATTTGTAACAACTATTCTATTTGTAAATCATTAAAAAGGCAAGAAATTCAAATGTTATTCCATTTATAAATTGGAAATCTGCAGTGACATTAGATAGCATGTCCTGCTATACCAACCTATTTACTGATCTGCCACTCCTCGACTGCCTGCTTCCAGCTATACAAGAAGTTCCATGTAGAAATGTGGAGAGTTTTTAAAAAAAACTACATCATTTTCAATCTAAAAGTGCATTCTTGTCATACCCCAGTAAGCACATAAACTACCTCATACCCCAGTAAGCACATAAACTACCTCATACCCCAGTAAGCATATAAACTACCTCATACACCAGTAAGCAATTAAACTACCTCATACCCCAAGTAAGCACATAAATTACCTTATACCCCAGTAAGCACATAAACTACCTCATACCCCAGTAAGTATATAAACTACCTCATACCCCAGTAAGCACATAAACTACCTCATACCCCAGTAAGCACATAAACTACCTCATACCCCTGTAAGCACATAAACTACCTCATACCCCAGTAAGCACATAAACTACCTCATACCCCAGTAAGCACATAAACTACCTCATACCCCAGTAAGCACATAAACTACCTCATACCCCAGTAAGCATATAAACTACCTCATACCCCAGTGAGCACATCAACTACCTCATACCCCAGTGAGCACATAAACTACCTCATACCCCAGTGAGCACATAAACTACCTCATACCCCAGTAAGTACATAAACTACCTCATACCCCAGTAAGCACATAAACTACCTCATACCCCAGTAAGCATATAAACTACCTCATACCCCAGTAAGCACATCAACTACCTCATACCCCAGTAAGCACATAAACTACCTCATACCCCAGTAAGCACATAAACTACCTCATACCCCAGTAAGCACATGAACTACCTCATACCCCAGTAAGCACATAAACTACCTCATACCCCAGTAAGCTCATAAACTACCTCATAAACCCAGTAAGCACATAAACTACCTCATAAACCCAGTAAGCACATAATAATTCTGGCATGCCAGACAAATATCAAAACTGTAAATATACACAAAATCTATTTAGAAGCTAAAAGCACTGATGGAAGTCTCATAATGCTTCTATGCTCCTATTACAGTTAATGGCCTGATCTTGAAGAATTATGTATGTCATCCAATATTCTCCCACTCAGAGACTGGCACCTTGATCAATTACTATTGGTGAACAGAGTCCTCAAATCCATTTTATAATGTATTCTTACAAAGTCCTCATTTCAATATGGTTTTCCCATAATATTTATTTTTTTTTTACTTCTTTTTCATGAGAAGAAAATTCATTGATAATGAGATATTGTGAATATGTATTCTTTTCTTGTTGAATAAACTGGAATTGAGTCTGTCACAAGTTACAACATTGGTATTCTGTAAGACCTGTGTACACTGATGGTCACATTAAAAATCTATCTTCAGAAATGTAAAATTCAAGTTTTTAGACATACAAGAATAAATGAATAATCAGATCTAATTCACAATTAATATATTTTCTGTATTAAAAAAATGAACATTCCAAGTTCTCACCTCAAGGTGGCAATTAAGACATTTCAGAAAATATATAAATATAAACCATATACAAAAATACAGGTAAATATCTTGATATATATTATCCTCTGTAAATAAGTACATTTTTGGTTTAATTCAATGTAAAATTTGGAATTTCTGTGAAATTAGATTTTTACTTTCAAAACACTGGGATTAAATTTAATGCATGTATACTGGATAAATAAAGTTAATTGTGGAAAATGTGAGGTGAGACTTCATGCCTATGCATCATTTTGTTAGTGCAAAATTTTCCAATGAGACCAATTTTAATTTAAGGATAAATTTTCCAGTTAATAAATTTTAAATTTAAAGAAAAATTTTCCAGTAAGATATTGCAAATCATTAGTAACCCTCCTAAAAGCCTGTAAATTCAGCAAGTTACATATACACAATTCTGAAAAGAAACAAAGTCTGTTTTAGGATCGAATCCTTTACCGTGAGATTTCCTGTCACCATACATGTATCTTGTGAAAATAAACAGTGGACTAAGGCACATCCTTTATAATTTCAGGGGGATGCAGATTATCTCATTCACATCTAACCTTTTTTTTCACAAATATGAAACATTTTCTCTGATATTATCTTTAATTAAGTAAAATATGTCACTATGTGTCTTATGAAGTCGAACTCTTCAAATTCTTTCGTAGGCTGCCAATCACAGATATTTGTGCCATATATTATCCTGATCATGTCTAGAAATTTAATGGTTTTCTCTAACCCTAGTGAAGCTTATTGTTCATTAACCTTTCATGGTCCAAAAATACAAACTTGGGACATGTGTATGAATCAGATATCTGATATAAACAAGAAAAACAATTCAGTTTAGTTTTGCTACTTCAGACAATTTTTGCTAAACTGTGTTATGAAGGTTTCGTTTATACGTCTAGATTTGTCAGCAATTTATGCAATAGCAGATCACAGTCTATGACATTTGCAGTTCAACTCGACTTATATGTGTGTGCATATATGGAAGTTAAATGATGTTGACAAAATTCTTGTAAATGGCCTGCATATTAGGATACAAATATGCCCACTTAATTTAATTTTGTCCAAGCTGACTGGTTTTTAAGTAATCTTGTTAACAAACTTCTTGGAATGGATGGACTGATGGATGTACAGATGTACAAAAGTTTGAAATGGATACACACAAAATATAATCAAGGTGTCCATGCTGCAAACAGCATACACTGTGCGATAAGAAAAAAAAATAATTCAAGAGAGATGTCCTGTGTCAATCGAGTTAAACATTTTGAACAAAACACTGGTGCCATACCAGAAATATATCCAGGATGGAATATGACATGAGGATGGAGTGATCTTATAAATTTTGAGACTAGGGCACCAATAATCCCTATTTGGGGTCCAGATCACTTTAAGAGATGGTCAAGGACCTAAAACTAAACAAATATCTTAGCTCCCTTTTGTATCTACAACTGAATACAAGTATATATCTTTTACAAACATGAAATTGATCTATGTTGGATTTCAGCAAGTTATGACTACTTCACCTGTTCAATTTACCTGGGTCAAGGTAAGACATGATTTTTGTAGCAATGTTACTAGGTAACCAGGTGATAATATCTTGGCAGTTGGGGGGACAACCATTGTGAAGATTAGCCTCCATTTTCACAGATAGGAGGTGTAGCTGTGGAAGATCACAACCATTCTGAAAGAAAGATTGATTATTTAAGTGAAGCACTGATTATTATTATTATTATTATTATTATTATTATTATTATTATTATTATTATTATTATTATTATTATTATTATTATTATTATTACAAAACCTCTAAAGACTTCCTTTTACAAGATTATTTCTATTCCATGTATCTGCTAATAAAGACACTGCAAAGACCTGTAATGAAATACTTGCCATCTTTGGTGACAACTTCAGTTCATGGAATCTGCTGCCACATACTTAAAAGTTATCTACAACAATACTGAGGCTTCATACCACATTCCTGATTACCATATATGCTTGCATATAAATCTTGTCCAACTCTAAAGAGCATAAACTCTGAGCTACCATGTCACATAATGTGATGGCAGATCTGTGATACTGATTAAATGTAACAAACATCACAGACCCATATCTGCTAGTGCATTAAGGAATGGTAGATCTGGCTCAGCCGCTACAATTCACAGCTAGATCTGACTTGTACACAAGTTTATAAATTATTGAAAAATATTGACTCTGAATTACATTTGTATCACTATTACTAATTTTTAATTTGCTTAATTTTTTGTTTTCTAAGTTGGACCTCACATGATATCCATATTTCTAATGCACATACATGAGTTAGTAATTTCAAGAAATACTGAAAACAACAAAATGCATTCAGGAATGTAGGTCAGATACAATGACCCTGATTTGTGGCACAATAATTTTAATAATGCAAAAAAAAAATATCAAAGTCAGATTTCAAACAGGAACAATTGGATTGTGATTATTATAGGTATGTAGGTAAAATAAAAATGACCAAAAAGCATGAGTCCATTGAAGAGCTGTTGCTCTACTCTTTGAAAAAAACAATTCCAGGAATTAAGGAAAGACCATTTCTTCTTTTTAACTTCCGAGAGTTGAAATTATCTCTAATATTCTTGAGTCTTAAGATTTTCAGATCAGTCATTGTGGCAGCCATACTGGATCTAAGGTCAGCATCATTTTGATTTAGCACCAACTAAGCATTACAATAAGTGTTCTAGTGGAAACCCAATGCTTATATGACTTTTTATTTACATGGAGTAGCAAGAATATTCGTAAGGTGGCTGCTTTAGCAGACATGTTGGATACCACATTGGCACAATGTGTTTTCAAAATAAGAAGTCTTCTGATTATGACTTTCTGTTCAGGAAAAGGAGCAAAAGCTAGATTTTCAAAATGGCTGCTATGGTAGCCTTATTAGATGTCAAATTAGCACCATTTTCATTTAGGACCATTTAGACATCACATGAAGTCTTTTAGTGAAAACCCACATTAATATGAATATCAATTCAGGTGGAATAGTGCCATGATTTTAAAGATGGCCACTGTGGTAGTCATATTAGATGTCCAGATGGCACCATTTACATTTAGGACCAACTAGACATCATAAGAAGTCTTCTGATAAAATTCCAGAGCAGTGCCAATAGGAGTTTCAAGATCCCATCCATGGAACCCATACTAAACATAGCCATCATAAGAAGTATTTTAGTGAAAACTATCCATTCAGACGGAGTAGTGATAAGATTTTCATGATGGTTACTGTAGTGGCCATATTGGATGTAATTTGAAGACAGACAACAAGCGACCCATAATATCTTCTAGACTCAGACCAATAGTATTATAAATTATCAAAGAGTCTGCATAAATCAGTATACTGTATGTCACCATTTTTGTTAAGGACCAGACTGAAAGCTAAAGAAGTCTTTAAGTGAAAACCTCATGCTGCTATGACCATCTAAATCAGGAACAGTGAAAACAAGAACTTCAAAATGGCCAACTGCTGGTCTATAACTGGTAGAAATAACAACAACAACACTAACAACAACAACAACAACAACAACAACAACAATAATAATAATAATAATAATAATAATAATAATAATAATAATAATAATAATAATAATAATAATAATAATAATCAGTATATGATATTTATTCCAGAATGATGTTTGAGATGTAAACCTGCATTCTAACATCACCTGTGCAAAAAGGCCAGTTTGGCCTTTTCCAAGGGTGATCACTATTCACAGGTCTGACTGTATTTCACATATGGTCAAATGTTTCCATAAATACAATATAAGAAAATAAAAAAGTTATTTGCCAGCAAAGACTAACTTTAGTTATGCAACAGTTTTCAACCGCTAATAATGCATAATCAATGTTAAATAAGCATTTATTATGAACTATAATTAAATACAAGATGTGTTATTGTTTGTACAATCACAATGTGATCAACAGAATGATACTAGAATCAAACAACTACAAGTCTATTCTATGGCAAGCGAGTGAAGGATTAATTTCTCGAAATTCAGGCTAAACACTCGACTGAATGCATACAAACTGTGCATGATATTTGCAAGCACTAACTTCATTTCTTTGTTTTTAAAAAACTTCTTTTCTTTACATGCTGGAAGGTGTGGTGGTTTCTTTCAGAGTTTTCAGGTCTATTATATACCCTGGAAATGTACATGCGCATCTGACTTTGATATATCTAATAATTTATGGTGCATTGGACTTCTTTAAAGGAGATAAGATACTTAAAAGTTATCTACAACAATACTGAGGCTTTATACCATATTTGACTGTGTTATAAATCATCTGTAATTATATGGTAGATTTTATACAATATTTAACTATCTTATAATCTGTCCATAACAATATGGTAGTTCATACTATTTTTAACTATTATAAATTATCTGTAATACTATGGTAGTTTTATACCATATTTATCTGTCTTATAAGCTATACATGATGTTATCTGTATCAATATGATACTTTTATATCATATTTAACTGTCTTATAATCTGTCCATAACCATATGGTAGTTTAATACCATATTTACCTGCATTGTAAGTCGCATGTAATGACATGGTAAATTTTTACCATATTTACCCACCTTATAAGCTATATGATCAATCCTTAACAATATGGTAGATTTACACCATTTTTACCTGTCCTTTTTTAATCTATCTCTAACAATATATAGCTTAACACCATATTTACCTGTCTTATAATCTATATGTAACAATATGAAAGTTCTACACCATATTTACCTGTCTTATAATCTATCTGTAACAATCTGGTAGTTTTATACCATTTTTACCTGTCTTATAATCTATCTATAAAACAATATGGTAGCTTTACACCACATTTACCTGTCTTATAATCTATCAGTAACAATGTGGAAGTTTTACACCATATTTACTGGTCTTATAATCTATCTGTAACAATAAGGTAGCTTTACACCACATTTACCTGTCTTATAATATATCTGTAACAATATGGTAGTTTTATAAAACATTTACTTGTGTATAACACACACTCATCTGTACACAATGCCAACCCAAATTAACTTCAAATAATTAAGAAATAATGACTTGAAAAACAGTATCTATTTCAACAGGTAAAAATATGTTTTCAATGCTGTACTTTTCAACAATCTGTGCTCAGAGACAAATAACAACTCAAAAACTGGCATTCAGCTTGTTTACAGGATCCTTTAATTGACTGTGAAAGTTACACCTGCTCTAGGAGGTATCATGGACACAAATGGTGTTATATGATCCTGCATGAAAATGTGATGTACTTAATCTATCATTGCTTGGGAACAGTCAGTCTATATGCACCTATACCCCACCAAACAACACCACAAGGAGACAATTCCCAAGAAGACAGGCAATAACAGTATACTGATAAATTAACAGAAATAATAACAGTAATTATGCAGAGCCTAATTATTATCAAACATGAACTCTTAATCTTTCATTCAATAGAGGAATTTAAAAATTTTAATATTTACATAGTACATCTAAAATCCTCATTTATAAACCCTAGGAATCCAGCATCAATCTTAGCATAATTATTTTGTTCCTTTATCATAAAAAAAAATCTTTCATTTTCAGTAAGTTGTAGAATAAGATGTTTTTGTACTACATTCAAAAGACTACAGCTGCTGCCTATAGATTTTTCATTAGAAAGACCTTAGTTAAGCCACTGAATGAGTCACTCACCAAAATTTCTTTGATGAAAATATTCTTTTGCTCATCACTGAACTCCGTAAACCATTCAACTATTGTCTGAAAAATAAAATGAAGCCAGTTTTATGATGTATGTAATGTTTCAAATTCTCATCACAACTGTCTGAACGAACTAAATTGGAGACACATGCTCATCTCCGGATAATGGGTTCCATGGTAACAAGATCCATTTAAGACAGACTTGTTCCTGAGTAGGAATGTTTGTACTGTGTATGTAAATAGTAAGTATCTGCAGCAGAAGGAATTGCAATAACCACTCTCCCCCCCACTTCGCTTACCTCAAAGATTTTGACAAGCTAATCACTTCTCACTGCTCAATTAATGTTGGGTCAACAACTGGAAAGATAAACCAAATTTCACTTGTGTTCATGCATATATTCACTCCTCAAAAAATTAAAACGAATTATGTTATGAAAGTCTGTTGTAGATTTAATGTCGATAAGAAACAAGAGATCCTTGAAGGGACTGATGCTCTCTTGGGCAAAAGAATTTCCAGGAATTCATGATAGGCAAAAGAATTTCCAGGAATTCATGATAAAACCAAAATTTAACATTTGAGTGTTGAAACTATCTCAGATAGTCTTCAGCAGTAACAAGATTTTCAAATTAAAAATTAAAAAATTTTAAAATTAGCTGCTGTGGCTGACATGATGGATGTCACAATCTTTATTCAACTATGTAGACATCATTTGAAATCTTTTGGTGAATATCACAAGTCAATTTTACCATCCATTCAAGGGGAGTAGCAACAACAAAATTTCCAAGACAGCTAACATTGACCAATTATGTATCATAAAAAGTCTATGGTAAAAATCCCTAGCTGATATAGCCATCCATTAGGAAGTTAACAATATTTTCAAGATGGCTGCCATGGTAACCATACTGAGGGTCAATCTGCATCAAGTATATTTAGGATCAACTAGACACCATGATGAAAACTAAATGTTGTAATGACTATCTATATAAAGGAGAAGTATTTAGAAAGTTTCCAAGATGGCCATCACAGTGGAAATAATGGATTTAATTCAGCAGTTATAACTTGGGACAAGGCATAATGTCAAAGCTTCTGGTGGAAACTCCACACTGAATGATTTTGATTTTGGAGGACTAACAAATACAAGAGATCAAAATGGATGTGATGGTGGCAATAGTAATAGTAAGGTTTTCCAAATGGCCATTGTAGTTAGTTGTAAATAAAAATGGTGCCCGTCTGACTGCCAATATGCTAATCCCTATATAGAACACTATATCTAATCCCTATATAGCACACAATATATCTAATCCCTATATAGCATCCCTATATAGCACACAATATATCCAATCCCTATATAGCACACTGTATATCTAATCCCTATATAGCACACAATATATCTAATCCCTATATAGCACACTGTATATTTAATCCCTATATAGCACACAGAATATCTAATCCCTATATAGCACACAATATATCTAATCCCTATATAGCACACTGTATATCTAATCCCTATATAGCACACAATATATCTAATCCCTATATAGCACACTGTATATCTAATCCCTATATAGCACACAATATATCTAATCCCTACATAGCACACTGTATATCTAATCCCTATAAAGCACACAGAATATCTAATCACTATATAGTATACTATATATATAATCCTTATATAGTACACAGTATATCTAATCCCTATATAGTACACAGTATATCTAATCCTTATATAGCACACTGTAAATCTAATTCCATTTTAGCACACTGTATATATAATCCCTATATAAGACACTGTATATCCTATACAGCACACTGTATATTTAATTACTATATAGCAAACTGTATCTAATTCCTATATAGCACACTATATCCTATATAGCACACTGTATACCAAATCCCTATACTGTATAGCACAGTATATCTAATCTCTATATAGCACACAGTATATCCTATATAGCACACTGATATTTAATCACCTTAGAGCAGACTGTATATCTAATTCCTATATAGCACACTGTATATCTAATCACTATATAGCACTGTATATCCTATATAGCACACTGTATACCAAATCCCTATACTGTATAGCACAGTATATCTAATCCCTATATAGCACACTGTATATTTAATCCCTATAGAGCACACTGTATATCTAATTCCTATATAGCACACTGTATATCTAATCACTATATAGCACTCTATATCCTATATAGCACACTGTATATCTAATCCCTATATAGCATACTGTATATTCTAAACAGCACAATATATCTAATCCCTATATAGCACACTATATCTAATCACTATTTAGCACACTGTATATCTAATCCCTATATAGCTCACTGTATATCTAATTCCTATATAGCACACTGTATATCTAATCACTATAGAGCACACTGTATATCTAATCCATATATAGCACACTGTATATCTAACCACTATAGAGCACACTGTATATCTAATCCCTATATAGCACACTGTATATCTAATCACTATAGAGCACACTGTATATCTAATCACTATAGAGCACACCTATATCTAATCACTATAGAGCACACTGTATATCTAATCACTATATAGCACACTGTATATGTAATCACTATATAGCACACTGTATATCTAATCCCTATATAGCACACTGTATATTTTAAACAGCACACAGTATATCTAATCCCTATATAACACACTGTATATCTAACCACTATAGTGCACACTGTATATCTAATCCCTATATAGCACACTGTATATCTAATCACTATAGAGCACACTGTATATCTAATCACTATAGAGCACACCTATATCTAATCACTATAGAGCACACTGTATATCTAATCACTATATAGCACACTGTATATGTAATCACTATATAGCACACTGTATATCTAATCCCTATATAGCACACAGTATATTTTAAACAGCACACTGTATATCTAATCCCTATATAGCACACTGTATATCTAATCACTATAGAGCACACTGTATATCTAATCACTAAAGAGCACACCTATATCTAATCGCTATAGAGCACACTGTATATCTAATCACTATATAGCACACTGTATATGTAATCCCTATATAGCACACAATATATCTAATCCCTACATAGCACACTGTATATCTAATCCCTATAAAGCACACAAAATCCCTATACTGTATAGTACAGTATATCTAATCTCTATATAGCACACAGTATATCCTATATAGCACACTGATATTTAATCACTTTAGAGCAGACTGTATATCTAATTCCTATATAGCACACTGTATATCTAATCACTATATAGCACTGTATATCCTATATAGCACACTGTATACCAAATCCCTATACTGTATAGCACAGTATATCTAATCCCTATATAGCACACTGTATATTTAATCCCTATAGAGCACACTGTATATCTAATTCCTATATAGCACACTGTATATCTAATCACTATATACCACTCTATATCCTATATAGCACACTGTATATCTAATCCCTATATAACATACTGTATATTCTAAACAGCACAATATATATCTAATCCCTATATAGCACACTATATCTAATCACTATATAGCACACTGTATATCTAATCCCTATATAGCTCACTGTATATCTAATCCCTATATAGCACACTGTATATCTAATCACTATAGAGCACACTGTATATCTAATCCCTATATAGCACACTGTATATCTAACCACTATAGAGCACACTGTATATCTAATCCCTATATAGCACACTGTATATCTAATCACTATACAGCACACTGTATATCTAATCACTATAGAGCACACCTATATCTAATCACTATAGAGCACACTGTATATTTAATCCCTATATAGCACACTGTATATGTAATCACTATATAGCACACTGTATATCTAATCCCTATATAGCACACTGTATATTTTAAACAGCACACTGTATATCTAATCCCTATATAGCACACTGAATATCTAACCACTATAGAGCACACTGTATATCTAATCCCTATATAGCACACTGTATATCTAATCACTATAGAGCACACTGTATATCTAATCACTATAGAGCACACCTATATCTAATCACTACAGAGCACACTGTATATCTAATCACTATATAGCACACTGTATATGTAATCACTAATAGCACACTGTATATCTAATCACTATATAGCACACTGTATATTTTAAACAGCACACTGTATATCTTATCCCTATATAGCACACTGTATATCTAATCACTATAGAGCACACTGTATATCTAATCACTATAGAGCACACCTATATCTAATCACTATAGAGCACACTGTATATGTAATCACTATATAGCACACTGTATATGTAATCCCTATATAGCACACTGTATATCTAATCCCTATATAGCACACTGTATATTTTAAACAGCACACTGTATATCTAATCCCTATATATCACACTGTATATCTAATCATTATAGAGCACACTGTATATCTAATCCCTATATAGCACATTGTATATCTAATCACTATAGAGCACACTGTATATCTAATCACTATAGAGAACACCTATATCTAATCACTATAGAGCACACTGTATATCTAATCACTATAGAGCACACCTATATCTAATCATTATAGAGCACACTGTATATCTAATCCCTATATAGCACAATATATATCTAATCCCTATATAGCACACTGTATATCTAATCACTATATAGCACACTGTATATCTAATCACTATATAGCACACTGTATATCTAATCACTATATAGCACACTGTATATCTAATCCCTATAAAGCACACTCTATATTTTAAACAGCACACTATATATCTAATCCCTATATAGCACACTGTATTCTCATTATTCCCACTATGAAAATGAAATCATATGAACAACGTTGTTTTGCATACCAGGGCATAGCAACGTGGAGGGAATTGCCCACTGCACTTAGACACAAAGACACAGCGACCTCATTCAAGAGCGCTCTTAAAACTCATCTATTTCAAGTGCAAGAACTGTCATAATGACCTAATAATGCATCTCTATAACATATCCTTACCTTAAAAATTTATGGCATGTTTTTCTGTTTTCCAATTTTGTGATGTTTGTTTTCTATTTTTGTAATCATATCATTATATATATATTTTTATTCTATTAAGTGTTGTCTAATGTTGTAAAGCGCTTAGAGCTTTTAAAGATAAAGTACTCATTATTATTATTATCATTATTATTATTATTATTATAATTATTATTATTATTATTATTATTATTATTATTATTATTATAGCTAATCACCATATTGCAAACTGTATAACTAATTTCTTTATAGAGCACAATGTATATGTAATCCCTATATAGCACACTGTATATCATATACAGCACACAGTATATATAATCCCTATATAGCACACTGTATATCATATATAGCACACTGCATATATAATCCCTATATAGCACACTGTATATCATATACAGCACACAGTATATATAATCCCTGTATAGCACACTATATATCATATACAGCACACTGTATATCTTAAACAGCACCCAGTATATCTAATCCCTATATGGCACACTGTATATCATATATAGCACACTGCATATATAATCCCTATATAGCACACTGTATATTATATACAGCATACAGTATATATAATCCCTATATGGTACACTGTATATCATATACATCACACTGTATATCTTATACAGCACACAGTATATCTAATCGCTATAGGGCACACTGTATATCATATATAGCACACTGTATATATAATCCCTATATAGCACACTATATATCATATACAGCACACTGTATATCTTAAATAGCACACAGTATATCTAATCCCTATATGGCACACTGTATATCATATATAGCACACTGTATATATAATCCCTATATGGCACACTGTATATCATACACAGCACACTGTATATCTTAAACAGCACACAGTATATCTAATCCCTATATGGCACACTGTGTATCATATATAGCACACTATATGTCATATACAGCACACTGTATATATAATCCTTATATAGCACACTGTATATCATATACAGCACACAGTATATATAATCCCTATATGGCACACTGTATATCATATATAGCACACTGTATATATAATCACTATATGGCACACTGTATATCATATACAGCACACTGTATATCTTATACAGCACACAGTATATATAATCCCTATATGGCACACTGTATATCATATACAGCACACTGTATATCTTATACAGCACACATTATATCTAATCCCTATATGGCACACTGTATATCACATATAGCACACTGTATATATCATCCCTATATAGCACACAATATATCATATACAGCACACTGTATATCTTAAACAGCACACTGTATATCTTAAACAGCACACATTATATCTAATCCCTATATGGCACACTGTATATCATATATAGCACACTGTATATATAATCCCTATATAGCACACTATATATCATATACAGCACACTGTATATCTTACACAGCGAACAGTATACCTAATCCCTATAAAACATACTGTATATCTGATACCTATTTATAATTAGTTACTCAAAGTACATGTTAACAATGTTGTTCTATTAATTGTGAAAATTCCAGTTTCATGACTCACAGGAACATAGTATGATCTTCATTTCCTACTTTGCTGACATGAAAGTAATCTGTAATTTGATATCATGATTCACAGCTTCAGTGATTTATTTTTCTCACATACAATAAAAAAGACAATGCTTGTGCCTACACAGTTTGAAGGTAATGTACCAACTGCATATCCATGCATTACTTTATAATGAATGGCTGTGTTATTTTGCATGGAGAGATAACAAAGAATGATTATCCTGATTCTTATAGTTAAATTGGCATTCATTCTTAATTTTCTTGTAGCATTCATAACAAAATTATACTATACATGGCTTAAAACATTTTTGCAGAAGTTCTCAAAAACTGCAGTTTTCAAATGCACAGAATCATAAAATCTTAAAAAGCACAAAATTCATCAGGTGATATTCTTTTTGGCCTTTATAAAATATGGCTAGAGAACTGAACCCAGTGGCACATATACCATCAGCAAGAGTATGCAAATCATAGGAGCCCATGAATTATCTTTTACACTATTGATTACACAGTGGCCCATTGGTAAGCTTTGCATAGGGACTCAAATATTCTAGATGTACCACTGACTGGACCATTCTAACTAAAGAACACAGACATTTTCTAAAGGTGACAAACATGGGATGGTCTTACCACTGGAATAAAACATAAAATTGACACAACTTTTTAAAAACAGGGTTATCATTTACCATGGAGCATAGAGTTATTGTATATGTAACAATGGCTCACTGTGTAGGAATACTGCACCAGACACTAAAAGAAGACTTTTGGTGAAAACTTCATGTTGATATGACTGTCCATTCAGAAGAAATAATGAGAAAATTTTCAGTGTGTTCATTGTGGCTGCCATTGTTGAGGTCAGAACTTCACCATTTTCATTCAGGGCAAACTAGATATATATCATAATTAGTCTTCATGAAACCAAATATTGATGTCACCTTCCATTTTTTCAAGTGACAATAATAAATTAACCAAAATGGCTGCAATGGAGGCCATACTGTCTGTCACATCAGCAACATTTTCATTTAATACAAACCAGATATCACAAGATTTCTTGTGAAAAAAACAAAATATTGATAAAGATTCCATTTATTAGGAATAGCAATATGAATTTCAAGATGGCCTTAATGGATATCAGATCTAAAAAATTTATTGTTTAAGTCCAACCAGAGACCATAAGAAGGCTTCAGGTGAAAACCCCATGGCAATAAAATTTTCCATTCTGAAGCAATAAAAACATTTCAAGATGGCTCCTGTAGTGGCCGACTAGACACCATCAAATATCCGATGGTGAAAGCTGTTTTCTGACAAGCCATTCCATTCATAATTGCATCAATAACAAGATTTCCAAGATGGCCGCTATGGCAACCATACTGCATGTAAGATCAGCACCATTTTTCATTTAGGGCCATCTAGACATCATAAAAATCTTTAGTGAAAACGTCTTAATATGACCATCGATTCCAGTGTTGTAACAATTTTCATGATGGCCACTTTGGAAGCTATACATGAAGTTCAGGCAAAAATACTTTTAATCAGGACCAACTAGATATCACAAAAAAATTTTCAGCAAAAAGCCCATGGCTTTATGTTCAGGAGGAGTAGAAATAACAAGATTTTCTTGATGGTTGCTGTGGTAGCCACAATGGATGTCTGAGCAGCTCCATTTTCATTTGGACCATGTAGACCTTGTGATGAATATGCATGACCAGTTTCTTGCCAATCCTCCAAATAGTTTAAGAGGAGTAATGATAAATAACTGACATGCTAATGTATGGATGGACGTTGAACAACATGCCAGACCAATGATCAGTAGAGTTCTCAAGTTTTGTGTTTGAGGATTTGTGGATCTTAATGTTGGTGGTGTTGTTGCAAATATAGATTTTACTTGCTCAACCAAGGTGTTGATGGTAAAACTAAATCAATGACAGTAAAACCACCATTAATGTCCTCAAATTCTATAACAAATGGCTGCCAAGATGCTATGTGCAGACTCAATAATCTGATGCCAATTAACTATAACTTTGTTCAATCCTTGGTGCTACAGCCAAACCCGCTTATCTCTACCTCGGTTACCTCGCCAACCCTATTAAGTCGATATTTTTGAAGTGGAACCACCAAGTTCTCTCTTTATCTTAGCATTTTCTCATCGGTTATCCGTTATGTCGATTCTTTTATGTTGCCAAACCCTAATATCTCAAGCACGAAAGAGTGCCAAATTTGCCAATTAATGTCACCATGGCCAATTGCTGGAATTTTTTTCCCCCTTATTGGTGACAAAAATGTCCCATCTGGTGACAGACTTTTTGGTTATTTAATTTGTACAAACAATCATGGCTTTTGACTGGATAAATAAAAGAGAGAACAGAAGGAAGCTACAAACTTTACTAAGTAATGCATTGGAATCAATCAGTACACAAATAATCCTTTGTTTGTATCGACAACCTCATCTTAGCTGTGCATTGTTACATCATATTCTGCTTATGCTGACCATTATGGCAGAGTACTGTATGTTTTGACAGTCAATTATGCTAAGTACTATACCTACAACTGACCAACTTCTTTAGATGCAAATAGAACAGGTAAAATTAATGGAATGGCTAATCCTTCTGTTTGCTGTTTGTTACAAATACTTAAACTCAACAAGAAGAAATAGCAAACAAGTAAATAACTTTTGCATAATTAAAAATAATTATTTATTTCTCAAAATACAGGAGTGAAAGAATCCCTATAGTGGGTGTTAACTACAGTAATATATACAGTCTAATATTGCCAGGTGTTGACTGGTGTAAGTTTCATTCGAGGGAATGGAGATACTATTTTGCAAGAATAGGGTCTTTTGATTTTTTAATTTACATATACTTCTTATGATTGGTTACGTTTATGCTAGTTTATATCTTATCAATAAAATGATCATACTTGGTTAACTGTGCATGTGCTGAGTTCACGAAACACGTGATCACGGTCTGTACGGTTGTTCACTCCAATGACAGTTCACTCACTCTTGTTGATCTTATCTGAAGGATAACATGTTGTAGCTATTCTGTTTATTATACTTTTCAGAGCTGTCAGAGTGAAATGACTCGCAAATTTAATTTTGACACTGGTTAGCTTTTTGTAAAAACGAACTACACCCTGCACGTTTTTGTGATTTTGTGAATGATCTTTGTGTTTGCAATGTTGGAAAATATAATAAAGGTTTGTATCGAGAATCGATGGTGGTTTGTATTGTATACTGGTAAATCTCTGCTGTTAGTTGGTGCACATATGCCTTTTGTTAACAAACATGTATGCATATTTTTATAGCATGCATATTGCTTCATCAAACAAATAACGGAAATGCTGTTGTGTAGAAAAACATCCAAAAATATGTGCATGTACATTCTCATTTATTACCACACATCATGTACATACTGAAATTTCAAGCACATGTTATTATATTGACTCCATATTGGTTTTCATTTATCTCGATCATCGGTTATCTCTATGCTTTTTGGCACACCCCTAGGCCGGCCACATAACCAGCTTCGACTGTATTATGCAATTGTAATCTTTACCTTGTGGTTTTCCCAATCTCTCTAGTTTTCTCCAACTCAAGAAACACTAACAACATATGTGCTACTGGGAGTTAAAAATATGTAATCATGATATGTCATGAGCTTAAAGCATAAACCATCTTATCTACATATATAATGTGTAAGAAACAGTTTTATATACTAATAAAAAAACTTACTTTCATCCTATCTTTAAAGTCTAATGGCTTCATTCCTTCATTCGGAGCCATAAATGGAATTTGTGGGACTTCTTTGGAATTTTCATCACTTTTTTCTCTCATTTTTACACTGTTTGCAGAATTAATGAGTTTTGTAATTGGCAGATGAGATCTTTGAGCTGTAATCACAGTGTCTGCATTAATCTTTGATCCTTTAAGGGGAACATCATCATCACTATCACTGGAGTAGTCGCTACGGCGGTATTTGTAATGACTTTTCTTACTTTTGGAGAAATATCCCCATGAGCTAATAAATGTTGGGCTTGGAAGATTTAAATCATTTTCATAAAGAAAGCTAGATGGAGCATTTTCTGAACTAGAGTTTGACAGTATTTCACACACAACCTGATGATGGGAACAACCTTTACCTTGACCATTGCCATGGCAATGGCAACATGCTGTACAATGGCAACTTGGATTGTCCTTGACCTTATCAGGGTCAAGGTCAGAAGAAACAGTTAATGGATTGTTTCCCAACCAGATCTCTTTTGATATGTCACCATGAACAGACTGAACTTTGGAGGATCTGCTGGTTCTTTTTTCACTCTTTGAGACATGACTGGAGGAGGAGGATCTTTGCCTCCTGAAGCTTACCCTTTCTAACTGAAGCCGATTTCCAGTATACTCAGATGAGGTTGACCTCTGAACCAGCCCAGAGGTCATTCCACTGCTGTAGGCCTCATTACTGGATTCAGACAGATGCATATTAGGAAACCAGGCAGATGGGTTCAACATGAATTTGACCTTGTTTGGACTAAATGCACCGTATCTACAAAAGACTTTTCTGGATTTCTGTTATAAGTCACATTATGCCAAGCCCCTCCCTTCTCATTTTCCTTATGTCTTCGATTGATACATGACTTCTGAATCCTACATAATGCCCATGCTTAGCTGGAACATAGGATGTCTCTGAAGAAAGGGACTTTCTAGTGTTTTGGAGTTTCTTTTGCTTCTCTTCCTTGGTGAACTTTGACTGTCTCTGGTGTCTGGGACTTCATCATCAGAACCATGAATTTCCATTCACCCTAAGGAAAATAAAAATTGATGGCAATGTTAAAGAAAGATAAAAGAGTTCAGAAAACAAATAAGTAAAAAAGGTGCAGGAAAAAAATGTTCATACTTGAAAGAAAATAAAGATACAAACAGTACATACTTCCAAACAAAACTTGCATGACAGAAATAAATCTGAAAATAAATATCACAAATTTTTACTAGTATGACAATGTTTGGGACTCTTCCAGAATCTCATTCTGGTATGTGAACAAGTCAAATAATGCCTATGATGTCAAATTTAGTGATATACTAACAATTGAAAGCATGTAATGTTAGAAGCTCTCATCTAATTTTTGGCTACAAATTATATTTTTTAAAAAACCTGTGTGTGTCAAAATGCATGCATGAAAAAAAATCAGTCTTATTGTGAGTGCTTCAATCGCTTGACACATCAATCATTTTTTTTTTTAAATGCATATCTTCCCACCACACCCTAAATACAAACTCAGTGGTCATAACACAAAAGCATGTGATATGATGTGCCTTCATGCAATAAGTGTGTATGTAAAGCTTAATCAGAAAATTTTTGAAAATGTTATTGCAATTGAAAATGTTTGACTTTTGACCAAGAATGGTTACTCCATGGGAAGCATAAGTACAATGTTTCTTAAGTTTTATCCAGTAGTTTTAAATTTGTAATCAAGAGAAATGGACACAGACACAGAGTATCATGTGCTACACAAAAGCATGGGGACATAAAACCAACTGAACAACTTCATAAGAAATACATGTAAGCATTCATTTAGGATCCTCTGTTTATCCGCCTGGAATGCTGTTACAGTATAATGCCTCTTCCATTAAATTAAAATTATGTTTCACAGAAGAAAGAAAAATAACCCAACATATAGTATAAGACCAAATCTAATATACCCAACTTTTCAAGATAGACTGTATTAAAATAAGGGTAGTAACCATCACTGCACATTGAACTCTCATCACAGTAGTAACCTTCACTGCACATTGAATTGTCATTACAGTAGTAACATTCACTACACATTGAACTCTCATCACAGTAGTAACATAGTAACATTCACTGCACATTGAACTCACACAGTAGTAACCTTCATTGTACATTGAACTCTCATTACAGTAGTAACCTTCACAGCAAATTGAACTCTCATCACAGTAGTAACCTTCACTGCACATTGAACTCTCATCACAGTAGTAACCATCACTGCACATTGAACTCTCATCACAGTAGTAACCTTCACTGCACATTGAACTCTAATCACACTAGTAACCTTCACTGCACATTGAACTCTCATCACAGTAGTAACCTTCACTGCACATTGAACTTTAATCACAGTAGTAACCTTCTCTGCACATTGAACTCTCATCACACTCCTAACCTTCACTGCACATTGAACTCTCATCATAGTAGTGACCTTCACTGTATATTTAATTCTCATTACAACAACTTTTACAATTGAGTATTTAGGATTCAACAGAAAATTAATGGCAACAAAGTGTTTACAGGTAGCTTTTAGCTTCTGACTCGGACAGTGATTTTCAGGAAACAAAACTGTAAATTTTCAGGTAACAAAACATGTATAGTTTCAGGTAAAACATGCATATATATTTTCAGGTAACAAAACATGCACATTTTTTTCTCACATATTGTCCTGCACAAGTTAGACATGGTATCTTAGTTGGTAGAGCATCATATTTATAATCCAAGTATTGTAGGTTCAGTACCCACATCACCCTGGATCACTTTGCCTGCCATTTCCTTGGCATGGTATAGCCAATATGTTGAAAGTGGCACTAACTACAACAAAATAAAACTATTGCTCTAGACAAAGTCAAAGTCATTTTATGACGTTTTTCTTTTATTCATAAGCAGGATCACATTTAAACATTTTATTGAAGGAAAAATTTGTTTCAAATGTAATTCTATGAGATTTCAAAAATAATTACAACACTATTTGATATAAAATACAGATTTATATTGCTGACTCATTTAATGTAATGACTTTTTTTAATAGATGCTGGTTTCAAAACAATAAGGATGATAAATAACATTCAAGACCTATAAAGCCAAAATATTTTACTATGACAAATTTAGAGACTGACTTTCATTGCTGTAAAAAGAAATGAGGCCAAAAGTAAAATGTGATTCCTGTCAGCCAACTGTCCCAGTTTTCCATTGCAGACCCAGCACTTTTTTACCCCCCAGGTAAAAAGACTAAAAATATTTAAAAACTCTTGAAATTAATGTGTGCATTGCCTAGAATTTGATGCACTTAGAACATATGTATGTATGTATGTATGTATGTATGTATGTATGTATGTATGTATGTATGTATGTATGTATGTATGTATGTATGTATGTATGTATGTATGTATGTATGTATGTATGTAGGTAGGTAGGTAGGTAGGTAGGTAGGTAGGTAGGTAGGTAGGTAGGTAGGTAGGTAGGTAGGTAGGTAGGTAGGTAGGTAGGTAGGTAGGTAGGTACGTACGTACATACATACATACATACATACATACATACATACATACATACATACATACATACATACATACATACATACATACATACACACTATCATACATATAATGTTTAAAAATATTTTGTAAAAATTCCCTATCTACCAACCCCAATTTTGAAATCATTGCAATAGGAACTCATTTTTTCTTTTGGTTAGACTAACAATTTAATATGTAAGTCATGCTTCATTGGCAACTATAGTTCACTTGTTAACTATGCAACTTGTATACATGTAAACAAGAACTGCAAAGGCTTGCCATAAAAAAAATCCCTGCACTATTGCTCCACATCTAAGATTTTTTTAACTTTTATTCCTAATCTAGAATTTTATGCTCATAAAGTTTCAAGTAGATTTGGCCTAAAAATCATAAGGAAAGAACCATTTAAATTTCTAGTTGGTCTTTTAAACCAGCATCTTGTTATTTTTGTCTGTAACCTTAAAATTTTGTTTTCAACGAATATAATAGATTTAATTAGTTCTTATAAATCAGATTAAGAATATTTTTTTTAAAGCTATTTGCAGGCTGAAATTTTTTTCTCAACAAAATTCCAGATTCACCCCAAATCAATTAAATGGTACGTTCGTAAAACTTCACACTTGAGAAAACGATTCTGTAGCCACAATCAGCCAATCAGAAATGAGCTTTCAAAAGTAATATCATTTGGGATTGAACAAAACAAAATCTCAAGCTTCAACTGATGAGCTTCTGGATAGAAGGGGCCCAGAGTGGTTGAGTGGTCTAAAGCGCTGTCCGTTACGGATCACTGCCATCTCACCTCTGTCTGTGTGGGTTCGAGTCCAGGATTCAGGGAATGTGGATATGTGAGAAAGCTTGCCAGTAACTTCTCGTGGGTCGGTGGTTCTTTCTGGTGATTTCCCGGTTTCTTCCTCCACCATCAATACTGGCCGCCATGAATAGCCTATCGTGTGCTGTAAAATGGCGTTAAACTTAACAACAACATATGGATAGATACAGTACAGTGGAAATTGATCCAACAGAATTTAACAGCCAATCTCAGTCTAAGAAATCAAATTACTTTTCCAAAGTACAGTAATTAATGTTGTTAATACTGACAATAAAAAGGTCATTTGAGTTATAATTATTTTCTACCAGAAAAAGCTAATTTCCACATGATTAACACTTAGACAAGATAGCAAAAATGTTGATAAATAAAATCTTACCCAATATGTGTGTGTGTGATTTGGATTTTTAACACAGATTTAACAATTTTCTAGTCATATTGCTATGATATCTGCATTGTGGCAATTTACATTGATGTCTAGCACTGAGGCATCATGCCGCAGACATGTAGCATGATGTCCCACCTAGTCACATTATCCTGACACCAGGCCAACCAGTCATAACACCAACCTCTTAATGCTGAGCACCAAGCGAGGTTACCTGATGTAAAACACAGCCAATGTAAGAACAAATGATACTGCAATGATCAACTGTAAAATGTTACACATGGCATTAAACAATATCTATATTGGTGCCACTGGGTGTAATTAAATTCTTAATAACTCTGTCATTACTAATTTTGCCTATGTTTTTTTTAAACAAATGCATAAACCAAGGATTACTTAAACTAAAATCTTGAACACTTGACAACAATAATGTTACTACCATTGCTGCTGTAAACATTACACAAATGTCTCCCAATGATAATGCAAGTGAGACAACAAAACAAATTTCTATGCTGAATGCTAAAGTTGCTGTTGTTGTTTAATTGGGGCTTAACACCATTTTTCAGCACACGATAGGCTATATATGGCGGCTAAATCGCTGAATCTTAGAATCAAACCCACGCAGAAAGAGATGAGATGTCAGTGATCCGTAACAGAGATCTAAAGGCTTTAGACCACTCAGGGCCCCAAATGCTAAAGTAATTACACATGTAATAATACCTGGAATACCACATATACTAACTTATAGAGTTCAACTGCATCCAAAAATGAGTGATCTGCTATTGCATAATGCACCATATATTGTCGTTCTACTGTTATTTACTCCTAAAAAGCTGAATAGAACCAGATTTGCCAGCACATTATGAGCCAGCCGATCTGGATCTAAATTTGTCAAACACATGGATATCTCCACAAGCTACCATTATCAATCTCCCTTTTAAGAGCATGTCTTAGGGGTTAGTTTTGGCAGACAATAAGGGTAACAGCTTAATCCTACTACTGATTCAGCGAATGTGGATATGTGAGAAAGCTTGCCAGTAGCTTCTCGTGGGTCGGTGGTTCTTTCCGGTGATTTTCCGGTTTCTTCCTCCACCATTAATACTGGCCGCCATGAATAGCCTATCATGTGCTGAAAAATGGTGTTAAGCCCAACAACAACAACAACAACAACAACAATTAATCCTACTACTGGATCAGTCTTTTTGGTGATTTACTCCAAACTGTCTCAGACTAAATGTTTCATGTGATAATGTGCAGAAAAACTCAGAAATAAAGCAATATGATCAATAAAGTACACCTGATTGGACACAGTGAAGGCTAGCCGATATTGATTCTTATTCTACATCCCTGAAATCTCTGTAAACCAATATTCTTCATCCTCTAGCTTACATATTTGTTCAATTTAATAGATTCCATAACAATTTCCATAGTAACAAATGCTCCTCCAGACTGGGTCAAAAAGTGCAAAGACTCAATCAAACAGCAATCACTGACTCATTTGAGTAGGTGACAGTTTTTATCCTCATGGACTTTACATTATTTCTAGCTTGCTAATCTTTGTTATAAAACTAAATAATTACAACCAATAAGATGTTGCATGTTGAAATGTATTCTAAATATTTTCCAAGATTGAGAAATTATATGATGATGAAATTATTCATCTGTAAGGCAAAATGATGGATAATGGTTGAGTAAACCTAAATACTAGGTGTCAAGGCTCTCATTGTGCATATGTCAAAATTATCAGTAGAAATAATGTATTATATACTGTCATACATCAAAGACTGAAGATTGCAGTTAGTAAAATTCGCCACAAAAAAATCAATGATAAGTCCAATTTGGAAAAAAATCCTTAAAATACAAAGTCAACCGTTTTTTTTTTACATAAACTGCACTTACAACATGCAGGAAGGCTCATAAGACCATTATACTTCCTGAGCCTGCAGAAAGCATTACATTAATCACACTGATGCTTACAAATTTTGAATGGAGTAGAACATAGCATTTTTATAAGCAGTAGTAGTACAGATTTTTTTTCTGCTGTTTCATCAGTTTATTCATTAATTCTCCATATTATTTTTATTTCTTCTTTATTTCTTATTTAAAGTTCCCCTCACTAGACCATCTGTTACAGAGTTTTCACTGCAGATTGTCAAGACAAGCATTCTGGTCCTGATATCTTTCTAAAATATCTTTGGTCACAATAGTTTCCAGTTTTACTCAATTAACTAACCGACTGATTAGTTTTATTTCAAATGAAAACAGACATATCTAATTTCAACAATACAATAAGACAATGCTGTTTTGATTTTGCTTACTGGTGTAAATAGCACATTAAGAAAAGGAGAGAACATTTTTGTTTCTTTTCCAAAAGATAAGACATAAAGTATGGATACATTATTGCGAGTTCATTTCAAAGCAACACCATTCAGCACTCATTACATCTCTCAAAGGAATCTTGAAAATATAGCAGCTCTAGGATACATGAATGCTAGACATGGAATAAAAGTTGGTGCTGTTTCAGACATACCATTGGATATTTTAAATATTGTGAAAAGAATTAAACGTGTCAGTTAGGAAAAAAGACAGAAGGACGAGTAAGAGACCACAAAATGCAGAAATGAATTCACAGATCTTTTATCTACACTAGCAGTGCTGCCAATGAGTGGTTTAAAGTGCTCACCATTCATTATCACTGCCATCTCACCTCTATCTGCGTGGGTTTGAGTCTCAGGATTAGCTAGCATGGTAACATGAGAAAGCCGGCCAGTAGCTTCTTGTGGCTCTGTGGTTCTTCCTGGGGTTTTCCAGAGTTCTTCCTCCACCAGTTATATTAGCCACCATGTATAGCCTATCTTGTACTGAAAAATGGCATTAACCCCTACAACAAAAACAACAATAACAACACCAGCAGAGCTAAAAAATAGCAATATACTCAGGGCACCTCTAGTTTTAGTTTGGGTCCATCCTGCATTTAAAGTGAGGGTGCCCATCATGCTTGTCAAAAAAAAAGTAGTTTGCCAGAGGAAACTGTGATCACTCTGATGAAATGAATAAATGCATTTTCATGTTATTGACATACATACCTAAACAAGCACAATCAAAATTAAATCATCACTGTTCTAGATGAAATGGAGATCTGATTTTGATCCAATGGAAGCTTTGATAAAAATGAGATTATAAACCACTGAAACGGTTATGTTTCCAAAAACACAATTTTCAGTAATCTTAAAAAGGTTTTAATTTGTTTCTAAAAGCTCTCTTTCAGTCTATGCCTGTTACATGTAGTATTTATAAACAGTAATCTGTAATGATTTGAACTGATATAAAACTATCCCTTAGGCAGTTTAAATAGCAGTGATTAAAAGAGAAGAGGTATAAAAGCAGTTTCACATTGACCCCACCCCCTGCCTCAATGTGCAAGCATCCATGGGACATGCCATTTCTCCCTGACACCATATTATACCCCAGGACAAGTCCATTTTTGCAAATTCTGGGCAGCTATGGCTAAACTGCAAAATAGCTTAAGTTTGACTTAAGTACACAAGCAATAAAAAAGATCCCTGAATATACTTAATCTATATATTTCCACCACCATGTCCACACATTAAAGCCTGAAATTTTTCTTAATAAATATATAAAAAACGCAGTTCAGTGATACACTCAGAACAACTTGTTGCACGACCATTCACCTGCACCGCATACACTCATCAGATTTCAATCACTGCACTCGTTCTAATTAATGAACAAATCAGTGGGATAGTAAATTACCCCAAATTAACATTTGTATTCCAAACAATACAATTTTCATAATAGAATGTAATACCTGATCTCAACAGATCTTGCCTGGTACATCTTTAGATATATTTGGTTCATGTAAAATGCCCTGTCGTCCCTAATCAAGAGCAATTCTTTGAGCTCTTTGAACATAAATATATCAACTACAATTATATAGGGTGGGATGTTCCACTTGTTGGGGATGGACATTAAGTTACCGTCAAAAGAAGCATAGCAACAATGCATGGTTTTCTCAATTTTATTACTTTCAAAAGGAAAATGTACGTTTCATAATCTATGAGTAGTTTTGATAATATATAAATAAATTTCTTGCATTAAAAGTAATATTAAATCCAATATCTCCCTTTAAAATAGTGGACTAATTTAATAAAACTAAAGGCACGAACAAGTTCCGGTTCCGGTGTAAAGATGGAGAGACCTTTGGAGAAGCATCTTGATGAAACGTATATCTATAATTTTTCTAATGAGAGTTTTATGGCATGAACATATGAGATTGAACAAGAATTATTTTTTTACTTTCTTTTTGCACTGGACTGAAATACGTCTGGAGATATCATGTTGGTTATTTTAGTTACAAATAAAATATCACATGACTTTCTACCACTTCGGAATATGCACTTATTTTCGACACAATAGTTGACACTAATTGTTAGACAAAGCTCAAAATATGTTCATTAATTATAAAGAAACCCTATGCAGTTTATGTAGGTGATACAATTGGTGCCCAGGTGCATGATCAGATTTGGATACTCATGTTTTTTATATTAATTCAAATGAGGATTTCAGCACGAGTTTCCTCTGACCCTGCTTCACAGCCAGTTTTAGATAGTTTTACATTTTATGGGTGTGGGGACAGGGCCAGTTGCCTCTCGAAGAGATGGAATTCACCACCACTGTTTATCAGCAGACCCAGCAAATTGTAACGACCTTGCATATATCCATACTTGCTGGATAGGAAGATGATTTATTTTCCTCAATATTAGGAGTATAATATTCGTTAGTCTCAAAATTCGTTGACCGACGAGACGAAACAATAAAGTTGATGAAATTTGATCTGGTAGTTACATGTCTACCCAAATCTACATGTCTATGGCTTCGGGGTTGTACACCCACATTAAACCTTCTTTCCAATGCAGTTGTAGATTTGGAAAATATTTTGTTTAAATTCATGGTTGGAGGCAACAGTGAAGTCCACAGAATAAGATACTTAATGAAAATTAGTGACACCCCAGTGTCATATTTTTATATTTCATATACTGATCTGGTCTTGTACTTAACCTACAGTGTAAAACATCGGCCATGATATTTACATTTTGGGGTTGAGGTCTTACTGCCAAAATAATGGCACTGTGAAGCCAGTTTCAATGTCGATTAACATTGGAAAAATAAGTCAATTTTTCAGGAATACTTCATACACTTGGATGTCATATTTTTGCTTTTCTACAAATTAAACTCGTAATGTTTTAGTCAGGCTTTACTTCTATGTATTTTTTTCTAATAAATTCAAATTATCACACAAGCAAAAGGACATGTTTTTAAGTTTTGTTGGCACTTCATTTCAGTTGGCTGGAATGTGGTGGAAGCCAGAAATACTGAATTTGGTCAAGAGGATGATAAGAATCTGGAATGAAATAAAGCTATATCAACCTGTTCTTTAATATTAATATATTTTCATTCATTTCATTAAAGAAACATACTTCAGCTTAATCTGATTCGATATTCCCAGCTTTGATTGCATTCCAGGCAATCAAAATTGGACTTATGACCCCCTGAATGCCAAATCCTTGTAACTTTGTTTCTTCATCAAAAGATTCTTTACTTAAAAGTTCAGCTGAGCAGATTTTAATTACCTAATAGTTCTGGTTTATACAAGTTATAGTTAGCTTATAGCTAAACAGGGCCTCCACTAGGCTTAGCATTTGCTGCCAAATGTGAAAGAATTATGAATGTAGCGCTAGATTTTACTAACTGGCGAAAGTTGTCAGCTAAAAAATATTAAAAAAGTGGCTTTTTAATTTTTCAGTAATATAAATGACTCAGACCACTTAATATCTGTTTTCACTATCTTTGGCAGTCAGTGAATCATGGCAGTAGATGATAAATAAGACGTTATTTGATCATTATTGCAGCTAACTACAAGCTATCAGTTGGTTTTGCAAAACAATCAAATATAATTAGTTGGAAATAAGGAATTACTCAGGAATATACACCATAGTTGAACATATCGGCAAAAGGATTTTGTGTGATTTGCACATGTTAATTTATGTTTATTGTGAATTGTGTGTGTGACGCACTTGGGACTGCTTAGCGTTTTAGGAATTATTTACTTAGTTAACATGTTTTTGTGGTCTGAACTTAACAGAGTAACACAGAATACCTCTACAGAGATGCCAGGTATAGACTCTGAATGACCTGAGTCGCTTATATCAATGTAAAAAAATTAAAAATTTACTTTATAAAACAAGTCTGTATCAAGCACAAGGACTATGGCTAATCTTGCTCTGACAAAGAAAGACTTGTATCCATCTGCATTTGAAGCAGCTACAAGGTTACCTTTTGCTTCTATTTCTACTGCAGACTGTGAGAGGGGGTTCATTTGCCAGAATTTGATCAAAACAAACTTATAAAATTCTATGAGTATATCTACTCAAAAAAATTTAATGAGAATATTGATTTCAGGAAGGCATTTAAGAAATGGTCTGGGAAAAACAATGAGGTGGATATTTATGAAGTGTCAGTGACATTGTGCATAAACACTAAGCAGTATTTTGTATTATCAGTTATAAAGAAACATTTTTATTAATTCTTGCTTTTCATATGTTATACATTGAACTTAAAGGGTATATCATTGTATTGCTTTTATTTATTAATAATTGTTCTTGAATTTTGAAATGTAATAAAACTATGTTAAAACTGTTTTATTGTCATATTTATATAGATTAAAAATTGGACCAATATAATATGAACGCATATATATCTAAGTCCAAGCATCATTGCATGAAATGGCTCCTTATGGCTGAAAAGTGGCTCCAGATTTTTAAATTTGGTGAATTTCATGGCACAAAGAAAAATATCTCCAAGGAAGCTCCTGGCTCTAGCTTACATAGGTAGTAGTTAGCTAATAGCTCTAGATCACACAGGTTGTAGTTTTTATAGCTAATAGCTCTATCATACACCTGGTAATAACTAATAGCTAAAGCTTATATACATACTAGTTTGCTAATAGCTCTTGTTTACACAGGTTGTAGTTAAATAATAGCTTTAGATTACACAGGTAGTAGTTAGCTAATAGCTATATATATATATATATATATATATATATATATATATATATATATATATATATATATATATATAGCTTACACAGGTTGCAGTTAGCTAATAACTCTAACTTACACAGGTTGTAGTTAGCTGATAGCTATAGTATACATGTTGCAGTTAGCTAATAACTCTAGACCACACAGGTTGTAGTTAGCTAATAGCTATAGCATACACGTTGCAGTTAGCTAATAGCTCTCGCTTACACAGGTTGTAATTAGCTAATAGCTCTAGCATACACAGGTTGTAGTTAGCTGATAGCTCTAGATTACACAGGTTGTAGTTAGCTAATAGTTCTAGCTTACACAGGCTACAGTTAGCTAATAGTTCTCAATTATACAAGTTGTTGTTAAACTAATAGTTCTGGTTTACACTGGTTCTCAATTCCAGTCAGTAGTAGGTCTCTTAAAAATGTCCCTTTAAATAATGGTTGCCAAATTAGTGGGACAACTTATCCATTCAAGCTGTATTCACTATTTTATAGAGAAAAAAAAAACAACAAAAGAATTGATTTATTAACAGAATGTTTTTACTTTCTTTTGTAGGTTTAAAATACCTGGTGTGTCCGGGGTTCTTTGTGCAGATGAAAATGGGCTCTGTCTTGGAGGTAATGTTTCTCACCCAAAATGTGGATATCATTTTTAAGTGCATGGTAGTGTTTTTGAGGAATTTTCCAATGACTGCATTGCCTTTTATCAAAGAACAGTTTTATCATGTGAATCTTTGCCATAATGTTCTCTGATGGATGCCACATAGCAATGACAGAAGGATATTATTATAATAATATTTTGGATGAGTTCATTCCTATAGATACCATTTTTAGCTCAACTGGCCTAAATGCCAAGTGAGTTATGGTATGGCCCTTTTGTGTGTCATGCATCATGTCAATTATAAATTGCTATATGGATATTCTCAAAACCCACTGGACCAGTTTTGACCTAATTAGCATCCTGGAATGAAGGTCTTTTATATTTTGGTACAACTGATGCCAGTTCTCTTTCAAATATAGCCACTGTTCTTAAAAATTAAAAGTCCTTTAAATGAGGACTTTTTAATAACCACTGAACAGAATTTGAGGAAAAATGTTTTGACAGGAAGTTGTTTCAAATTGTTACCTTTGATACCAATCAGCCTTCAAGTATGGCTGAAATTACTAAAAATAGAAGAAAGCTGTTTTTAAGTATTGAAAAACCTATAAATGACTTTCTCCAAAGCGGCAGAATATAATTTGAAAGAAAACATCCTGGAATGGAGAACTTTGAAGAGTTTACAAAATTCACTGATATATGACCACGACTAATAAAAAAAAAGTTAAAACATCTTCTCTTCAGTTGCTCAGCAGAATTTGATTAAATATGAGAAAAAGCATTCAGACTTATACAACTGATGTTGGTTGTTCATTAATTTAAATGTGACCAACATTAATAAAATAGAAAAACCTTTAAACTATTTCTCCGAAAGTGCTGAACAGAATTTGATGATTGGTCCGAAAGTACTTTGGCATAAAGATCTTCTTAAAAATAACTGTTAACAGAATTTTGATCAAATCTGAGAGAATCCTACTGTAGGGGGATTTTAGATTGTACAACAAATGTTGATATGTTATAAAATATGGTCACCGTTACCAAAATAGAGAAAGTCTAGAAACAGCTTCTCTAAAATTGACGAATATAATTTGACCAAACTTGAAATTTTCTGACAAAATCTTTCAGATTTATTACATCTCCCATCAAATATGATTCTGTTACTAAATAAAGAAAAACACTTATGACCACCTCTTCAGAATCACTGATTAGAATTTAACCAACCTTGACAGAAAGCATATTGGTGTGAAGATTTTTATTCAAATATGGCCTCAATTACAGAAAATGGATTTACATTTATACAATGTTCAAAATGCATTAAGTTGAATTAGACAAAATTTGAGAGATAGCATTGTGGCATAATAGAGGGCTCTAATTTGCATAAATGATGGCAGTACACCAGTGAAGGAACAAAGCCCATTAACATGACATTAATAGAAACTGCAGAAAAGAATTTGACACAAGCTTCTTGGTATTGGGATCATTCAGTGTTAGACAGATGCTGTGTCATGAGATATAGATGAAGCTAGAAATATTTGAAAATTCTTGAAACGGTTTTCATAAAAGATATGCAGTCAGCTGCATTGGAAGAAATTTCAACAGAAAGTATTCTGCTGACCCAGTTAGATTGATTGGACTTAAGTTTTAACCCTTTCATCACAAAGTAACTTTGTAGATATAGAGTCCTCAACACTAAGTAACTTTGGAGTTGTAAAACAAAATGACTTGTGGACTTTGAAACAACATAACTTTGTCAATGTTAAAGATATCTGGCTGGATTAAGTGTCAAAATCAAGGTTAAAAATCAAATTTTATGACTAATTCATTAAAATGTGCATATCTATTACAACTGTTAAAATGTAGGTGCAAACAGATAACACAACAGGTAAAATACAAGTAATTATTTTATTACCTCTTAGAAAACTTAGAAAGTTCTCAAAAGTGTTCAATTGACCCTAGATGTACTAGTGAATAATCACAGTAACAACACAAGTCTTTCTTTCATGGTGTCCATAATATATAAAATTCTATAAAATGAACCAAAATGATCTCCAAGATGAGATCTTTTCATACACCTATATCACTCTGCCATGTTTGATCGTCGCATTAAAGTTCGTTAAACGGACAATTTTTCCAAAAACTTCATCTGAATAGAATATTTGAAAATATTCTGAAGCTTTCCAAGAGCCATCTAATACTCGGGTGTGCCCAGTTCTGTCAGAAAACTGAAACAAATCTCTTTGGTTTTCCGGCTTGGTCCAAAACAAAACCATGTGGTGCGTACAATTCCTCTGTTTCAAATCATTCAAAGTTTTCTTCATTGTCATTACTGTCACCCATAAGTGCATTCCATTGTCTCTCCAGACATCTTCTCTCATTTTCATCCAAATTTACCACGTTGAAATTATTAACCTCCTCTGAAGTTTGTTCAAACTCCGCCATTTTGGATACAAATTTCAACATTTGGAAAACATGTTAAAAGTTCGTACTTTGTTCGATATTTCTAGTTGTATACAAGCTAAACTCACGAGATCATCCAAATATAACATCTACATTACAAGAAGGAAGTTATTAGAGGTACCCCGAAAGTTATTTATTCGGTTACTATAATGTTAAAGAAGAACACTGCCCTAGACCAAAAACACAGTCCATAGAGTTTGCGGACTTACTTCCCCTGGACTGATTTTTCGGTCTGTAGTGATGAAAGAGTTAAATTTATAATAAATTTCAAGATGAAAATGTGAATCTTTATTTGTGCATTAGTATGACAAAAGCACTTGATCAAAACATGAAATTTGATAGGTCTGTACCTATTAGTGACCTATTTATACTTTCGCTACATTTGGCTGATCTGTATATATATATATATATATATATATATATATATATATATATATATATATATATATATTACAATGTTTTTGTGACTTTTGGATTTTAATCTCTTTGGTGAACCTTGATTTATTTGACTTAGCCAAATGATGTTTAGTTTTCATATTTATGTATGCGGTGTGACTTGATGCTTGGTATCCATATTTATATCCATGGTCTGACTTGATGTTTGGTATCCATATTTATGTCCGTGGTCTGACTTGATCTTTGGTATCCATATTTATGTCCATGGTCTTCTTTGATGTTTGGTATCCGTATTATGTCCATGGTCTGACTTGATGTTTGGTATCCATATTTATGTCCATTGTCTGACTTGATGTTTCATAGCAATATTTACGTAAATGGTCCGACTTGATGCTTGTTATCCATATAACATGGTCTTGCAAGATTTTTCAGGTGTATGGCAGAAGTTGTACATAGGGTCCATTTTGGTGTTCATATGTCTGTATATTCATCAACAGCCAGATTTAACCTCAGTGTTAAAGTTTAATTTCATTGTTAAAGGTTTTACTTCAACAACTAAACAAAAGACATGCTCCACAGATTAAGTTGTTGTTGTTGGGCTTAACACCATTTTTCAGCACACGATAGGCTATTCATGGCAGCCAGTATTATTGGTGGAGGAAGAAACCGGGAAATCCTCGGAAAGAACCCATGAGAAGCTACTGGCAAGCTTTCTCACATATCCACATTCGCCGAATCCTAGACTCGAACCCACGCAGACAGGTGAGATGGCAGTGATCTGTAACGGACATCGCTTTAGACCACTTGGCCACTCAAGGCCCCAGCAGATTAAGTGGGTCATACAAATGTTATATTATGTCTCAAAACCCTTGAATAAGTTTGTTAACTAAGCAGAAAAATTGTACATTGTAAGGTAAATAAATTTTTAAAATACATGGATGAATAAGAAAAAAGATATGCCATAAAATGTTGCAAAATTTCCCAGCACATTAATGTGCTTATTAGTCATATTTTTTGTTATTACAACCGATTTCAGTTTATATTTTTCTGAACCATTTGCATTTTACATTTTTCTTTAGTATGTTATTGGTACTCTGTATACTTGCATATCCATGATAGTCTGCCATCACATAATGCACATGCAGATATGGATCTCTGCAGTTTGTTAAGAGTAATTAGTAGAACAAAAACAGCATAGACCCAGAGCTGTATTAAGTTTTCTTGATAGCAGTTGTTTGTCAGAAAAAAAATACAGTTGAACCATTCAGTTTTATTAATTTTTCTTGATAACAATTGTTTGTCAGAAAAAGAATCAAGTGAACCATTTAGCTGTATTCAGTTTTCTTGATTACTGTGTTTGTCTGAAGAAGAATCCAATTGAATTCACAGTGCTAACCATTCGACTATCAAGTTTTCTTGATAACAGTGTGTTTGTCTGAAGAAGAATCCAGTTGAATTCCCAGTGCTAACCATTCGACTATCAAGTTTTCTTGATAACAGTGTGTTTGTCTGAAGAAGAATCCAGTTGAATTCCCAGTGCTAACCATTCGACTATCAAGTTTTCTTGATAACAGTGTGTTTGTCTGAAGAAGAATCCAGTTGAATTCCCAGTGCTAACCATTCGACTATCAAGTTTTCTTGATAATGTTTTGTTGGTCATAGGATGAATATAATCTTAACTTAGTATTCAGTTCATAAAATGTCTTAAATAATTTCTGTGTTGCATTCCAAGGCTTGCAAAATATAAAATTTAAATTTAATTTCCATCATACATTTTTTAACACACCTAAATTCCAAGGTAAGAGAATCATATATTTCTTTACTTGATGAAATACTGTGTTGTAATCTATTATAAATCTGTCAGTCTGCCTATAGGGAGGTAATCTTTACTGGACTGTAATCTGTTATAAATCTGTTGCTACATCTTTAAGGCATTAATCTATGTTGGGCTGTAATCTATTATCAGTATAACCTATAGGGCTGTAATTTATTAAAAACCTGTCCACCATTATGGCAGTAATCTCTATTGGGCTATAATCTGTTATCAGTCTGTCAGTCCACCTTTAGGACAATAATTTACACTGGTTTAATTTATTGTGAATGCATCAGTTTGCCTTAAGAGCTGTTGTCAGTTATAAATCATCTGTCAGTCCACAATTAGGGCATTCAAATTGGCAACAATTGATTAAAAGACCGCTACAGTGGTTCAAATGGTTAGAAAGTTGGCTTCATTTGCCAAATGTCATGGGTTTGAATCCTGGCTGAGTTGTACCAAAGACAAAAAAATGGTAATAGCAGCTGCCTCTCTGGGTACTCAGCATGAAGAGGTAATTGTTAGGACTGGCCGGCTTAGTGTCAGGATAATGTGACTGGATGGGACATCATGCTGAATGTCTGCATCATGATACCCCAGTGCTAAACATCACTATAAGCTGGCATACTGCAGACATTCTTACAGAAAAATTGTTAAAGCTACATTAAAAATCCAAATCTCACACACACACATTAGAAGAAGAAATTTGTAATTCTGGTTTTTTTTCAGCAAAGGGAGTTGCAAAAAAGGAAGCAGCAGGACACATAACAAGCATAGCCTTAAGTGCAGCAAAGTTGATACCCAACTCCAATACAAATCCTGTTATCTGCATAGAAGGTGAAACGGGGTAAGAATATTTAAAAGATATATTCCCATATTTCTGCAATGGAGAGATGATGACTTTTCTTTATTTTTTGTTCTTTAATATGCACTATGATAGTATAGCACTGAACATTTTTTAATCATAAGTGTATTTCTTCCATTTATGTGTGTGTATTTCTTAAAATGAACATTTTAGATATCCTATAGGTTCTTGTGTACTTATGGAGAGTTAGGCTCTTTTCCAGATTTTAATTTTGATTGATGCTGCTTGGACAACGTAAAAATCTTATCACAACTTCCTGAATGTATCAAAATAAATGGAGTTTTCACTAAATGACTTCCTATGATATGTAGTTGGTCCTAAATGAAAATGGAGCCAGTCTGATATCCAATATGGCTGCCATTGCAGCCATCTTGAAAATATTGTTATTGCTCTCATAATGATTAGAAGTCATATGTGGTTTTTATCTTATAATGTCTAGTCAATCCGAAATGAAATGGGGCAGATCTTATGGTCAGAATGGACACCATAGCTTAAATATCACATCTTTACTTTTCTTGAATGGATGGTCTTATCAACATGGGGTTTCCAGTAAAGACTTCTTATAATTTGTTGGTACTAAATGAAAATGGGTTTGTTCTGATGTCCAGTATGGCCACCACACTTGCCATCATCAAAATCTTGTTTTCATTACTCCTCCTGAATGAAAAATTATGTTGCCATAGGTTTTCATATGATCTAAACAACCTCTTTTGACATCAGGACGGTCCAAATGGTGCCATAGACATTAAATATGCCTGCCACCTATGTTGAAAATATAGTTATAACTATTTCTCCTAAATGAATGGTCATATCAGCATAAGTTTTTGATAAAAGACTTCTTATGACATCCAGTTTGTTATAAATTAACCTGATACCTTCCATGACATCTATGGATCACACTAAACCTTTAACTGACAGGACAGGGCCGCTGTACAGTCAACCTTGTCCAATCGGGCCAGGCCACTGACTTTTCCAGTAGCTGTGGTGGTCTACTGATCATGTCACACATTGTGAACAACTGTCCATAGACAGAGTTCCCTGGTATACTGCAGGTTCTGCAAATTGCCGCTGATGGTGCTGTTCAATGGCTGGGCATGCACTGCACACGATAATTGATACTAATAACAATTAATCTGATACCATCAAAAGCTAGCCTGACATGATGGTAGCTGAATGTTTTAGGAGGGGGAGGTACCATCATTTTATCCCCAGCTAGTGATAGTTGAGGCATTTAGTGGAAACTATGGATACTGTAATCTCGTAGCTTTAACTTCATCCAGCTGTCTTCAAGCTTTCTGCAGGACCATGTTCCCACAAACCATCAACTATAAGCACTGCATAGTAAAGTTGATGTGCTGTTTGTACAAATAAGTTATTTATCATGATTGTTTTCATTGACTTTAAACTTTCTGCATTAAACATATTTGCCACTACTCTATATCTCAAATGATATTGAACTATAAAAAAACAGAAGAATAAATATAAAAGTGTAAACAGAATCAGCAACCACTCATTACAAGAAAAATTCAGCAACTGCTGGCATTTAAAATGAATTAACCAACAGCATCATTTGTACTGTTTGAGACTTACTAGGTTAGAAAATTGTAGTCCACAAACTGGAAAATATGCATAAATGTGGGGGGAAAATACATAAATAAGGTTTTTAAATGTGGGGGGAAAAATTAATAAATAAGAGTTTTAATACCTTGCACAAACCTAAATTATTAATATTGTATCACACCTTTTTATTGATGGGTAAATTTAAAGAGTCAGTGTTACTTGTCATGCACTGGTGGCTCAGGCTAGTAAACGTGGTATACAAGTTGTAAGCATGGTGTGGAAAGGGGACGTAATTTTAAAGAGTTTCTTCCCTTTGTCTTCAAGCGCCATGAATGGTAAATACAAATCTGTTCCTTTTCTTACAAGGGCTGAATTTAAGCGGAAACATATTTTATTTGATGTTGATATGAGCAGTAATATATTCATTGGATAAGGACCAACAACGTTTT
The DNA here is from genome assembly GCA_016746295.1 of Potamilus streckersoni. Taxonomy (NCBI): domain Eukaryota; kingdom Metazoa; phylum Mollusca; class Bivalvia; order Unionida; family Unionidae; genus Potamilus; species Potamilus streckersoni. The sequence continues at coordinate 85,143 of JAEAOA010001849.1, forward strand.
CAGTAAATTCTTAATAATAAGGAATACAATTAAGATATTAGAATTGTACATTTAATTATGCAGCATTACAACCCATTTGAATTAAGGACATCATATCTTAGATAAAATTGTGCAGAGGTGCAGCCTAGTCTTAACACTGATTGCAGTTGTAATTTACTTCGTATTTGATTTGCATCTCACTGGAACAATGGTCTGGCTGTATTGTTTGGAAAGGCAAATACTCCCCATTTTCTTTGCATTTTAGCCATTATAATGTTAAACCAAGAAAAATTAAGGATCTCGGTATTATCTTTACAATAATTTTACATTAACTATTGCTTTTGAATGGGTAGTAAACATGTCTCGTAAAGAAATGTTGGCTGGATGTTTATACACGATTCACACATACATGCAATCTGTCAGTGTAAAACTTTTTATCATTGCAGGAGTGTACTTATTAAAAAAGAAGAAAACATTGTGATGGCTGTATACAAGTCGCAGGCTTAGATTACATTGGACATTGATTGAGCATCATGTAAAACCTGTTTTTGTGTTTCACAGGGATAAAGACCCATGTGTATCTCTATTGGCAAATTTTGTTCCCCTTTCAAATTGAAAAATATGAATAGTACAAGTCAATTTTTCAATATTTTTGAAGTTACCTATATATATTTTACTTGAATTCAAGTTAATTTATTTGTGAGGAACCATTGAAATGTTGGGTTTGATAGGATGAAAAGTACTTTTGTGACTGATATCACCTCAAGAAAGATGTAGACTAATATTCTATTTTAATCCCAGATTATCTAAATTTGATATGGGTCTTCTGTGTGAATTGCAAGTCAGTGTGCACAAATTTTTCAAATGATTCATGGTGGATGTAGACATTATCCAACTATGCACATGGATCAACAAAAATGAGGATAATTATGATTGGCATGTGCATCTCTGAAGTTGATGCACCATTATAGAGATGTGCAATAATCACAGGTATGACAATAGTATGTAACCTACAAAGCATGTCTACTTATGAATGATTGTATTGATGTGATTATCATTTATATAAGTATAATAAATATTTATATTTTTTCTCACTGTCATCTTCCTTGTTTCTACACTGAGAGTAGCCTAGTTATTGTTAGGAATCTTTCAGGTGTACAACTTGCAGAGTTTAAGTTGTAGTCCTGTGTCAGTTTTGTATGTATGATAAACATCCATCTGAGCCTGATGTTGTACATTTGATCTTTGAAGTGTTATGTATATTTTATTTGTTTTTGTGTGCTGGCTTTTTTTCAGTGATTATATATCTGACCTTAGTCAACCTCACCAGTGACATTTAATTTAAAAACAATACAATGCGTAGCTAATATTTCTCTTTGAGTATAGATTAAATATTAAAACCATTAGTTCGAATTAAAAGTCTCGAGTCTGACCTTAGGAAGTTCCAGAAAAGAAATCTTCCATTACGTTGACAGAGTATTTCCCTAAAATATTTTGCAACCTAGGTCAAGTGGAGGGGTATTTTAAGTTATTTACCTAAGGATTATTCATTCCTACCTTAACATCCAAAGTGGAATCCATTTTATTGTTGCATGCAGTTTTTAGTTTGGGTGGATTTATTTAAATTTTTCACTTGAAATACAAAGTGCTCATCAATACGTTTTTGACTAAATTCATTAATTTTTGTAATTATAGTGAATTCAGTAAAGAAGATTTTGGATTATATTATTGTGATACATCAAAAGACCTAAGATCCTCACATTCCAGGCAATTAGCACATTCAATATTGGTATTTTTTTGGAACACTGGAATTCAATTGCAAGTGTATTCATTGTGATAGAATTTGAAGAACTTTTTGGAATTTAATTCACAATAATGCAAGTTTAAATTTTCATTATGTATTCAAAAATAAATTTTTTTTTAAATTTTACAAAACTTTTTGATTTTCGCCCTTTTCCGTTACCATTTAAATCCATAATGTCACAACAACATATTCCTACTTCCTCCACAAGATACAATATTTTCATCAAATGGAACTGAATACAATTTTGATGTGATGTGATGATTTTTAACGTAGCTTTAAAAAAATTTCAGTCATATCACTATGATGTTTTCAATGGCAGTTTATAGTGATGTTTAGCACTGGGGCATCGTGCCGCAGAAATGTGGCATGATGTCCCACCCAGTCACATTATCCTGACACCAGGTTGACCAGTCCTAAGACTGACCTCTTAATGCTGAGCTTCAAGCGAGGCAGCTGTTAGTACCATTTTTGTAAGTCTTTAGTATGACTCGACCAGGGGATCGAACCCACGACCTCTCGCATCTGAAGTGGACACTTTATAATCACTAGGCCACTGGAGCAGTTAATACACTTTTGATTTGCAATAGTAAATTTATAATCTTTTACTAATCACTTGCAAGTATTTTTTCTGTCTATTGGAAACCAACATTTACTGTCTCCATGATGAAACTTGAGACTTGTTAAATGAACTGATGAAACTTATTCTCAACTGAAATGACATTGAAGAAAACAAAAAACACCCATTTTTATTGTTTATTATACTTTCCAATTCCCTTCAAAATTGGTATGGCATGATACACTTAAATAGCTACAAACTTCAGCACAGCTTCTACTATATATATGTACTTGGCTTATTTCTCGTTTTAAGTTTCCTTTTATAAACTAGAATCATAAATCAAAGGGAGACCAGTTAATTAACTTAAGGACTGTATATTCTAATTATATAACATAAATAAAGATAAATATAATCCTTAAACACTTTTATATCAAGACATATCTCGTGAAAATACTCCAAAAGGTTTATTTTCAAATTGGAAGTGCATGGACTTGTTGACTGTATCAAGCACAATAGTTATAGTTTCAAACCATTAATTACAAGTATTATGATGCAAATAATTATATTTAAGACCAAGAAATGCATTTCAATTTAATTACATGGAACATAATTATCTATTGATTATTTGAAAACTACTTCTTTGCATGTAATAACAGTTTTGCAGAATTTACTGAAGGATCAGGTTGAAAATTTATATAACCACAAGTTAAGTTGATGATTACCATATGTGAAACTGATTGACATGTGGATGCCACAAAATTAAGAAGCAGCAAAAATGTTGGTTTATAGTAATCTATTGCATAAACAGTCAAATATTCTCTTCAAAATATTGAATGTCCTAATATGTCTATTAAAAAAAACAAATTTTCCAACTGATTGTGAGACAGTTCTGGATGACCCTATTTAACTTATAGCTGAAGCCAATACTTCGGACACACTTTGATCTGTCGATCTGATGGTCAACTGCATCGTGATTCCAGCTTCGGACATGGCTAGCTTGGATCTCACCAAAGCATCATGTCCACCACGATACACTCCTGCCAGGTACAAAGTATGTGCATTCTTCCCTTCGGGCACCTTGTCCGAACGTTCACATGGCTGCATTCCCATGCACTGAATGATGTTGGTTACAGCTTCTGAAAAGAATAGAGTAATTTTATAGTAATGTCAAATTCGTACACTTAAGATTGCAATGTTCATCAAACAGAGAAAGACTATGTAAAGCTCCATTCATCTTAATTCCAATAATCACACGACTTCTGTTTTATTTAATTTAATATATCCATATTATACTATGTCCAATGTAGTTACACTGCATGATGTCAAAAATGACACCATAATGCCATTCAGTACAAAATAACAAGCAAGGCATTCAAATGTATTTCAAAGTGATTTAATTACACTCGTTTGGTTTGGTTAAATAAAATCATAATTTATTCATCATCATGATAGATTTGTACATATCAAAAGAGTGCTGTTCAGCACAAGTGAAAGTAGTGACTAAAGTATTCACCAGATTTTCTGCCAATCCTTTATCAAGGAGAGATCACTTATTGCTACCTTGGTGGGCAGATAACTTTTAGCTACAAAATATTAGCTTAAAAGGGCTGGATTTGCAGTGTAGTAGTAGTTCTCCTAAGGTAGCATGATCAGATAATGCATTCAACTTTATTCTTAAATTTCATATGAAATGGGCACTCTGGTAAAATCCTCTATCAAGTGTAACTTCTGTGCTGATTTCGTTATTTTTATATTATTAAAAAAAATATGTGGAGCAAGTCCCATGCATAACTTGTAAGTTTCTAATACCAGAAATTACAAGTAGAGTCCAACTGCAAACAACATAGATTCTAATTTGCCATCACGAAATGTGCAGGCAGAACCATGTCTATGTTGTTTATTTTACCGATTTCTCTATTTAAAAAAATACACATAGAACCAGATCTGCTTGCGCATTATGTGATGGCAGATCTGAGTGTGTGCAGTTTGCAGTTGGATCCAATTTGTGAGCATATGATACTGAATTGTTACTAACCTTCCAGTGTCTTCATAGTTGATAGGGAATAAGTGTCTTCAACTTCAAACTCTGGTCCTACTTCCTCCCAGGAAGCCCCAAAGTTTGGCTTCATCACCTTCTGGACATGATCAGCAACACTGGCCTCCACATCTTCCAGCTACAAACAGTGGTTGTATCAAATCAAAACTCATTTATATTCTCTAATGATGACTTTTGTATTAAGAAAAAATAAATGCTATAAAAAAAAAAAAAGATTTACAATGTCAGTTTATCCTCTTCCATTCAGTATCAAAAAGTGCAAAAACTTACTTCAAAAAAATTTTCATGTGTCTCAATGTTAAAATTTCAGTCAAATTTTGATTGTCTTGCAAACAGCAATTTAGAGCCTAAATGATTTACTATGATGAGAGTGAAAACTGCACTAATATTCACAAGGCTACTATTCTTGGATTTTATGATTGGTACAATTTATAGATTCAAAGAACATTGAGCATGCCATGAAAACAAGAAGACCCCTTTCCCAAATCCCTGAAATTACATTTATTTAATAAAAAGTTTCAATAAAACAAAACCGATTCAGTTCTGGAAAAACAGAAATAGTAGTCACCTCAAATCTTGCTGTTTTCTTGAGACACCAGAAAAAATTAGGTTCTTTACCTGTATGAATTATGTTTTCTCTCTGTGTTAAATAAAATGAATTTTTTTTAATGTTCGTATTCAACAGCCACATGTAATGGCCTGAAAAAAAGTAAGTTCTAAATCAGAACAAAGATCTTTAGGTTTGGAATCTAGAAATTTGAATTGCTTAGCATCATTATCACAATGGGGCCAATACCAGTAAAGTCTCTTTGGAAAGAGGCAGGTGTGCTAATGCCAAAGTGTTGGGGGATCCACCACTAAAGTAATTAAAAGTACAATCTCCCATACCCCAAAATAAATTGATTCAGACACCACGCAACATAATTTTTTTTTAAAAATGTACTACAGGCAGCAATAACATACCACATATTCATCTTCATACCCCTCTTCATCTGGTTCCCCAGTGTTTGGATCACAGTCCTTCACTACAAATTTCAGAGTACAGCTGAAGGTCCCTGTTACTGTAATACACAACAAATGATTATTATCAAAGTTGAAATGTAACAGTATTCTCTGCAGCCCATAAACTGTACAACAGGCATATACATCCAAATATAATGACTTGATGACACCCTGCTCAAACAAAAATAACTAAGCTTAATACAAAATCTTAAGTTACTGAAGCATGACATGTTTACCTGACCTAGCTTGGGCAAAAGGTATTTGCTAAGGCACATCCACATATAAAGGGGTGACACTAAGATCAATGGTGTACAATAAAATGCATAAAGCAGAAAGATGCCAAAAATAAATTTATGGATAGATGAAAGAGGCAAGATGAGTTATTTCCTCTTTCACAATTCTCACAGGACAAAGGGCAAACCATTGGGTATCAATGAAATTGAAATACCTGTACAAAATACCAAATGCAGTTTACATTATCGTTTAATTTTTTTTAACTAAAGGGTCTTTCTAAGACATATTATATTGCCACATTTCTCTATATGATAAACCATTTCTTGATAAGAAGCCCCACCCCCATTTTAGCAAAAATTGATGTTAGAAAAAAAGGTATGTATGGATATTTAGATGCATAACTATAAATCAATGGCCAAACTCAAAAGTAGTTAATAAAAGGAATATCACTTTAATAACATTGGGATGAAAAAAACCTTCCAAATAAATACAAATATGAAGTAGTACAAGATAAATATGAACTCATAATAAGAACACCACATATATTTGTATGGATTCATATGGCTGGCCCCTGTCATGGGGTAAAAAACAGGCACGTGTAACTTCCTCCGAGATGTGAGCTGAATTTGACTTTTAAAGTCGCACCAAATCATGTAACCAGATAAAACCAGGTCACAAGACATTTGTGGCCTGTAGACAATAGGTTGTGCTAGCCCGAGGAAACAACAACAAACAAAAGACTATTAACTTTATAATATGTCACCGATATTCTTTGATGTTTAACAAGAAATAAAAGACAATACCTATGTATATACACTCTGATAAATCTAGTTTCATGAGTAGCTATACAAATAATATATGCTCTTGAGAGATGTTTTGTGAGTAAATATACAAATATACCTTGCGTAGCTTCATCAGGCATTCTGACCAGCGTGTACGTAGTGCCTGGTGTATCATATGACAATTTGGGACATGGTAGGTACTTGATCACCTCAAACCCATCAGACGGTTCCAAGTGGACACTGGCATTTTCCAATACTTGGTCATTTAGTGTGTTGGTGCAATCAAACTGAAATAATAATTATAGTTCATTTTGACTACACCAACCAGCAATTCAGCACAGGTTGAAAATTTAGACATTTTTACAGCCCGGCATGTACTTAGAGAAGAACAAATCACGAGTTCTGCCAAATTCATGAGTAGCGTGATTCTCTACCAGTACAAAATTTAGGATTTATCTGCCCTTTTGGTATCATGATTACTTGTCCGCTTTCTACTTTTTCCTTTTATGCCTTTCACATTCATCTGTTTAAAAACTAATAATATGGAGGAACACAGGACCAATATTAGCACTTGACAGTTTTACAGTCATCTCCAAAGCAAAATTTAATCTGACAAAATAGATTAGCTTATTTTAATATATGCTCTCCTTTCACCTTTAACATATTAAGATCTGCGTCCATATGAACATTACCATGTCTGTTCTCCACCAAACTCTGTAAGTAGCTTGCACTTGGAATAATTAACATTAGCAATTTTGAGGTAAAAGCCCAAGGTCACTGTCAGTGAATGATGAAAAATGGCTTCAGCATACAAACATTAGTTCTGGATCACAGACCTGGACAAGATTTTTGGGATGGCTTGCACTCAGAAGGAAGACTATCAATTTTCTGATTGAAAGGGCAAAGGTTAAGGTCAAAGTTACTGAAAGATGAAAAATGGTTTCTGCACAATAACTTGTACCTCACTTCACAAATCTTACTAAAACTATGTAGATGGCTTGCACTTTGAGCATGGCAGAAGCTCAGTGATTTTGGGGGGCTCAGTGGTCATGGTCATTGTGGAAAAATATAACCATGAATAAAATTATTTCTTCATACCAGTGTCAGTTGTTGATCAATGAAAAAAAACTAAGTAGTAAATGACAAATATTTTCAATATGCAAATTTGGTCATACGAGTTTTCAAACCTAACTAAATGGAAATCACAAGAGATCTACTTTTAGGGTTAACTTGCTCTTGTTACATGAAATGAAACCATTTATTGATCATAACTGTGTTATGTTTGAAACGTTTTCTGAGTCAGTGCTCAGAACTCTATAAAGTTAGATGTTATCAATTGTTTTAACTGCAATGTTAAAAATTCCACAACTTTTTCAAAACTTTGCAAGTCTTTGAGAACTTCCATCACTTTTTAATGGCCTTGATATTTAGTTTTTAAATTCCAGAACTTTTTCTTGCTTCCAGGAAATATGGGAACCTTGTAAAGCAGTGGAGGAAGTCTAATGATTTGGGATTATAAAGTCAACAGTAGAAAGATGGAAAGAAAAATGTCTTTTACACATACTTTTATTCTATATTAGTTCCCTGATCAAACTTTGTTGATGGTTTGCATATGGGGTAATAAATAAACTTATAAAATTTGGTGTCTATGATCAAAAGGAAAAATCATGGTAAATCTACCAATGAAAAAAAATTGTTTCTACACAGTGATTTTAAGACTAGATACCAAAGGTCTAGGTCAACATGGTCCACGGCTCAAAACTCTCCAGTTAACTAAGCCTTTTGTTAGATCCCCCACAGAGAACATTTTAACACAGGTGGATGTAATATGTACAGTTCATGGAATTTCTTTTGTCATTTAGGTTTTTGCAATGTTCACTGAGAGGAGAAATGTGCATTTTGATCACAAAATGTAATTTAAGAAGACAAAATCTAAAAAAGATTATATATGGATTAAAAAATTTATATTTCTTTGAAAGGAATTGAAGCTCTTATCCGGTTGAGTCAAATTATTGTACATAGAAATATTCATGATTTTTCATATTACTGATGGAGCTCAGTAAATACACTCAAACTACACTGCCAGCAATTCTGAATGCAATTTGTCTAAAGCCACTTCTCATTATTACCTGAAACACGATGTAGTGTGGGAAGGTGTGTTTGACACAGCGCACCACATACTCTGTCTCTGATTCTGTCAGCTCAACAGGTGTTGAAGACTTGAAGAGAGCCCCAAGATTTGCAAATTCTGGAATGCGAGCCAGTTGTTCTGAAAATAAAAAGGGATTGATTCATATAATTCATATAATGCATTTAGAGAACAACATAAATATGGTGCACTATTATAAAAAAAATCTATTTTTTATTTATATTGGGATGGTGAAGTTGTATTCATGTCATTTTACACTGACCTTTTCAATCAACTAGTTATACCAGTTGTTGAAGTATCCAAAATGTAAAGAATACACAAATATTTTGACTTTATTATGAGAAAAAAGGAAAAAATGAAGAAATATGAATAAATCTGAAACTGTTACATGGTGATATAGATAAAAACTCTCGAACAAAATTAAATCTGATCTTAACAAAAGCTCCATGTGTATTACAATACTTGCATCGTTCATTCAACGCTGAGTAAGAAATGGATCTCTAATCTTTTCTTATAACCTTGTACAGTTTTTCTGCATGGTAACAAAACTACTTTTTGTAGTCTCAAACCATTTTTACACCAAAAAAGTATTCAAGATTTGACAACACTCATAGTTATTACTTCTGAAGAAAAGTATTCAAAAAAACTCAGATTTTGAATTTACAGATGCTGCACTTTTTTGTTTTAAACAAATGATGAGCAATGGGTTTAAAGGTGCTTCTGGTCATACCAGCATAGACATCCTGCCTGGAAGCAGCCACCTTGTCTGTTGCCTTAGGAGCTGTAGTTTCACCTGGTTCTCTGACAGCTGGAAAGGGAATGAGAGCAATTCTTCATCTAAGATTTATCTGAATAAAAAGTCTGCCACTAAAAATTAGTTCCTGCCGATTTTAACAGGAATGGCACATAAGAAATTATGGTTTTAAAAGTCCTTCATAAAAATACAGATCTGCATAATCTTTAGAACCAACTGCATACTGCAAGAAGCATTTGGTAAAACCCTATGTCTATGTAATTGTTCATGTGTAACAGACAATAAAAAAATTTAGAGTTGGCCACTATAATGTCATGTCAAACAAGGACACTTTTTTTTAAAAAAAACATTTACAGTGTTTTAGCAATAATGGTATGACTATCTTGGTCACAAGTAGCAGTCATATTAAGATTTTCAGTCAAGTCAGCTATTTTGGAATTTGGATTGTCATCAAATTAATACATTGCCAAACAAGCATTTTTTATTTTAAAAAAAAACAATATATGGTCATCTGTAGTTTAGGAGAAGTAACAATAACAAACGTGCTAACTGGCACATGATAGATGAGACGCTATTACATGTTTTTCTGGTCTCGGACCAGTAGATCTAATATAGAATAAAATAAAATGAAAAGGAAAACGAAAAGCTTTTCTTTAGGTTTCTGCACAAGGCTAGTGCACAGAAAGGCTGAGATGTTAATGCATCCGTCATCCTATCAATTGAGCCAGAAGATCTACTTCTGACACTGAATTTAAACATTTCTTTTTTCCTCCAACAGAACAAAACTGCCGAATGTTTAGATTTATGTTTCCATGAGCCAAGAATACCTGGAAAAGGATTCACTTATTTTTCCTGATATAAGATTTAATAGCTCCAAATTCTTTGGCATAGCCAAGCTAAAGAAATCCTGAATGCCTCTCGTGTCAAGAAGTGTTACCTTAACCCTTTAACTACAACTACCGCATCTGAACGTCGCCTGTAAATAGCTCCTGAACCCCACTGACACATATATGGAGTGTCGATAAGCCTTGTTTAAAACCCCAGTGTCGCTTATGAGCGCGTAGTTCTGCTGTACTCAAAACCCCAGTGTCGCATATATGCGGACGTAACTGCTATGTTAACTAAACGTTGATTGGTTGAAAGTACAGATATTTACTTATTTTTCATTATCATAACCAATGAGAAGACTGGTTACTGAACATTTTGATACCAGTTGGAAAGCTGAGAGGTTAAATTTAGACATGCAGGAAGGAAATTTCCGGCAATGTACAAAACACGTGTAGTTGAGATAAACAAAAATGGATTCCTAGTCAGATATTTGTGACTTTAAAGGGTTCAGTGCAAGCAATATCGAAGAGTTTAATGGATCATTCTTAGTAAATGGATCAGATAATGATGTTAGTCCCGTTTCAACACTAGATGTATGTGATTTTGATTCAAAGGACGATGATTTATTTTGTGCTATTCAAAACAGTTTACGCGACAGGGATTTCATGTCTGATTGTTGTAGGAGTAAATAAAATGGAAATATAGGAATAACAGATACTATGCAAGGTAAGCTGCTTTTTATTTCACTGAAATCCAGCAAAAACTAATGAAATAATGAATATAAACGTAACCATGTTTTTATTGTCAGTTTCCGTAGTCAGCCATGACGATGCTCTAGTATTCAGCCTAGCAAACAGTATCAGTATTCTCAGTAACTGATACGCTATCACTCAGCAGTAGCGAAACTGCAGAACAGCTCTAGTAGTTAAAGGGTTAACAGTCTGAATGAGACTTTTAATTATTCCTGTTTGCATTATATCTTTGCATTAGTTTGAATGCATAATGACAGGGACCGGTCCATTGGCCAAGTAGTTAGAGCATCCACCTCAGATGCAGGAGGTCATGGGTTCGAACACCAACAGAGTCATAACAAAAACTTATAAAACTGGTACTAGCAGTTGCCTCGCTTGGCTCAAAACATTTCAAGATTAGTGTAAGCATAGGTCAGTCTGGTGTTGATATCATTTAACTGGGTGGAAAAAGATCCTATATCTGCAGCATGATGCCCCAGTGCTAGATATCACTATAAACTGTCACACTGCAGACATCGTTGTGATATGACTGAAAATGTTTTTAAAGCTACTTTAAAAATCAAAAACACACAGACACATACACGTGTGCACATGACTGAAATTGTGATAAACTTTGGAAATATGTAAGGAAGATATCTGTTGCAACCATTATTGGTATACTCTCTGGTAATAATCCAACAATTTACTCATTTTTAAGGAGATTTTTTCAACATAACTCTTATTGGTAATTAATTTAGCAAAGTTACAAATGGGCTATTCTAGTTAAACATATATGGTACCTGGGAAAGGCAGTTTTTTAAATTTTATATTTTAGGGTGCTTTGATTTAACATGGTTTATATTAAAATGATAAGAAAATTATAACTTGTATCTATGGGCGAATACCCCACAAAAGAACTGCCGTCCCTGGGTCCCAGGTATATTTTATTGTAACAGCTCTAAGAGTAATACATTTAAATAGAACAGTACAAGTTAAGACTGCAATTTGTTTTACCTTGTACCCGCTGTTCTGTGATAGGCTGGCTGGCAAGTGGCACAGTCTTCATGTCAAATGGTTTCTCAGAAGGCTCCAGTGTATACTGATGAAGGGCCCTCTCTAAGCCAATCACAGACACCTGTAGGCCTGAAAACAGACATATTACCAATTTGTGATACACTACATATGAAACAGATTCTCAGATTAACTCACAAAATGTTAAAAAATAGTTTGATATTGCAGAAATTTTATTGATAATCAAGAATTACATTAAGAGGAACTTAAGACCAAACATCCAAATGCTACCTTGGTGGCCATAATGCGGATCACTTTGCATGATTCTACAGCTGTCACCATTAAGAATTCTTCTGATGAGAACCTGTGTCAAAATGAATTTCAGTTTAAGTGGATAGTGATAAGATTTTCATTATGGCTACGAGACTGATGCAGCAACTGTAATCTAAAACATTTGTACAGAACACGTAGACCTTAACTACCCTCAGTAAAGTTGCGCTAACTAAAGTTCCAAACACTATGGAGCTCAACAGTTTCTTGCTATCTATGGTATTTTTGGGTTTTTTTTGTTCTTTCTATCTTAAATCATACAGATAATCCTATCTCCCACCATAAGACATGCTCAAATCAATGTATTGAAATGTTTTTAAAAAAATGAATCAGCCGTTGTATTGTCAACTATAGTTACTTTTCCTCCCTGCCTACTGAAAAGACAAGTGAGAGCTCTTTTTTTCTTTTTCATTTTTATATTTATGGTAGTGGAGTGATGCTGCCTTCCATGCATGTGTCAGAAATTAGAAGAAAAGGTTAATTGACCATAGAGACAGAGGTGTTCTGGTCTGATGAGGATTACTACAGAAAAATGTGAATGTTCTGAAGGATTTGATTCTGAGTGAAAAAAGAGGAATTTTACTTACCATCCACATACAAATGTCAGTAAGTAAACATAATAATTACTAGCGAGTGGCCAAAAATCCTACCAAAGATAGATTATGAAATAATTCCTCATCCAGTTCATCTCTGCTACCAGAAATGTAAATTTGATAAAAGTGGACATCTCAAAACATACAGTACCATGCTAGATGTCAACATAAGCAGATTATGATATAACAATGCACTGTTAAGATGGTCTGTTAATATGGACAAAGAACTTGTTTATGTAACAATAGATAAATTTCAGTGCATTTTATATCAACTTTATGACTTCCTGTTATGGGATCTCTGAATTTCTCCACTCCAAGCAAATGGTTGTATATATAAGTTTAAACAGCCAACAATGTTGCCAATAAAAAAAAATTGCCACATGGTATATTTTGCTGCCTATAAAGAAAAAAAAAGATATTTTTACACATTATATTTTGCACTTTTAAGAAGAAAACACTATTTTTTCGTGCATGAGAAAAAAAATACAAATAAAATTTCAGTAGCCACACCACGATCATCTTGTGTTATTCATATGCAATCTCTTCACTAAAATGTTAATAAACTTTTTGGGGGGTGTTGGTTGTACTTTTAAAAAAGAAATTTCTTTTTGTGTACCAGAAAAATACATGTATATGATATTTTGGGAGCCACATCATGACCATTTTATATCCAAATTCATGTCATAACAGAGCGTTCGATAAGCTTGGTCACACTATCTGGTATGTATCTCAACAACCATATTTCTGTAATTTTTTCTTTCAATCTGTCGGGGGCCCCGAGTGGCCTAGTGGTCTAAAGCGCTGTCCGTTACAGATCACTGCCATCTCACCTCTGCATGAATTCGAGTCTAGGATTCGGCAAATGTGGATATGTGAGAAAGCTTGCCAGTGGGTCGGTGGTTCTTTCTGGTGATTTTCCGGTTTCTTCCTCCACCATTAATACTGGCCGCCATGAATAGCCTATCGTGTGCTGAAAAATGGCGTTAAGCCCAACAACAACAAAATCTTTCAATCTTACGAGTCAATATTTTAAGAGCCATGATAACAAGGCTTATGATCACGCTGTAAGGGTTGGCAGGTCTGCATTTAGATGCAACTCTCCATTTTGAAGGAGTAACAATAGTGTTTTCAAGCTGGCTGTCATCATGACAATAACAGATATTAGATGTGCACATTTCCACTGACTACACATAACAAGAAGTCTTCTGTTGAAAGCACAAGGTCAATATGACATGCCATTTAGAAGCGTTAATAAGACTTTCCAGATGGCCACTGTGTGGACACATTGTAGGATATATGTTAAAAAAATTTCATTCATGGTCAGCTTGATAACAAAAGAAATCTTTTAGTGGCCATCCCATGTTGATACAATTACAGGCAATGAATATTGGATGACAGAAGGATGAAAGACCTTTCCATAAGCTCTTTGAGATATTTACATGTTTCTGGACAGCAAAAAAATAATTATTTTTTTATGTCCAAATACATATTAAATTCTTTAATTAGGTGTCTAAAAGCAAACGGGAAGACAAATTTGAGTCCTCCCGTCCATAATGAAGTTACCACTAGCTCACATGACGATGTGCTGCCATGAAATAAAACAAGTGTCTAAATTCACAGAAAGGAAAATGAATGAAAAGCAGACATTACTTGCCTATTTTGTCTATTTGATATATGTCCATCCACCATTAAATGCAGCCATACATGTATTAAAGCCACGATTGTAAGCGGTTTTTCCAAAATAACTGCCATATTAGTAATCGTGCAATCCAGTTTAACCTTTTACTAATCAGAGTTTAATAAAATAAACCTTACAAACGCATGCAAGCTTTATATCTGTGTAATTATGATATTATTATAAAGTAAAAAAAATTGGAATTATAATTCTGAACATATTTATGTATTGAGAGTAGAAATACCAGTACATGTATGATAGTTAATCTTAGAGCATCAAGGATGAGAGGCTTCATATGGGGTGAGTGGTATATACATGTGTGTTGTTCATCTGTCATGTCAACGAAGACCACTCTAATCATAGTGAGTTGGAGGGGCTGATTCTATTCTGTGTGCGCGCAGGTGGCTGATAAGGCCAATCCTTGCACGGAAAGTTCTGTTGCAAACGGGACACAGGACGAGTGGGACATCTCCAGGAGGGTTGCTGGCACATGCTTTTCTGCCTTGCCTCTTCATCTCTGCAGCTGCTATCCTGCTCGATTCGCACAGCTTGGAGCCTTTGTGTAGATAGGAACACCAAGTGACACGATCTCTAGCTCTTTACTCCAATGAGTCAGGTTTTATGTTGAACACTTTCAATGCAGCTTTCAAATTGTCTTTGAAGCGTTTCTTCTGGGATTGCTGTCCTTTTTGGAGCTTGCCATAGAAGAGTCTCTTAGGTAGCCGGTGGTCTGGCATGCATACATATCCCACCCAGCATAGCTGGGACTGCATCAGAATGGTGTGAATGCTGGGGAGACCTGCATGGGTGAGTACCTCTGTGTCTGGAACTTTGTCCTGCCATTTGATGTTGATTATTTTCCTGAGGCTTGTGGAGTGAGAGTGGTTCATCTTCCTGGTATGGCGTTGATACACCGTACACATTTCGCCTTCGTAGAGTAATGTGGGGAGTACAACTGCCCTGTATACATTTAGTTTGGTCATGATGCTGATGCCTCTTTTATTCCAGACATTCACATACAATCTGCCAAAAGTTGCATTGGCTCTGGTAATGCAATGCACGCCTAATAACAACAAGCAAGTTGCAATATACGAGTCCTTAATAGGTTCAAATTTTAAAAAAAAATAAATGTGATATATTTGTTGTGGTTCTCTCTTCTTTTTGTTTCCCACCTAGCCAAGGGTAGCTTCAAAATGAGTAGAGCCTGCCAACTTGAAACAATGGACTGCTCAAAGATTATTTTGATGCATGTTGGATAGGTGATAATTGTTTTTACTATAATTTGTGAGATTTCTTTGACAGGTGTATTCTGAAATAAAGGACAGCCATTTGGATTTCATTAAAAGAGCACACGATGTTGAACCCACAATCAATATTTATCACCTACAAAGAGGTTTATTACCTATAGAACAATAACTACATTTAAACCCATGGTACATAATGCCTCAGGGATAAGGGGTTTGTTTTGTTGCATGATGCCAATGAATTTACTAATCCATACTGACTCTCTTATGTAGTGTTTAATGATATAAAGCAGGGGTCATGGTTTCAAATCAATGCCATAACTGTCACCTGTGTGAAGTGGTTTGTGTGTAACGCTATCTACACTGACATCCAATCCATGGAAGTTCGTGATCACATTGAATAATTGGCGACCAAATGAAGCAAATTTTACTTTAAAACGAAGCAGATCTTTATAGAAAAAATTAAGGTGGTGCAACATCTGAAAAATTAGAAGGCATTTAAATATTATATTTACCCAAAACAAAACGGGGTCCAAAAACATGCAGTAAATATGGTAGCTAAAAACTGGATCAAAAAGATGGGAAAAGCCAGATTTGATGGATTTTACTGTTACCTTCAAAATGTTCTGCCATTACTGTCTAGTAATTTGCAATAATTAGGAAACATCTAGCAACATTTACTAATTTCTTGTTGGTGTACAGCATTGTTTTTCGTTATGAATGTAACTTTAGTAAGCTAAGCACATTTTAAATGAAGTTTTTGCAAAGTTCACCTACTATTAGGCAATTAGTGTATTGTATGTTCTGTGTCACATCATACATTTAGAACTAATATTTTCCCAAAAGTTTTTAAGCATTTTACAAAGGTATTCTTACCGTTCAAAATGTAGGCAGAGTTAAGGGCTTTTTGTTTCTCCTTCAGAGTGTCAACATAGAATGTGGCCCGGTCTCTCACTTCATCATCAGTATCTAGCAAACACCTAATGGTATACAGATCAAACATGTAATTAGTTCTTCAATAAGCAGGAAAAAGTACCAGCAGTTTATTCTAGAACTGAAAAAAATTATAGGGGTGGGAATCCATCCCCCACATCCTTTTTTGAATAAAAAAGGGTGGAATTTCTAAGTATATGGAAGATTTGATGAAGTCAATAAGATAGGACTAACAAAAGTGATGCACAATTTTCAAGCATCTGGTTGACATTTTTGTGCAATGTTTAAGAAAAAAACATGTATCCTGCTCTTGCACACTTAAGAATGGACCCTGTTACAGCTGCATACAAATGAGGAAACAAGATGCTGGCCATTGCCTCCATGTTAAACTCAACCCATAGCATTTTGTTAAATAGATGCTGTATACATCAAGATGTAACCATAGTAACACATGACTGACCAATTCTAATGACTATATAAAAACTATATCTTTTAGGTTAACCTACAGCATGGAAGAATGGACGTATGGATCTACAGAAGGAATTATAGACACTTGTCCCAACAGTCACCTTTGTTCAGAGGTCACCTGTTCACAGCAGCCATTCTAATTTCCCTGCAGGTTTCCTATATAGATGTCATGTAGTAATGAACACATACCTTTTCATGTCTGCAACCAGGTGTTTTCAAACCAAACAATGGTTTATCCCTGCTTTAAGCAGTCACTAGTGCATACCAGTAACTGCTCAGTCTTTTCCTTGATCAAGACGGCATTGTGGAAATAAAGGTATATCATGTAAACCAATGTGTAAACATTGCTTATCTTGTTTTATTTACCATACTCTAGTCATACTGACAGTGTAACTTTAAGGTTTCACAATGTCAAATTTAAAAGATGAAGTCATTGTCATTAATGTACATGGCCAAAACAATTTGTTTGCTGGATGGGAGTTACCGTAGTTTTGTTATTACTGCAGAAATTTAAGTCACCTTTTGCACCAGTGCGACTGGTATAGTTAGATATCTTCATCTATTTACCTGTGAATTAAAGCCATCTCTGAATTTAAGAAGATATATGAGATACATTCCTTTTCATTAGGGTCAGGGGTCATTTAATATTCAAAACTTAACTGTACCAGCAGGTGAAGTTTTGGTCCATGGGACACAAAGAATAGTCATACATCTTTTGATTTCCTATTCATCACAGGCTTCTCACACAAGCCAATGTTTCTTGATCTCAACTGAGCTGAGTAAATAACTAACCCAAATATTGTGAACAAATTAAAATCGGTGTATATTTAAGTCTGCGATGTTTTCACTTATAGGATGGACTATATAATGAGCAGGATATTGTGTTGTGGAAGAGAAAAACACAAATCCTTAATTTATGACTTTGTTGCACAGTTCACATAAAAGAATCTTCACAATAATAATAATAATAATAATAATAATAATAATAATAATAATAATAATAATAATAATAATAATAATAATAATAATAATAAAAATAATAATAATAATAGTGGTAATAATAATAATTAAGATGATTAGTAATAGTAATAATAATACTACAATAATATTTTGTCAGTGGTATTTGTTCAAAAACCAATTTTAAAGGTGAACTTGTGGACAAAAGTCACCAGTGTGCAACTGCTAGTTCCAACTATTTTTTTAATGAGTGGCTGCTAGTGATAGATTTGACTGTACCTGTAATCATTATGACAAGTTTTCAGGCTTGACAAAAATACTTACTTAGGAGTATAAATGACAAGTCTAAGTTTTTTTGAATGATCCAATGTGTGGCAGAAACACTAAAACATATAGGAAAGACATTACAACTTTAATTTTCTTTTCTTATTTGATCACAACTTGTACCAGCATGGAACCATGTTGCCATATCAGGCAAAAAGACAGGTAAATTACATAAATGAACTTTATGGAGATGATTGGAAATAATTTCAGACAGACCCTACCTAATGACATTTTAAGACATGTAAATTTACAATGTGCATTATACATGCATTTGATGGGAAAGAACAGTCATTATTACCTAACTTGAATACATAACATAGTTTATCTGTCTTTATTCACTTTTTCCTAAGAAATGTTAAATTTATATTATTAAACTTTTGACTGAAAATTATCACAATGATTTTAAACTTACCTTAGCAGCAGAACTATGCAACTATTGAGAAGTTCCTCACAGTGGGCTCCAAACTTGGCCAGGGCTGTAACAGCCGCTGAGAGTGGAAAATAAACACATTTCAAATTTAGACTTCTGCAATTAAGTTATAAAATACTCAAGGAAAAAATTTAAAGGTATTACTTAAAAAAAACAGATAATTCAATATCATGCATTTGCTTGTTGAATTCACTCTATTTACTATAAGGTACGCTTTTCAACTGGGTAATTAGTCAAAGGTATTATTCCTTTGCATATCAACAATGTTATTACTCAAGATATGTTGTATGCATATAAAGTTGGTAATTATTCAAGGTATTGTATGTATGTATATCAACTCTGTGATTAGTCAAATAACTAGGTATGCACATAATGTGATTATTCAAGGTATTGTAGTATGCATATCAAATGAGTAATTAGTCAGGGTAATGTTGGTATGCATGACAAATGGATAATTAGTCATGGAATTCTTGGTATGCATATGAACTGGGTAATTATTCAAGGTATGTTTGGTATGAACATCAGCTAGGTAATTATATGTATGCACATCAACTGGTTTATTACAGGCATGCACATCAACTGGGTAATTATAGGCATGCACATCAACTAGTTTATTATAGGCATGAACATTAACTGGGTAATTATAGTTATGGACATCAACTGGTTTATTACAGGCATGCACACCAACTGGTTTATTACAGGCATGCACATCAACTGGGTAATTATAGGCATGAACATCAACTGGTTTATTACAGGCATGCACATCAACTGGTTTATTACTGGCATGCACATCAACTGGTTTATTACAGGCATGCACATCAACTGGGTAATTATAGGCATGAACATCAACTGGTTTATTACAGGCATGCACATCAACTGGTTTATTACAGGCATGCACATCAACTGGGTAATTATAGGCATGCACATCAACTGGTTTATTACAGGCATGCACATCAACTGGTTTATTATAGGCATGCACATCAACTGGTTTATTACAGGCATGCACATCAACTGGTTTATTACAGGCATGCACATCAACTGGGTAATTATAGGCATGCACATCAACTGGTTTATTATAGGCATGCACATCAACTGGTTTATTATAGGCATGCACATCAACTGGTTTATTACAGGCATGCACATCAACTGGTTTATTACAGGCATGCACATCAACTGGGTAATTATAGGCATGCACATCAACTGGTTTATTATAGGCATGCACATCAACTGGGTAATTATAGACATGCACATCAACTGGTTTATTACAGGCATGAACACCAACTGGGTAATTACAGGCATGCACATCAACTGGTTTATTACAGGCATGCACATCAACTGGGTAATTATAGGCATGCACATCAACTGGTTTATTACAGGCATGAACACCAACTGGGTAATTATAGACATGCACCTAAACTGGATAATTATTCAAGGTATTGCTGGTATGCATATCAACTGGGTAATTATTCAAGGTATTTATGGTATGCTTATGCTTATCAAATGGGTAATTATTCAACATATATTGATATTAAAGGTGCAAATAGTCAAGTTAATGTCTGTATGCATATCAAGTGGGTAATTATTCAAGGTATTGTGGAATGCAAATGAAATGGGTAATCTGTCATTGTATTGTTGGTATGCATATCAACTGGCTAGTTAGTCATTGTATTGTTGGTATGCACATCAACTGGCTAGTTAGTTCAAGATAGTGTTGGTATGCATATCAACTGGCTAGTTAGTCAAGATATTGTTGGTATGCATATCAACTGGCTAGTTAGTCAAGATACTGTTGGTATGCATATCAACTGGCTAGTTAGTCAAGATACTGTTGGTATGCATATCAACTGGCTAGTTAGTCAAGATACTGTTTGTATGCATATCAACTGGCTAGTTAGTCACGGTACTGTTGGTATGCATATCAACAGTTTAGTTAGTCAAGGTACTGTTGAAGACTCTCAACATCCCAGTAGTTTTTATTACCGATTCCACAATATGCTACAACATTAAAAGCAAGCCTGACCATGTGGGTAGTTTGTATGGAACAACAGGGATAGACTGATCATTTTAGCAGTGCTTGAAACAATGTTTTCAGATACAGTCCCCGCAAGTGGCTTTAGAAAAGAAATCACATGCCCAACTCCAAATCCACTTGTCTAAAAAAGCAGTATATTTTAATCTATTATTTTGACAGTGTTAAAACTGCTGTATACTTTAAATAAATAAAAGTATAACAATGCTTTAAATTTACTAACTTTTTGGGTGCATTTACCTCTCAAAATAGTTTACTTCAGAGAAAAATTCTTTGACCAGTCTACATCAATGGTGATTTTATTTGATTTCATTAAAGGCAATGTTTTTTTCCCCCATGTCATGATGTAAACCTGTACTCATTAGTTAAAAACAAACAAAGCTTGAGAGGCATTGGTCTTTTTTAAAAATTATTTATATAAAATCAATAGCTTAAAGTTTTGTATTTAATCAGTTCGTGGCCAAACTGTGAATTGCCATAATTACAGAAAACAACCCATCTTTTTATCTACAAGACCATGGCATGTCAGCACCAACATGCTTTCTGTCAATGTTGATCAAATTATGTGAAGTGTTTTTTTTTAAATTAAGTTTTTTTTAAAAATATATATTTAGCAATGGTAGCCATATTTTATCCTGTATTGATTTATTTTGTTTAAACTTTTGAAAGGCCTTCAAGAAAGGATGCTACCAGATTTGGCCATTCCATGGAAGACTCATCATTTTTGTACAAATCTACAAAGCCCTTCAAGCCAGAATGCCTCTATCAAAGATAAGTCAAAGTCTGCTATGGAGTTTTGAGAAGTCTTTGAAAGGTGTTTACAGTTTTAGTAACAGTAGTCATATTTGACAACAGATTCTTTTGAACCAATCAGAAAGGTCATTTTTTTCAGAATGTTTTCTGTCAAATTTGGTCAAATTATGCTGAGTTTATTCTGAAAAGTAATTTAAAGGTTTTCTATCATTAACAGTGGTCATATTTGACTGAAGATCAGCATCATTTATACTAATATGAATAACTATCATACCAGAAAGCCTTGTCAAATTCTGTTAAGCCAATATTTTAAAATAAAGTCTTTTAAAAGTTTTTTTTATTTGTAGTAACAGCAGCCATATTTGATGGTAGATATGCATTATTTGTACAAATCTTTAACTGCTCTGTGGCAGGATACTTTCCATCAAATTTGGTCAAATTCTATTGTTTTTAAGTCATTTAAGGGTGTTTCTATTTTTGTAACAGCAACTATATCTGATAGTGGAACAACATCTAGTTGTTTGAAAGCCCACTATTCCAAGACATATCTGATCGTGGAACAACATCTAGTTGTTTGAAAGCCCTCTATTCAATGACATATCTGATAGTGGAACAACATCTAGTTGTTTGAAAGCCCTCTATTCCAAGACATATCTGATACGGGAACAGCATCTAGTTGTTTGAAAGCCCTCTATTCCAAGACATATCTGATAGGGGAACAGCATCTAGTTGTTTGAAAGCCCTCTATTCCAAGACATATCTGATAGTGAAACAGCATCTAGTTGTTTGAAAGCCCTCTATTCCAAGACATATCTGATAGTGGAACAGCATCTAGTTGTTTGAAAGCCCTCTATTCCAAGACATATCTGATAGTGGAACAGCATCTAGTTGTTTGAAAGCCCTCTATTCCAAGACATATCTGATAGTGGAACAGCATCTAGTTGTTTGAAAGCCCTCTATTCCAAGACATTTTCATTTAAAAGTTGATCTTTTTGGCAGTTTTGGATTACAGCCAAGTCAGCTAAATGCAAAGACTCTAACTTTAAATATGTACCTACCTGCTCGAACAGCGGCATTTTCCAGAATGACCCTGTTGTAGATGAAGCGGATATATTTGGAGGGGGTAGGTGTCCTGGGTCCCTCACGACCTAGGAGGTGCAGAATTCTAGTGGCTAGAACTGCATGTTCACAATCCTCAATAAACTCGCACAAATGAGCAAGACCTGTACAATGAAAAACCATGCACTGGTAATCATATAAAATACAAAAATTTTAGTTATACCTGTCAATTAATGAAGATATATAGAGATCAACAAAAAAAATTACCTTGCAACTAAATTCTGAGAGACATCAATAAAATATCTACTGCTACAAATTAGGTTTCTTAAGTATTACTGGTTAACCTGATAATCGAGACTGTAAAAAAGGCAACACCGATATCCTTAAAATATCAAGTAAAAGACTTATTCTAGTACTAATATTTTGGAGGAAGTTTTTAAAACATAATTCATGAAATACAGGATAGCAAACAGTTCAACTTTACAAGCAAAATGAAGTTATTTGGCTGCAAACAGTACACTGATCAAGTTGTATCTTTTCTCTTTTTGAAAAATGTACTGGATTCAGATCTTCACATTATCTTTTGTCCTTGAGGAAACAAAATGAATTTGATTCTTCATGACATAATCCAACAAAAACCTTACATCACAACATCTCCCCCAAATCTCCTTATAAATCATGCCACTAAACACAACACCAGAAGAAAAAAAAATCATATAGATGTGTTTGTGCAACTGCATTATTTGTGACTATCAAAGAACAAACCTGCTTCCTTGGCTTCTGGATTTTCCTCAATGATAGTGATCACACTGTCCACAATAGCTTTCTTGTACTCAAATCCGCCCTACATAAAATAATGAAAATATTAGGCACATACCAAGTTTAGTGAATTCAAGATATGAACTAGGTCTTGCATCTCAAAGGGCCTTCAATATTAGAACTTCTACTGGAAAACCCAAGCTATAAGCATACAGACATTAATTTGGGGTTGTTCCAGTAAAACATACTTGGGACCCAAGGAAGGGACACGGAATCTTGGGTGCTCACCCATTGATGCAATTTATAATTTTTTAATCATTTTAAAGTGACTTCTGTGAAATCAAAGTACCCTGACATATATTTTTAAAAAAACTGCCTTCCCTGGGTACAATGTATATTTAAATGTAACAGCCCTTATGTCTAATTATCAGTAAGAGTTTCCAGGCTATGCCACAAGCAGACTGATGGACATTCAGTTACATCAAATTATCTGTAAGGGTTGAAGGTCTTTGGACATTCAGTTACAAATGATTATGTGTAAAGTTGCAGGGCTATGCCACAAGCAGACTGATGGACATTCAGTTACATCAAATTATCTGTAAGGGTTGAAGGTCTTTGGACATTCAGTTACAAATGATTATGTGTAAAGTTGCAGGGCTAAGCTACAAATAGACTGCTGGACATTCAGTTCCATTAAATTATTTGTAACGGCTGCAGGGCTATACTACAAACAGATTATGGATGGACAGAAAAGGAGATTAATTTTGGACTCCTGCAACCAAATGTGGGGCCATAAATGCATTTGTAAATTATCTTGTAAAAATGTTTAGATTAGTCCACTCAAAGTAAATGATTTGACATTAACCATATTTAAAGACATTTCCGTACAATACTGAAAGATCTTTGAATGATAAAGGTTAGTTTCAGAAGACAAGATCTGAAGAGGCTATTCCATTCATTATAGAATTCTGATGAGAATCGAGTCAATCAGTTGATGCCCTAGTACAAATAATCACATAATATTTGCAAGTCATCACATGACATAAAACTTTTTTGTCTGTGTGTAACAGATCCTAGGTCTATACTAGGATGTGCAATTCAAAAATGTGTTCATCTTTATTAGATATCTCCATATTTAGGTAATTATCCCCTTTTGTTTCAAATCGAAGAAGTAACTTCTCTCCATAATGTTAAGTTCTTGTTGTTGCTTTGGGGCTTAATGTCCTTTTTCAGCACACGATAGGCTATACATGGTGGCCAGTATTATTGGTGGAAAAAGAACTGGGAAATCCAAAGAATCACTGACCCACGAGCAGCTACTGGCAAGCTTTCTCACATATCCACATTCGCCAAATCTTAGACTCTAACTCTTGCAGAGGTGAGATGGCAGTGATCCACAACGGAGAGCACTTTAGACCACTCGGCCACTCGGGGCCCCGTTCTTGAATAGATCAGATCATAAATCAATGTCAAACAGCATTACTAAGATCTCTTTAACATATAATCTGAAAAGCATGTTCAGTTGACTTCATATGTATAAAGCCTTCTAAATGTTGCAAAAAATTACCACTCCCTGCAATTATAACTGATCTAGTTTCATACCAAATGACCCATATTTAAGATCCCCTACTTTAAATTTTACATACAGTAATAATAATCATACAACAACATACCTCATCTCTTAGCATTTGTGAGAGAAAGTTCATCATGACTGAATGTTTCCTGGGGAATTTCAAGCACAGCGACCTGAAATTGTAAAGCAGCAATTAATGTAATATCAAAATTAAGCAGCAAGGAATTCTATATTAACAGATATATTTAACCATTTACTACAATTACAATCTTAAGCTCTATACCAAGTTCACCAACAGACAACCTATATGTGAAATCTCTGGAAGGTGAGATTTCACAGAAATGGGGACATTCAGTCACATTTTAAGCTGAATGTTTCAGCGGAAGATAAATTTCTTGGGCTAAATTTCTTGTTAATCTTAATTTTGGATTTTTATGGAAAACTTCACCGACCATTAGTAATGTCTATCAAAGTCAAAAGTTACTAATCACATTTTTCCATAAAAATATCCAACTTACTTTACACTACTGGTTATAGACCAATTCTCGCCGCGTACCAATTGTCACCATAATAATAATAACTGTTAATAATATTATTCTGATGCTTATTTTTCATCGTGCTTTTCAGCTATAATCACTCTATTTTTTTTAAACAGGAACCAAAACTTTGCGTGCGGTTGCGAGTTATTATTAATATGCTGACAATTGGTACACAGCGAGAATTGGTCTATAACCAGTACAGTAACCTTTACATGAACATAAGGATCATTTGAGTCATCATAATATATACAAAACATGAAACTGGCAATATTTACTAACATTTAGTAAAGTAGATCACAATGACTAGTTGTCTGTAAGGTTATGATATATAAACATTAAAAAATCTCAGACAAGAAAACTGCAAATTGCAATATGGGTAGATGACAAAAGTCTAATGGTGAAGTGTTTACCCCAAAACACACATGCATTTATCAAATTTGTTATCATGTTTACAATACTGCATTCAGTGCATAAAGCAGTTGGCAGTTATGAACCACACACTAATGCAGTATAATGAGGGAAAGACTGAGAAATTACTTCAATTTGCAGTATTAGTGTATGAAAAATTGAGCTAAGAGGTTACCACCAATCAAAGCAGCATGGGAAACTGATTACAATGTATCTATAAGCGAATTAGGTAAACAAACAATGCAACAGAATAGAGTTAGAAATATACTTAAGAGATCCCTAATTATTTGCTTTAGGGTGTAGAACTTGTCACAACACACAAAAAAATGTCAACTTAAAAGATTCTTAAAGAACTGTGGCTTAAAAAATCCCAAAGAAAAATGAAATTGTTATGCAGATCACTGTAGGGAAAAGGTTGCTCATGAGTAACCTAGTTTGGTCTCAGCAGTGTAATACTAATGAGGAATTTATATACCAAGTGAGGAATCTATATATTAAGTGAGGAATCTATATACCAAGTGATGAATCTATATACCAAGTGAGGAATCTATATACCAAGCCATGACTCCATAAGAAAATGCATCTAAGAAAAGACTTGAATGCAAACCTAAATCTCTGTAATCATGCCAGACAGAAAGACAAATATCATCAATCCATAAGCAGGAATTGCTTTGCAATCTTCACACAAATTACCTGATCTCTTTAAATCTGCTTCACTACACAGGTTGTGGCCTGGATTATTCAAAATATAGGCGTCACATAAACCTGTTTTTTGGAACCGGTTTTTTTAAACAGTACTTACCAAAATATAATACATTTGGGGCATATATCCACTACCTCGCCAATCCAGCCCTCCCAACCAAAACTAATCCCCACTAAAGTTCAACAACTATTTTGGCAGTGAATGTGCTAAAAGGTTGTCTGCTTGCCAATCAAGAAGTCCCGAAGTCCCGAAGTCCGAGGAAAAGTGGTCACCTCATGTTATAAAGATTTATTCCAAAAGTTGTCAAATACAATACTAGGAAGTAACTGTCGTGTGAACTTTGAGGGTGTGCCTCATTATCATTTGTGTAAGCAGTATAAAAGAAAACATTTTATTCCAAACTCTTGGATCAGTTTCCTGTAGGCTTGGCTGATAACCCCACTGATCAGAACAATACAGCCCAAGTGAAAGCAGAAATAGTGTCCCTTCCTCTTCATAGTGACAAAAACAAAAAAGATATCCCTCTTGTGATCGACTCGCTCAAACTCAAGTACCACATCAAACAGGAGTTCCTATAGTCACCGTTGGAATCGTGGTTTAATAAAAAAAGGAATTTCAAGTTCATGTTTCCAGGTATAACTGTAGGTATAGTGTGTGCCACAAATCAGAGCTAAATGTAAAATCTTTACATTTTATATATTTGGAAATTCATCCATTGCACTTTCAGAAGCTGGTTTTATCTAGCCTGGCATAATTTATTTCCCTATTTTAATAGCTGCTCAGGCTGATTTTTGTGCACAAGGGAGCAGTCATTTTAGTTAGCAGTGTGCTAGGATCATGTGTAATTTCCAAAAGTCCAATATCAAAAAAAACATTAGTCACATTACACCAAAGTAACATAGAGGTATGCCAACATTCTCTCATTTGCATGTTTTAAATACAAACAACTTCACCTTACATATGTCACTCTCTCAAAAGTACCTAATAACTGGTGAGCACCACCTTAAGGAAAACATCTTTCAGCTTGAAGGGACTGGATATGTGAGGTGTACGATGTACATTATGATTGGGTAGTACATTTAAAGAATACTGTGTGCATATTTACTGAATGGCCTGAACAACGACTATCTTGAACTCATCTGAGATCTCAGTCATAAAGCTGGAGATTTGTTTCATCAGCCGGTCAACACTGCTCTCACTGCCAGTCTAAAAAGATACATTATACAACTTTTGGTAAATAATTCAGTCCAACGTATTGCTTACTATCAATTCAATAAAATATGCCTTTCATATTTTAAGACAAGAGAAAATGAGATTATTTCACTCCTTGGTCAATTCAATGTTTAAACTGCAATGGATGTTGTATTAGATTAAAATGAGCAATGTCTTACAGTAAGTACATTTGTTATTGAGACCATGCCACTACTTTGGAAAAGAAATTTAAAATGCAACCAGTGGCAAGTAATTATCCATTTCCTATTTGGAAAACACTGCTTCTAAATAATAACCATCCACATCTCATCACATCAGTATAAGAAAATGCAAGACACATTTACACCGATTACAAGATTGAAGTTACAGACTATAACAGTGTATTTTGTGAATTATGGATCGATAGATGAATTACACTACAGACATTTATGAAACTGAAATATGTTGTACATAAAAATGTTAAATAAAGGTGCTGATACATGTACTTTGGCATGAATGCAATTAATAAAACTTGCTGAACACAGAAAGCATTTAATTTACCAATTGTATATGACCTCTCTCTTTCTCTCTCAATTTTTCTAAATTGCCGGTAGGGAATCACCTTTTAAACCTGAGCTGAATCTGATCTTGTCCTGGGTGTTGGAAAAAGTAAATTTGTCAAGCCCAGAATGGTTTAGGTGTCTATGCATTATAATAAGGCAATAAATGTTCAGAAGCAAGCACAGACATTGCTGTAAAAAAATTTGTAGATCTTGATTTTAATGAAGAGACCTTCTGTGTCTAAAACACATTTTTATTAGAATTAAAACTGATTCCAAATCAGTAATCAGTTTAGTAAAGAAGCAGAAAATATTATTTTGTTGAGGTAGTACTATTAGTGACTGATAGCTGTTTGTGGCTGCAGAATTTACTTTAAGCAGTGTTGTGATGGCAAGAGTTGCAATGCTGCGATTCTGGTCTGTAATCAGATTCTCTAGGTCCAGGTTACAGGCTGTCACTGCTGCTGGGTGCTTCATTGCCACCTACAAAATAAACATAGAATTTTTATTAAGAGCCAAAATAAAGAACTTTCCACTTTTCTGCCATCATGCTTTAACATTGTAAATAACCGATGTTTTCATACATTAAGTGCAATTAATTTTCCTACAATCTGCCATGAATGGAAAACTCCTTGTCCCTTAATTCCTTTCATGATGAAATGCCTACTAGTTACAGGTATTCACAAGTAAATGAAAAGCAACATTCAAACAGAACCATCGATAACCTCACTAACAGGTCTACGTTTGGAATAGCTGAAATGGAAGATTGATGCTATGTCAATGAAAGTTAATATCTTTGCAAAGAAATACACAGATATAGGTTGGTCTGGACAGGATTCATAACTGCTACTCAGTAAGCTAATGACTAAGTCACCAAACGAAGTAAGAAAATATTACTTTAATTTACAAAAATTTAGGATTCATCAGGCTATGTGTAGGGACCAAAGTTTTATTATTTTTGATGTAATAAGGTTAAAGATAAAGAGGACAAAACATTTAAATGTATGAAAATACAATTATCACTTAATCCAAAAATATGCTGTGACTTTTTTTATATGTCTGAGTTATTATCCATGATATACATCCTCACACCAATTTTCATGAGTGTTGGTGAAACAGGGTTTAAGGTATGTCAAATGTAGTAACTTGTGCATGCAAATTAAGTCAGTGTGAACTAGTTATTGTTATGACTAAGTTGCTTATGTTGGAATTCATCCCCTTATCAGATTTCAGGTGTAGGATTAAACAGGGTCTATGTTATTAACAGTTTAACTTATGAATATTGAGAAAGACATTAAAGACATTACTGAAGCATTAGACAGTGAACTTCTTTGGTATAGTTCTGTTACTCTCTTTTAAACTGCTATACATAAACAGTGGTCTCCCTCTTATATGGCCACCTTGTCTGCACCGGGAAAGTGACCTTATAAGGTGGGTGGCCTTTCAGGAGGAGGGGACTAAACTTTTTTGTTAGAAGTGTGTGTAATGTACATAGTAAAAAGGCTACATTCTTCAAAGCATTTAACATCTTTGTTTAAAAGTAACATTAAATATTAAAAGGTTATTGTGCTATAATAATTGACTTATTTCAACTGAATATGCATTAATAGTTCTTATTCTTGGCGTAAGCATTATATGCAATCGGGTGTTGTTGTCATGCACATTGCAGAACCATTAAAAAAGCGTCATTTAAATCTTAGTACATACATAATTCTTTTTTCATTTGCACCATTTACCTACTGCTGGTGAATAACTTTTTTTATCGGTTACGATGTTTATTCAAGTCTTTTATATATAAAATTGTTTTGTTCGAGTCTTTTATACCTAATATTGTTTGGCAAGTCCCCCACCCACCTGATGTAGACTATAATAACCAACTTTTTTCTGAAATAATAGTCTCTGTTATGTGATATGTTAATGTTTGGTAATGATTTATTCAGATGTTGCTAACTGTATGCGATTTAATTATGCAGACGAAACTTTTGTAGAGCAGATGAAATGCCTTCTTCATAAAGGAAGCGACAAATGGGTTATGTGAGTTTTGGTCTTTGTCAGGTACCCTGTTTTGTTAAAGATTAATTTTTCTGCACAAAATCTATTTTTTGCCTATGCCTGACAACTACTTTCGGTTATCAACATTCCTGCCAATTACAAGACTGATAAAACAATTTTTCTGCATTTAAACAAAATGTCATGTGTTTTTGAAGGCAGCAATTTTATCACATGATTCATTAGTTGCATGGTACCCATTGTTTTTACATTTCTTGACACTAAGTGAGAGAATTCAAAACAGTTTTGATATGTATGCAGATTTGGATTTGTAAACTTGACAATTATTGTCAATAGTAATAGCCACAAATTATGGAAGCAAACAAGCTCAACATCTTGCTTAGGAAAACAATAAAGGCTATCAAACCATTTTCCCGCTGACTTGTGTATTGTCCATCAATACCACCACTTCTCAGCTGCACCAATATGCTGGCTGCTGATTGCATTAGTGGAGTGGCCTTTCATGAGGGATACTTTTGAACATAAACTCGTCAGTGCCGATGGATTCTGGCCATAAGGAGTGGGTGGCTGCTGGTCAGGCCGTGCAGTTCAGGAAGGCGACCACTGTACATATCAATTTTTACAAGCATAGGTTAAATTGGGTCCAAGACATGACTGAAAATGTTGAAGTCACTCATCCGTAAAATTAGGCCCCACTGACCTAGCCTTGAGACAATTTTTTTTCTCACGCTGAGATGCATCCACATTCCAACTGTCTTGAGTATAGATGAAATATGGCCCGATATATAAAAGATGTAACAAATGAATACCTTGAAAAACAAAACTAACTAGAGTGTGAAAATTAGGTTACAATACCTTAGCTTTTTGGCATGGTTTCTGATGTATCCACACATTACTTTATGAATATACAGTCCTACTCACTTATGTTATCACGTTTGTCAACAAGCTGCCTATCTCGACAAAAAAGCAAAGTCCCGTTCCCTTGGTTTACTATTACTACCAAAATTGTCATGCTTATGTCAACGTCGAGATAAAAAAAATAAATGTATATGCCGACATAATCCCTTGGTCCCAGCTTGAACAAATCCTTTGCTGTCATTTATGTTGACAAGCTGACAGTTTCTACCCATTCTTTGTTCAACAATTAGTTGATCTTGTCACCAAGCTTTAATTTTACCACCTTATCATTTATGTCGGCAACCGGCCAGTTCCGACATGTACTTTATTCAACAAGTAGTTGGTCTTGCCGGCAGGCTTAAATGTCGAGGTCACATGAAGAAAAAAAACAGGCTTTTGTTTGGCCCTATAATGTTGGCCTCTTGCAGCGACTTAAATAAAAGCAATGAAATCTGATCAGATTCTTGCATTTTCCAGTGATCGGTGATTAAAACATGTTTATTGTGCTTTTTAACTTTATTTTAATTTATGCTTGCTACCAACGGCAATGTAAACGCAGGTTAAATTTACAGTCTGGAAACTAAATATCTGGCTGTTAAGGGAAGTTGAGCATGGGGTATCTCGCAAAGAAAAATTTTAAATGTATTGAGCTGACATTGTTACAATATTGTATCATAAGAATCGTTTTCTTTTAATACCTCATTAGCACGTGTCAATGTATACAATATTATGCTTTCATTAATCATACCAGCCGCATATCTCTTGCTGGCTTTTATGCACTTTTCACGAATACTTCTGTAACTAGATACAAGTACTATTTAAATATAATTTGTTGACAGGTTTTCATTCCCCATGAATAGCCCCAGTCCCTTGGTAGCCTCAATAAGATGGAGACAGACTCACAAAAATCTAGGCCAATTTAAGTACAACTACATGTAATTAAACCATGTAAATAACTGTGATAATGCAGACAATGAATATTGTAATGCTTTTCATATCAGGAAGCAATAATTTATTGTGGATTTTATTACACAAAGGTATCCAAAATGTAATTAGTCAATATACAAGTGTCTTTCACACTGGTTTTGTCTTCATGTACAGTGGCAGAGTGGTCTAAAGTGCTCATGGTTACAGATCACTGCCATCTCACCTCTATGTGAATTTAACTACAGGAATCTGCAGTTTTATCAATAAAGCAAAAAATTTCTGACATTACAATACCATTAAGGTGATTTCATGTTGTCAGAAATTTTGTCGTGTTTTATTGATAAATCTGCAGACTCCTGTGGTTTAACTTGTATTTTTTCTGCCACCCACCCCCAAACATCTGCTTATGTCGACAATTTTACCGACTTAAGCAGGTAGCTCTGTATATCAAACATTTGAAAAGATAAGACTGTTACAAATAAAAAGAAATAAAACTGTATCCACAGAAAATGAACAACACTAAAACTGAGATTAAGTTATTGCTTGAATTCTCCATCAGGACAGAATTACCCCAATATTTTTCTTGGATATGCAGCAAACATTTGACTAATTCCTCCCAACTAGCACATTTCCCAGTGTGCATCAAAATTTAACTCACTACAGAGAAATTCCAGTCACCACCTTAGGTTGTCTTTATATTCAAGCCTGAGATGTAGCATACTTTAATGTCAAAATTTTTTCATTGGGTTTCATTTCTTAATTCTTGCTACAAACATCAAATTTAAAAGCACAACAAACAATGATCCATTTGTTGCAACAATATCATCTGTTTCAAAATCAATGAATTTAAGTACTTCCCAAAGAGT
Organism: Potamilus streckersoni; assembly: GCA_016746295.1. Taxonomy (NCBI): domain Eukaryota; kingdom Metazoa; phylum Mollusca; class Bivalvia; order Unionida; family Unionidae; genus Potamilus; species Potamilus streckersoni. The sequence continues at coordinate 118,257 of JAEAOA010001849.1, forward strand.
CATTGTTGGCAAGACCATAAAAATAAATGAATCCATGGAAAAAAAAATAAATACATATACACCAACCAATGGAATGGATAAATAAATATCCTCAGAATTTTCTTCTTAAATGTGGAGAAAAACAAATATCCACACTATTTTCAAAAATTCAATCCGTAGTTTTGGTTTGGAGAAACTAATAAAAAATATGCTGAAGAGGAACAGCTTGGGGTTAGGTCTACTGATAAGGTAGGAAATTTTATGAAACTCTTGTGCACTGGTTACCTTATTGAGAGTTCTAACTGCAGCAAATCTCAGAGTGGGTTTGGGGGAGCTGCAGAAAAGTTGTAAAACAGACACAGCTGGAGCCAGCTCTTTTGCAGTGGTCTCTTTCATGTTTACCATGGCTTGGGCTGCCTCATAAATCACAATCTCACTCTTGTGCCGCAGACAGCCTTCAATAAACTCAAACATAGGGCTGTCTGACCTGTGTAATAAAAGATCTGATTATTCTCTATTAAAAAATAATCTAATTTATTGTATAACCATCTGTATAAAACTCCTGGTAAGTGCACCTCACCCCACCCCTGATGATCTAATATCTAATAAATATTTAGATTCATCACTAAGACGGATGTCACCAAACAAAGATTATGTATGAGGTATGCTATATTCAGACTCATTGTACAACAGGACTAGATCAACTGAATCCAAGTAACAGAATAAATACAACACAAATATCTTTATATTATGAAAAAATTGTTTAGGATATAAAAACACATCATCGGAACACTAACTTGATATGCTTGCTTACATGATGTCCCGCTTAACCATGAAAAGACTGTATCACACTTGACATTTGCCAGTAGTCATTGGTGTGATACATACACCCAGATCAAGTTACTGCATGGTCAACCTGTATTTATTGCTGTTTTGTATTTTACAGTAAAGATATTTACCAAAAGATTGTTTTCACATAAAAACAAATCATCTGATGATGTAGTGACATGTCAACAAATCAAACATTTAATTGATTTGCAAGTGAACCAATTATATTGAAAAAATTTAGTGTAGAAAATACTTTTATGTAGATTTATTTTTTTTCTGAAATGATCTCATCAGTTGGTCCTTGGGAAAGGTACTAGGTTCTTATTTCCCACCTCCCCAACGAACAAACTACCATTAAAATCCCACCAACCACTATCTGAAAATAAGTCATGTACTTCAATATGTAATGCTGGTATTATGTTTTGGCGTATCTAACACATAATAATAAACAATGTAAGTATTCAAGGCTTACCCAGCTCCTTCTTCTTCAATCAGCTTACTTGCTATCCGGATCTGTTAATTGAAAGAAACATGATATAATGCTTCATTTTCTTAAGAACAAATAAATGGTCAACTGTTTTCAATAAGGAAATCTATACCTATGGAAATAACAGTAAACAATATTCACTGGCCAATGAAAGACAAAAAGAATGCAACCTATACAACCTGAAAAAATGTGCTCTAACAGTCATGAAGAATGCAAATGTATGAAAAATGAACAACGCAAAAATTAGTAGTTTATGACCATTACCAATTGAATTACATCAGTAAATGAGAAAACAGAGCCTTTGTAGCATATACTGTTGTAAGAAAGTAGGCAGACTGCTGCAGATATTATTGCCAGATTCTTTTTGCTAAGTTCTTGGCTAACTTCCATTTCTTGCAGGCCTTTAATTTTTGTTACTTACATTTTTCTAAAGTGTCTATTATTATATGAATATTTCATAACTCACCAGAAGACAGTATGCATATGGTGACTTCAAGGACTGTTTGCTGAACTTGGCGACAAGCTTGGTAACAGCCAGTTTGTCATGCTTCCTAATATGGTACAGCAGACCAAGAGCATGGTACTAAAACAAAAGAAACCTAACTAAATTAAAATGTAATGATTTATAATTGGTATATCTTGTTTATTTATTGCAGAATAACAGTCCTTTTTCATCTAAAAGTTAGTAGCAATTAATATTTGTTCTACAACTAACATAAGAGTTCCCACTAACTTAAAAAGTTAAAAAGTATGTGAGCCTTGCATTAATCTCATGTATAAAATTGGAGCCTGATATAGGCAATTCATGTATAGAAACTTTTCTGTTTGCACTAAATTAAGTCACAGAAACTTTGTTGCTGGGTAAGTGTTACAAAATTTGTAATATCTCAATAATAACAAACGAAATCTGATCAAACATGGCTGATGTATGCAACTTTTATGACAGCTATGGCTGCCACACTGGTCCTGACGGGCAGATTAGTTACTTGTCTCTAATATACTAAAAAACATTTCAGTTCACAGTACAAATCCAGAAAAGAACATGTTAAAAAAGTGCTGGAGTCGCATATATTATTCAGCATATGGGATTGTGACTTGTTAATGGAAGCCTGATATTCAGAATATGCTTTGTATAAAAAATGAAACATTTCCACAAAAGGACCATTGACCTACTAGCCAGAAATCCACAATAAGACCATTTATTCTTTACAACTGCTGTGTGGAAAACATCACTGAACAACAACAAGATTTTCAAGATGGCCCCAACAGTAACCCCTCAGTATGAACAAAAAAAATACTTGATTTGAGAAAGCAGTGGAACAAATCTAATTTTTGATACATCACAATTGTTAAAAGTTTGTTTTATCACTGATGCCTTATTTATAACACCAATACAGTCATCGATACAACACAATTGTTAAAGTTTGTTTTATCACTGATGCCTTATTTATAACACCAATACAGTCATTGATACAACACAATTGTTAAAGTTTGTTTTATCACTGATGCCTTATTTATAACACCAATAGTCATCGATACAACACAATTGTTAAAGTTTGTTTTATCACTGATGCCTTATTTATAACACCAATACAGTCATCGATACAACACAATTATTAAAGTTTGTTTTATCACTGATGCCCTAATTATTTCATTTTTAAGTCATAGCCAATTACAAGACTTGATTACAATGTGATTTCACGTCATTAAATACTGTTTTCATCTTCTCATCATATACAAAATATTCTTAATGCAACAACCCTCATTATAAGATCAACTTACTTATAATGGAAATCACTTTAATGTCTCTCATGAACATCATTGTAGAGACGGAGTACAGAATATACCACACTAAAATCAGGACCTCTAATTTTAACAGGATTGGCTCTATTCCAACAAGGGCAGTGACCATGTTTAGAATGTTTTTATGTTTGCACTTAATACATAAAACCTATCAAGACATCAGGCACATTAAAGCAGTCTGAACTCATTAACATTCAGAACATAAGTTTAAACTGCATCAGTTGCCAAAAGAATGCCATAAAGAAGCTGTGCTTAAAATGACTTCACAGAAACTTACATGAACTGGTTAATTTAATTCACTGACAAAAGTTATGTGAACTGAGTAATCAGCTTTAATTTACCGATGAACACCATGTAAACTGATCAATCAGCTTCAATTTACTGACAAAAGATAAGCGAGCAGGTCAATTAATCTACCATTGGTCCACCGTTAGTTCTTAAATCTTTTATTATAGCTGTGCCAGATAAAGAAACTTTTGTGATATCACTCACCTGTACCATGACATTATCATTTGAGACAGCCTCCTGAGCTTCATTCACCCAGCGCTTCGTCACCTCATGGCTTCCCTTGCTCAAGTGCTGTAGTAAATAAGTCCAGCATAAGACTACTCAGATGCTACAATAACATTTTGCAACAACCATGGCTTTAATAATGCTCTTAAAAATTAACAAGAAAAGAAAATTAAAATAGAAATCACTGCTTAGTTTGCTGGTTACTAATAAAGAGAAATGATTAGTAACTAGATTAACAGACTCCTGATCAGGCAATGCTGGATTGGCCACCATAGTCTATCTCTGGTAAGACACTTTTTTTCAATTCACTCTATGTATCCTTTCATGCAGATAAATGTCATTAAGCACAGATCGATTGATCATTATAAGCAATTCCCTTTTGGAAAAGGTCTGTGTTCGGGAGTCACTTTATTAATCACAAACAAAAATCAGCAAATATTATTTACCATAAAGAAATCAATAATAATTTCCCCATTTAAAATCAACGCACTATCATGATCAATACCTGTTATTTCTCACTTTTACTATACAATCCTACTAACCAATTCTTTTTTTCTCAAACCATTAAAACTTTTCCAACATACTTAAAAACAAAAATTATTCATGAACACTAATCAACTTCACATATAATGTAATTAGTCCTAATTAGTACCAGACCTACCAGTGAGGATACTAATGCAGCACTGGACACTGCATGGTTTTTGTCCACTATTGCCTGCTTCATGTAACGTTCTATACTCTGCAGCATGGTGTTCTGTAAATCAAAGTATTAAGGGTACTGACAATATTGGTTATTTCAGGTAATGCTAAATCAAATGAATAAGACTGCATATAAGATACTGATAATCATGATCCGTTTCAACACTCTAACTAATACCAATATATCTAAGCTAAATATAAGTAATACAAATTATAAATTTCTGAAATCTTTTCTTTTTTTTATCTCTTAACTGGAAATTGATTACAAAATTCACCAATATTCTGATATGATACATAAGCAATATCCTCTAAAGAGCATTTTCTATCAAAATGACTATGTACCAAGCAGAAGCTGTGAAACTATATCAAAAAAGGTAAACTATGACATTTATTTTCTAATAAGGGGGCAATAAGCAATAAGCCAATAAGCATGTGAACAAAAGAAATGTCCTTAGACTGCATGTTCCCAGAAGAAAAGTAACTGTGATGGATTACTTTCCAATAAACTGAACAAAAATGAACTCACATCCGTGATAGAGCAGAGAGCTCTAATAGCTGGTCCTCGGAACTGGTCCTCTTTTCCTGTCATGTCCTTCATCAAACTGAAAAAAAATTTTCCGTCCTTTATATTCTAATCATAGGCAGCCAATAATAAAATAGATAAAGCTGTTAAACAAAATGACTTGGAAAAAAAAGAACGAGACACGCACTCTACTTTAGGTAAAGGTATATACCAAAAACTATAAAATTTAATGATGTCCATTAAAATTAGTGAGCTGGAATTATGTTTGTAATGAATTGGACATTTGAATAACACTAAGTGCCTCTTAATTTTATATTTCTGAGGCAGGAAAAATATCGTTAATAGACTTGGGAGGGGGGGCCTCTAAAGCTTTCCCTATAAAATCATTCATGCTATGTATTAAGTGTGATCAACAGTCATGTTGTAACAACTGCAGCGTCATCTAGTTTGATTTTGCATATCATCAAATACACAAAAATGTTTATCAAACCTAAATTTCCAACCAAATCATCATCTGATCAGCACTAAGTTTGATCACTTCAACAACTGGCATTACAAAATACATCTGTAGTCAAGATGGTCGATGCAAGATCACATGACCACACAGTAATTATACAAGTATGAGTTTGTTTTGAACAATTCTTCATTTCTATGCTAGTTAATACATTTTTGATGTTATCTATATTATAATTATTAGTATATATGATGCAGTAAGAATTTTTAAGTACTGGGCTAAAACAGATCAAATGGATACGTAAATTAATTTTAAGAATAAAAAAGAGCTAGGGTTGCCAGCAAAATACATGAAACAGTCAGCCGACTACAAACAAATTATTTTTTTTGCCTAATTTGTGCAAGCAATGCATCAGAATCCTGAATGAAACACAGAACCTTTCTGAATTTGCAAATTAAAACAATGTCATAGAAATTTATTTTATTTTAAAAATAGATTATTCTATTTTATGAGAGCATGTTTATTTCTTTTTTCTCAAGAAAGTTTTACAACTGATAACTGACATCAATGATTTTGTGCATCTTGTAAACATTTTAAAATTTTTGGTGAGTTTTTCCCCCACAACATGTCTATCTTGAACACCACTTGTACACATACGCAGAAGCTTCAAATCCAAATGTGGATGTTTTTAATTAACTATACAATATCATAATATGTTACAATATAAGAAAACAAGTATTCAAAAGTACTCCTCCAAGATATTTGTTTCTGAAAAAAAGAACTGCTGTTTTATTTTTCTTAGTGTCTATCTTATTTGCTATAATGTTGACATCGTAACTTCTAACAAGACTGGCAAAGTCATTTTTACACTCAACAGCAAATTAACAAGTAAAAGACTATTAAAGTACCTTGCTCCAAGAACACATAATTATAAATTACTCAGTTGGGTCTGCAATCCACTAATCCGAGTTTGCCATGTTGACCCTTGAGCCTCCACAGCATCCTAAAGCTGGAAAAGTAAGCCACATAATTAGTGGGGCCCCGAGTGGCCGAGGGGTCTAAAGCGATGACCATTACAGATCACTGCCATCTCACCTCTGTCTGGGTAAGTTCGAGTCCAGACTCTGCTAACATGGGTAAGTGAGAAAGCCTGCCAGTAGCTTCAAGTGGGTTGGTGGTTCTTCCCAGGGTTTTCCAGGGTTCTTCCTCCACCATTAATACTCACCGCCATGTATAACCTATCTTGTGCTAAAAAATGGCGTTAAACCCTACACAAAAAACATATAATTAGTCATTCTCTTGAAAATGCTTACCTGCTGGTGACAATAATAACATCTTGTGCAATCTTGGACATTTCTTTTATCCCCAGATACACCAGTCTCCTAAGTGTGGCCTGAAATATGGGAAAAAGAATATGTACATGCTTGTTAAAATCATTTTTCTGTCCAAATTTTAACTGCCTTGACCTTGTTTTCAATAAGAATTTCTACATACAAATTTGTTTTTATTAACCCTTTCATCACTAGTAACTTTGTAGGCATAGAGTCCTCAACACTAAGTAATTTGCAGTCATAAAGCAAAATGACTTGTTGACTTTGAAATAACATATCTTTGACAATTTTAAAGATATCTGGCTGGAATATGTGTCAAATCAACGTTAAAAATCAAATTTTATGACTAATTCACTAAAATGGCATATCTGTTATAACTGTTAAAATACAGGTGCAAACACAACAGGTATAATACAAGTAATTAACTATTTACTGCTTAGAAAACATAGGAAACTTGTTCAATTGACCCTATATATACTCATGAATTAATTCAGTAGCAACACAAGTCTTTCTTTCAGGTATTTTGCAAGTGAAGCTTTTATCAAGGTGAGATCTCTCCACACACCTGGTATGTTTGATCATTGCATTGAAATTCGTTATATGAACAATGTTTCCAAAAACATCATCTGAATAAAATATTTGAAAATATTCCAAAGCTTTCCTGGAGCCATCTAACACTTGGGTGGGTTCAACTCTCTCAGAAAACTGTAACAGATCTTTTTGGTTTTCCATTTTTGTCCAAACAAAATTACATGGAGCACACAATTCCTCTGGTCCACAACCTTCAAAGTCCTATTCATCATCATCACTGTCACCCACAAGTGCATGCCATTGTCACTCCAGATGTCTTTTCTCATTTTCATCCAACAGTACTAGATCACAATTAGTAAAAATCCTCAGATAATTCAAAATCTTACACTTCACTCTCCTCTGATCTTTCTTCGAACTTGGATACAAATTTCACCATTCAGAAAACTCATTAAAAGTGCCTACTTTGTTCCATATTTCTAGCTGTATACAAGCTATACCCATGAATCAATGCAAATATAATATTTACATTATAAGAAGAAAGTTATTAAAGGTACCCTGAAATTTATATATTCAGTTACTATAATATTACAGAAGAACACTTCTAGACTGGTAAAGCGGTCCAGTGTTTTCGGACTTACTTCACTTGGACTGGAAAACGAGTCTATAGTGATAAAAGGGTTAATAATCAATCAAAAAGATGCCCTTCTAAAGAAGTGAGTGAAACTAAACAGACACACTTACATCTTTTGACTGGAAAAGTTTAGTCATGGCAAAAAATGCTTCTGTTGCCTCTGTGGTGCCAATTTGTTCTCCCTATAAAAAAAAGATCAAAGTTTACAGACTTGGGTGCAAGTAAATTTTTTATTTCTACTTGCCTGTTTAAGCATGTTCTATCATAAAAGTCACATAGATCATGTATGCATCCATGTTCCAAGAAGTAAATATGGCAAAATCATGTTTGGAAAAAATCAACCAAAAAGTGTGATTCATTACAATCCAGATTACAAGCATGTTCTATCATAAAAGTCACATAGCTCATGTATGCATCCAACAAAACATTATTTAAATAATGTCTGTCATTTTCTAAAATTTAATTCTGCATATCTTTACATGGCAATTATTTACTTTATTTAGATCCATATTTCTTTCAAAGGCCATTATTTAAATGTTCCGAGAAGAAAATATAGCAAAATCATTTTTGGAAAAAATCAACCAAAAAGTGTGATCCATTACAATCCAGATTGAATGTCGCATATGGTGATGCCACTATGAAAGCTACACATGTTAATAAACAAATTCCTACTACTCTATATTGTGATGATTTGACTCAACATGCTCATTTATTGACCCAATTTAAATTCTGGTCTCCAATGTCAAGTCCATAGTAAGAAATAATTTTCATTTGGAAGTTTCTCGGTGACAGTCTGTGTGCAAAACATTCAACAATAAGGACTAAATAGACTTTGGTTAAACAAATTTAGTATTATATTTAAAAACAACTGTTTATGTTTAAGATGAGTAAATGTGCATACCTGACATGTATTACTTTTACTATAAGTAATATCAGATTTCCAATGTCTCACTGTTCATTAAAACTTACCAATTTTAAAATTCAGTTGCTGTGGTAAATGTGACACAAAAATTTTAATAATACATAATTTGCAAACATTCTGCATAAAAGATAATATAAATCATGAGTTACTGTAAAAGCTAAATACCTGGTTTATCAGGTACAAAACTTTTGTCAATGTGTGAGCACATTTCCTTGGATTTATTGGTGTTTCATTAAATGTTCGAGCCTGAAAAAAAAAAAGAGATAAGGATAAAACAAGCTGCAAAGCAAAATGCATTACCATAATTGTTACATCTTGTCTCTGGACATTGGATAGGGTGTCAATATAAATTAAATCATACATAATTATAAAGCATCAAATTGTTGCAAAATGTTTCTTGTCAATGATATATAAAGCAAATATTTCATCATCTTAGTTATAAATAGTCATAGCTCTATACAGGTGGTGCCAAAGCAAGTAGTAGATATTAGCACCCACCATTCTATAAGTGCCAAGTTATGGCGACCAGTGAGAAAATGATGATGGAATTTGCTTTTAAAATATAGTGTTTTATGATTTGTCAATGATTTCTGTCTGAAAATCATTAAAAGTTGCAATTCTAATGGTTTGCAGTGTAGTATACAAATACACATCATGGTGCAGCATACAAGCAGAAACAAGAATGTAGTATTCCCTTTATATAAGCAAAACCTTGATTTAAAATAAAAAGTATGTCAGAAAATATGGCAAGTAAATAACAACCAGGCAAAAAAGACTTAATTTTTTTACCCCATATTAGATGGTACAGTTTTTTCTGCTCACATGCATCAGAATGACACAGCTAATTATTAGAGAACAAGCAATAAAAAAATGAATGATTCTGAAATAAATATCTGTTCATTTATGAAGAAGAAAATGATGAAAAATGTTATGACATTATAAATCCTGTACTGTTCTAAAAAGAATGAAAATCAGAGTTAATAAAATATTATAATTACAAAAATATTTCACAAGTACCTCTTGAAGCACTGTAGTCTTCTCAAGGTTATGGAATGGATTACCTCCACCTGAAAGAAGAGTCAATTGGATCGTGATCAGAGATAATGTTATAACTAATATGGGCAAAACAGTAATGTTGACTTTTCTGTATTGCTTCAGTCCACATGTACACAAACAGATGCAGGGCTGAGCAAATCCCATAGCCCGACATCTCGGACTAGTCATTTTTGAAGTCGGGCAAGTAAAATTTTCAAATTTGTTAGTTCAGGACAAATGCTTTTTAAAAATGTCAGGCTAGTCCTTATTTTTGTGCTTTAATCACTATATCTACCTTTATTTGGGCAATCATGCCCTCCAGGCATGTACTGAATACTTGATTCTAGCCCCTCTTTGTGTATAAGTGTATAAGTTTACATCCTGTTCCCGATTGACTGCATATTGGGCTAAACAGCAAATCAAAACAAGTCAAACTCAAGAAAGCCAATATGATCAATAAGCAGTGATGTATGAGGTTTTGTTGCAATGAGTTTACTTAATCTAGATCAGAATGAGCGACTCATTATGATTTTAATCCAGTAAGTGTAGTTAAATTAATGATGGGTATACCGAAATCAGTGTCTGTATCCTTTATTAACTGATTAAATGACAGTAATGAGTCTTTAATTTATAACCATTCCACGTGTGATATTGTGTTTGAAGTGAAACAATTACACTATATTCTGAGTCAATTAACCCGTTTGTTTGTACCGCCCTTACCAATTTCAATAACGGAAACCTTTAAGTTGATAAAAAGTGCAAAGAACTTTGGTCATTCATTGATTTGTTATCTAACCTGAATGGCCATAATACCATCATTGTCTGCATGTTTCATGCTTAACAGAAGTTTTCAATATAATAGACGGACATTCCAATTCCTGAACCAGTCCATTTTCAGCAAAAGGGTGTATGCATGACTATAGATGTACATGCTTCCAATATTTACAGTGTCGAATCAAGCAAAGGAAAAAAAGGACATAAAAAAATTGCCTTTCACTTGGAGTTAACAAGTGATTTCATTAATATTTTCATGTGTGCAAAGGAATAATTCCAAACTAAATGTTATGGTAATTTACAGAATTATCCGGCAGTTAACGAATAGGATGAATTATGTCATTAATTTGTCAGATGGAAATAAACTGCCCTATAGTGTACGGAATATGGCACCGTGTTAGTATGGAAAGTCCATTATAAATCAATGATTCAATTGACTTAGTTTTTGTGTACTTTTAATCACATTCAATGTTTTACTTATTGAAATCGGTAGTGGGTTACAAACGGGAATGTAGCATCGCACTACAATTAATAAGCGGTTTCAGTTCATATTTAAAAGAGAAAATTGACGTTATGATCACTTTAGAAGTAGTTACTAAGCAAGCTGATAGATATACTCTGGACAAAATCAATTTGCTAAACTATTTTTGTAAGGAAGGTAATATCATCGATTTGGAAAATGTAAATTTGTTTCAAAATGTAAGGATAAAACGTAAGAAGGATACTGAATGTGCAGTAGCTATTTCTCCAAAGAGACATAAGCAACAATCAGTGATGGCAAAAAATGTCAAATAGGACACTACTAAGAGACAGAGAAATTTTCAGCTGCATTGGGCTGATTGTTACCCTGGCTTGAAAATATTGACTCAGAAGGAAAGATATTTAACAATTACTGCAAACAATATCCAAAACTGGCACAGGTAAGAAATTCACCCAGATGAACTTATCTACAATCGGACAATAGCTTGAGGACTAACTCACAGATTTCAACTGCAGGCTTAGTGCTGGTGCATGTTGCAGACATATACATGGACATAATTTTCAAATCCATCAGCTAAAACATATATACATAAACCTGAAAAAGCCAAATGAATAGCAACCATTGTTTTTGAAAAATTAAATTCTTCTAAGAAATAATTGTGTTGGATATTATTTTGTTTGCTTTTGTTCTATGGATTATATACATTTCATCAAACCTCAGCAAGTGATTACCATTTTGGGACCAGTGAAAAGTAAGGTGGGAATAGAAAAGACTAAGGTGAGACTAGTGAAGGGAAAGTTGGTTCTAGTGAATTTTCTGAAACCACTAGTCCTGGACTAATGGTTAAACAAAAACATTTGATCAGCCCTGAGATGGTATACCAGTATTACTATGCCCACATCCCAATACAAAATGAAAAAAGTCGCAAACTGTTGGTTATAGGACCTGTAATTCTCAATATATTTATTCTAAGAACAGCAAACATAAACCTGTCACTTGTCTCAGCAACCTTTACAAAGCCGGATTCTTTATATTGAGAGCACAGGTCAATCCAGTGGTGGTCACATGATACAACAATCTGACTTTCTCCATGTTACTGCAACAGCAAAAGTTTTCTGATAATTTTTCTATGAATGTTATCCTTTTGTTCTTTTACAAACAGTACATGACTTTCCTTTATTTCTTTCAAATTTTTTACTTATTGTCATGGACATGGACCTTACAAAATTTATGTAGTCATGTGACTATCAATGCAAATATTAAGTACCAGGTTAAATTTCATCAACTCTGTAGTTTCATATCATTTGTCAGTAGATTAATGATATGGCAATTATAATAAATTACTTTCCTATTGAATTCATGCTGGCATGACTCACTGTAACAGTTTAAGTTCACAAAACAAGCATGAAAGTGGTTACCCAAGTTTTTTCTGACCCTTTTCCCCTTCATTTGTTATTTGGACATTATGTTGGGTCATTTGCTTATCAAAAGTTGGAATTTGCTGACAGAATGCACTGTTAGCATAGGTAGCCACTTACTAGAAAGCCGAACAAATTTGAATAGCTTTTTGAGCCATGCATGAAGCTGATAAGCTTTATTTTCTCAAAAATTGTGAACATAAAATTTATTATGTCTTTAACCAGGGTTGGTCCTGGCTATCAAATAATTGTCACCAAAAAATTAGCCATCATAATATTTTGTAACCAATTTTAAAAAAATAGCTAGAACAAGTAGAGAATATTTTTCCAAATCTGTTAATGTAAAATGCAATGATATTGAAAAAAAAATCGGACAGATGTTACTTTATTAACAACATGCAATACAGCCATAATATTACAAAAATAATACATGACTCAATACTTCCTTAGTCTGTGCATCCGATCTCAACATTAGTGTATAGATATGACTGTTACCTGACATAAATGCATTATCATTCTCTAATTTTTTTAATAGAAACATCAGGTATAAAAATAATTATTAATTTCAGTGTACGAAAAATTATAAGTAAAATATATAATTATCATTTGTTGGTACTGACAGTGTATGAATACTAATGGGATCATACCTGAACAAGTTCTATGGAACACACACAACTTGACAACCTAACATTATAAACGTACAAAGTGAACATATATTTTCTGTCTAATTCTGCTCTCAACTCGAAAATCTAATTATAATAAAAATAAATGCACTAACAGATTTTTGTTATTAGTAAACGAGGATTATTTCTCGGTAAGCAAGCTTGTCTGCATTTAGAGCATATGCAGCTTTTGTGTAATGTTGGCAAAATGATGAAGATGGTCTGAACATATATGTTATTTGTAAATTGTAACGATAGAAGTCCACATTGTTTTGAAATTAAGTGCAACTTATATTTTCACATCAATTATCAAATTCCAATAAAAAATAAAGAACCTGAAATTACATTTTTGTTAATGTGTGTGTGAGAGATAAAACAAAATTTTGTCAGTGTACAAGACTATTTATTCAGGATGGTGTTTTTTATTTGTAGCTTTGCAAAGAGAAAAAGACTGTTACCTGACAATTAATCCTCATGTATTACCACAACAAATTATTCCATTATCACTGCTAAATCAACAATTCCTTCTCTTTATTTTAATTATGATGTACATTGTCACAACAACCAAATGGCTATGCAGTGTTATTTATATGGTAATTAAACATGCTTAGGGCTTTGGTTATTCCATTTGAAACCAGATTGAGAGCAAGAATTGACACAAGGTCAAATCAGCAAGGTTGCCAGTAGAGAAATGAGGCTCTCTTTAGGGAAATGAAAATCTGTCAATGTGCTACTGAAGCCATTGTCCATACAGCAGATGTTATACATTAGGACAAGCAATCATACATCATTGTCATTCGAACTTACCATAAATAGTGGGGTATATTGTAGAACAGATTTGCAATAAAATGTTAATTATATCCAAGTCAATACAGAACAAGCACTTAAAAAATAGTATATATATATATATATATATATATATATATATATATATATATATATATATATATATATATATATGAATCACTTTGAAGGAGTCCATGATTTTCGTATTTACAATAGAAAATGACATGGTTTTTGTATTTTATGTTTGTATGACTATAATGAAACAATAAAACTAGTTGACCACTGGTCTGTGGTCTTCACTTTAGCATGTACTGAGATGTTATTTTTGTTGGAAAAGAAAACATCAAAGGGCTTCTGAATTCATTTTAAAATGCATGTGGCATTTTTTAAGGTGACAGACTTACTAAGGAGTACTAATTAATGATACTATTTAAAGGTATGTTTGTAAAGTCCATTGTCTATTTATTAGTAACCTGTTAAATTTGTTAAATAAATAATCCCACAAGATGTTTTGCAAAGGAGGGGGAAAGGAGTCAGTCATGGCCTGGAGAGTTAGTACTGTAAGCGTCTGAAACTAAGATTTTACTAGAGTTTTTAATATAATCATGTGACATATTTTTAGCTTTATTTGCATGATTAAACTTGTCAGTTATATATATATATATATATATATATATATATATATATATATATATATATATATATATATATATATATAAACTGTCATACAATAATAACTACAAGAAAGGACATTTCTCTCCTTTCTCATGCGACCTATTTAAACTTAGATAAACACTGATATTACAAGCAACATTTCCAGCAAAGTATTAAAATTCTTGTGTATTAAGCAGGCGCGATCAGGGCCATATCGGGCAGTACCGTTGGAAAATGATCTGGCATTCCTTAAAGGTACGATAGTAAGCCAAACATTGGAACCTTACAGTACAAAGTCGAATGACTGAATTAAGCATCGGTACAAAATTTATTACGCGAGGCGAAATGTAGCTTGAAATATCAACGTTTATTCTTAAATATGTCGAGTGAGAAAGGAGAGAAGTGTTTTCCCTATATATATACCCCCCCCGGCTTTGCTCTAAATCACGAGATTAAACCTTCAAAGCATTAACTGAAGAGTCAGATCACCAATCAGTTACCCCACGATCTCTATACTGCATTAAAATCGATACAATATAAACGTTTATTTGACAAACCTTCTTCCTCCTCTTTTTTATCCCTCCGTAGTATGTGCATTTTCGATATTTTATTGCCGTTCCAACTCTTACACGTCACTCTGTACCACTGCGATTTCTAAGACTAGTTACCAAACAATTTTCCTATTTCATTATAATAATAACCCAATTTTTAAAACCAGTCCGAATATCAAACTGGTACTCTAATATTTCTCAAAATCTTTCTTTAAATTGGAGAGACTATTTACCAAATTTATTTTTGGTCCCCAGTTTGGGGTTTAAGGGGCAGGTTTTATACAAAAACTTTAATTTTGCATACTCCAGCCGAATATAAATATTTATACTAGATAAAATATGCCCCACCACCAATTTTATACATGCATTTTCATGTCTGAAAACTGTTTCTGAGAACACTTTATGCCTACGGTGTAAACACAAGCCCTTTCGTGGGTAATAATTTGCAGAAACAATGTGTACTTCGTAGCTTGATGCAATTCAAAATAGTTACCATCCAGGCAGTTTTTAAAATATTCTACTTGCCACGAAACAATGTGTCTCCTGCCATAAGTGGCTAGCTCTACGGTCTCACTAAATACCCCAGGACGTCCCAAGACACCCCAAAATGCATAGTTGAAATTTAAACAACAGCAAAAACAAAGAAACTGTATATTTAGTGTGTGTGTGTGTGTGTGTGTGTGTGTGTGTGTGTGTGTGTGTGTGTGTGAGGAAAAGTAACGAGGCCTGGAGTTACCAAGGGATATAACTCACGTTTTGACGAAGCGTGTTTGGGTACAGTGACATGAATATTTATCAACATTTATCAATAAGTAACAATATCATATTCAAGTCGCTAAATAAGTTAAACAAAATGGCAAAATTATTGTATTAAAGATTGTTAGATTATCTCTTAAAGAAATAAATATTCGTTCTTTTTTATTTTGCCCATTGTTTGCATATTGCATAAACAATTCAATTATTCATTTGTTAGTATGTGTTAAGCATTTACAGGCTTTCTTCGCTGACCAGGTTTTCCTGCAAATCCTCTAGACTTATTAATTAGGGACAATACGGAACGTCTTGTCATTGAGCAGTATACTTAGGGACTGAAACTCCTTGTTGATAAATAAGTCTTTATGAATTGAATTTGGACGACAGTCGTGATTTATTCCGAGAGATGGGATCGCACTGGAAATGTATGTGGATTATGAGAAACGACAACGGATTTGGAATTTATACCTTTTGGTAACGAAATGAAATGTCCACAGACTTTGATATAGATAACACTGAAGAAAATTATAAACAAAAAGTAATATAATATCGCTTAATTGCGAAATTAGATTCAGACACTCCCATGTGTGAAGTGTTGTCTTGTGAGTAATAATGTGATTGATTCACGTCTTGCGTTTTTCTTGCGACAGACCCAACTATGCCGCGGATGCAGAAAGAATCTTAACATTGAAACAATGACAATTTGTAAATGAAATGGAAAGTCCAAAAGATTTTTATTAACATATGTATAATAACTTAACAATAGAAATACATAACTTCATAAGAGAAGTTCATAAGAATTTTATAATATTGCTAGAACATTTTATTAATGACAATTAACAATAGAGAAGAAACTGAAATTGGGAGAAAGAATGAACTGAGAAGAAAAGATTAATTACCTACATAATAACTTAAATATTACCATGACTAACGAACAGCTCCTCTACTATTCGTACTTTTCATTTCCATCTTTTGATACAATGATTTCTCCGTACATTTAATGTCCTTGAGGGATTTTGAGAAAATCTCTGTCTTATGTTTTTCCGAGTTTCACCTCCAGACGCTGTCGTGTGTATGGTAAATGTGTTCGTTTGTTAACTAATGATTTACGCTGTCATGCAGAGCGCTTCTATAATCCATGAATGGAGCTGTGTCGCACTGAACAGTTTATGTATTAGCTCTTGCGCATGTTTTGTTTTCCAATCAACAGAGTTTTAGAACGTTATTGATGGACTCTGCGTTGTTATTAATCCAATTCACAATTCACACGTTCATTATTTCTGCGGCTAGGTTCGAAAACGTATTTTTGTAGTCTTGGTTTCAAGTTGTTCGGAAAGTATGGTACAAGTTTCGGATGATGTTTGTTGATGATTGTTTCCAGATGTTCTGATCGGCTTTCAAAATAAATTGTATTATTTGTGTCTGCGATGCCACCGGTACCAACTATTTGGGCCATTATTATATCACGTTGACCTGATGCCACCGGTATAAAATATTTGGGCCTTTATTATATCAAATTCACCCTTTTCCACCTATTTTATTTTGAAGGTATTGTCTCGCATGATCCTTCAGATGCTTCGTGCAAAGATAGCGTGCAGCTGAGGAGAATACATGTTCTATTGCCTATGTTATGTCCTTATCATCGTCATTTCCAAATTCCATTTCTTCCTACACTGGTACTTCCACGGACTAAATATCTCTAGCTGTGTAACAATGTGCTTCAGACAGATCTTGTAAGTTCTGTAAGATACATCTTTGTGCAGAAGGACAGGGCCAATACAAATCGGATGTTCGTTTGTACTGTTTCGGGCATCTCTTGGATTTTTGTATACCAATTCGGTTACGTTAAAGTTTCCAAGATTACATGTTCTGTCTATACCTACTGGTTACTTATTAGTATACGTCAAGAAGTGTTGCAGGTCAGTAATTTGGTCTTGTGTATAGCAAATGATAGATGGAACCTGCTTTTTGTTGTGTATTATTGTTTGCACAAACGAATGTTCACTGATCATTCCAATGACTTCTAACATATCGTCGGCGACGTTGGCTTGGTTACGTTAGTTTACAGACTTCTTCTTTTCATTGTACTTGATGCTGCTTGTTACTCTTGTATCACGAGCACCAATCAATGTGTCATCTCTCTTCAATTCATGAAATATGTCTCTCTGTATCTGTTCCTTCATATTTCCCTTCATTTTGTCAAAAGTCATCGGATGAGTTCTTACGAAATGTTTTTCTTCTGGTAGATTTCAGATTTTCTTCTCTTACGGATGACTATAGTTTCGTCGCCTATTGTGTACAAAACTGATTCTGTGTTATTAAGATTATATAGACTGGAATTTCTGATATATATGACCATGAATTTGAGTCCCTTGTTATTTTTATTATGAATGTCGCATTTATTTTTAGGTGGGTAACTGGAGTGCTTATTGAACAGACATGTTCCATGATGTCTCGTGCATTCCTATCGATTTCCACAAACGCAGGCTGGATTAACGACTTGCCGTAGAATGGTGTCCCACCCAATCACATTATCCTGACACCAGGCCGACCAGTCCTAACCCTAACATCTTAATGATGAACACCAAGCGAGGCAGCTGTTAGTACCATGTAAGTATTTGGTATGACTTGGCCGGGATCGAACCCACGACCTCCCGCATCAGAAACGGACGCTCTAACAACTAGGCCATCGGAGCGGTATAACGACAAACCTAATTTTAATAATGGGCTGAACCGACAAACCTAATTAAGCGTTAACATTTTATCTACTTTCTACCCATTAATAAAAGATCGCCGAATTTCTAGTTATTTTGAATGGCTGAACATTTGTAATTGGTTCAGCCATGTTAGTCGTTACTGAATAAAACTAATAAAAAGGCAATGTTTGTCGATTTGAACGACTGCAAAATAGAGGACTCATTCAATTATTTATATCTGGTCAACGTCATCCAGCAGACAAGGCATAGAATACTTTCAGTAATATTAACATAAATGCAAAAAAAAAAAATAAGCAAAATATTTAACAATCACACTAAAGAAAACAACACATGCAAATGAATACATCGGTACTTGTTAATTATACGTAAATTGGTGCTTTAACACTTTGTTTATTTGTATGTAAACAGTTTATCACAAAATAAACGAGGGAAGTACATTGCATTGCCATTTAATGAGGATATTGTTATAAAATAATATAAACTTAATGAGAGTTGATGCAAAAGAGTTTTATCCCTCAGGTTATCGAAAATAGGTCCTTCAACCCGAGGTGTCTTGCGGTGTTTAGTAAGACATGCGGTGTTTAGTGAGACCCGCTAATTCTGCTCCCTACCCGACTATTGCTATATTACTGACTACATACTGTGCAGTGACTACACTAGGTGTGCTTGTCTCGCATAAAGTTCAAGAGCAACACAAGTCGGAAGTAATAATTCACATATATATCCATATATTTTAATAATTTTACAATTTTAATAGCTCAGAAAAGTCACACCATATTCTTCTGCTAAGAAATTTCTCAGCCAGCAATTTACGCAACTGTCCCCTGCCTGCTTGGACAGGATGCTTGCAGATCATGTTTAGGTCCTAAACCAGTCTAAGTTGCTCTCTTACTTTTCTTGATATAGATAATGACACAAATCTCTTTCTAGTCGTAACACGTCGCAAGCGCTCTCCTCAGTTCTGACTTCGGGGACGAATTTCTCAGTGAAGGAAAAATAATCACGGACACATGCTTTTCCAAACAATTAAGGAAGTTGACGCGCACAAGCATCTTGGATTTTGTTCTCTCTCTCATACAGCCGTCCTTGATTTATATAAATAGACGAATAGACTATATAAGGGGAAAAGGCATAGTCAATAATTAATGCAATGAGTTGTTATGAGTCTTTGCTCTTAAAATAAGTAACAGAAAAGAATGAAAAGCAACAAGCTTTTTTTGTGCAAAATTCAAGAAATACTTTATTTTCCTGGAATGCAAAGTAAAAATGAAGAAAAAACAAGCTAACAGTATTGCGAATTAAATCCCAAAATAATCTTTGAACTACATACATAAGTCTTAATAATAAACGTTATGAATAACTTTAGTGGAAATTCAAATTAAATCTAATGTTGAAAGTGTTGATGTGCATGTGGTGGCATGTATCGTGGTGTTATACCATTAGTCTTTTGTAGAATTTCCTTAATATAATTTCAGATTAGAATTTTCTTTAAATCCCAATGAATGTCTCTGTCTTAGAATCTTGTCTTTTATGAGTACTCTGGATTTCCAGAGGAATTTCACTTGAATAATTTGAAGAAATAAATTCCAGCCGAAATGTGTTACTGACACAACAACGTTTGATTCTGCTAGATCTTACATCATGATTGTCTAATTCAAATTAACAAGATTTATATTTTAAATTAAGATGCAAAAAGAGACCCAGGATAAGGGTTACAAGTGCATTACTCTAAAAACATTTTGATTAGTTCAACAAAATTAGTATGTATTGAAGCATTTAAAACTTTTAACTTTGTCTCATTCCACTACTATCTTGTAAAACTTCAGTAATTTTTTTTAGTTTTTCCAAACCGATAACTGGAATTATAACACAATTATTAGTTCCGGTTCAGTACACACGTATGTTGTCACAGTCTATATTTAGAGCATTATTTTTCCTATCTCATTTGGGTGGTGATGAAAGAGAGATTTTTTCATTCTTGTTATGGGTTTAAAGGTAATTGTTTGTTCTTTAGAATATTAGCTTGTGATGTGGTTATATGTGTGTTTTTCTGCGACAGTGCACTGTGAGTAATAAAGCCTTGGTGGTGAACAAGAAGTGAAATCTGGGTTCCACTGAACATTGCTTTGTTTACATTCCAGCCTCTCAAAGAAATGCTTTCATCTTTGAAAGGTCCGTGTATTTACCGCAAACCACCTCTAAAAAGCATCATAAGCTTATTTGTCGGTGAAAATATGGCGTGTTTGTGTGTGTGTGTGTGTGTTAGATTTTTAAAGCAACTTTAACAATTTTTCAGTCATTGTGGCAGTTTATTGTTATGTCTAGCAGTGGGGCATCATGCCGCAGACATGTAGCATCATGTCGCACCCAGTCACATTATCCTGGCACCAGGCCAACAAGTCCTAACACTAACCTCTTAATGCTGAATGCCTAGCGAAGCAGTGTTAGTGCCATGTTTATATGTCTTTGGTATGGTTCGGTCTGGTTTCGAAACCGTGACCTCTCGCATGTTGTAAGTAGACAAAATGTGAAATTTATCATATAATAAGTGGGGAAAATTTTAATGAGTCTTTTTACAATGAGTCAGATTTGCGGCTCTAAAGTGCTGTTACAAAATCATTAAAAGATCCTTTACATTTATTAAATAATTGAAATAAGTAACTTATTTGACCATATATGAGTATATTGAAGTGTACTTTGGTATATATCAGTGCATTTTTGTAACTAGCTACAATGTCGTAGTCTCGCTGTCAATGAAATTGTGGTACTATTTAGTAATTACATGTGTATTTCTGTTATCAGAATTAATATTATTTTTCCCCAAAAGATTTGATTGTGCTAGGGCCGTCAATTTTCTATAGAAAAATCATGTCTTGCTGGCATGTATAGAAAGGAGATATTTTTTAAACAGTGCTACACAAAATAATTATTTGTTTTTTAGACATTTTTAATGACAATTTTAAGAGTTTTCAAAACAAACGTGCCCTATCTTCTTGTAATTTAGTAATGAAATTTTAAATTGTGTGGAAATATTTTTTATATATAAAGCGTGTTTGATCGCGATACTGATTAAAATTCCTCATATGATAGACTTCCCCCAAATTACATCATATCAAAAGACCAGTTAAAAGAAATTTTTATTTTAAAATCTGTTTAATTCAAGTGACTTTTATTTTCAATTCTGCATTCCTGTCTAGTTTAATAGTTGCAAAAATGTTCAAAGGCAACTAAATCATTGAATGTGCCATCTGAATCTCTCTTTTCAGATCATCTGCCCGAAAGTTGTCTGTTATTTATACTTTAGGTAAAATCCAGAGAAAACAATAACTTAATAAGACAGATTTGCCATAACTAGTTGTGACGTTTTACCCCAACCCCCTGTGTTGTATATGTACGTATAACTGGTTGTTCTGACTTTATGTATACATGTGTAAAATTGTACTCTGGCTGAACAGCTTTGAAGTTGGAGAAGTTCCAACGTTAGCTAATCCCCTTACGTAACATGGTCTTTGTTCAACTCGGCGGATATTTACTTAGCCACTTCAAACGACAGAAGACCCGCCAAACATGTAGACTGTAACATTTGATGGACCCACAGACAGACATTCGGATGATTGATAGTTTGAACGACTGACCGAGTCAAGAGCCATCCAATCGAAATGCGAAGTGGGTGGGCCTTTATTTGACCCTGGGACAATAACCGATGTTTCGTAGGAATTAGGCAGTTTGCTACAATAAACGATTTTGTTCAGAGGTAGAACTCCGTTGCCAACCGTAAATTGGCCAGATTCAGGGAATCTTGGAAAACAGCTTCAATCAGGAAGCTTCGAGGGACGTTTGAGGGAAGTTCGAGGGTCGTTAGAGTGACAGTCGAGCGACATTGAGTGACAGACGGAAGAAGAGAGGGATACAGGAAAAAGGGAAACGGAAGTAGAGAGAGACAATCGAGAGGAATACAGAAAGGGGAACGGAAGGAGAGAAAGACAAGAGGAAGAAGACAGAATAGATGAGTAACACACAAGGAGAAGGGAAAATCTACTTACACTGGAATCAAATGATGATTTAGGCAGTCACTTGGTCAAGAGTGACAGTGATTAATTTAAGATCTTTTAAAGTTATCATTTCATTAAATTGTTATTATTTGAATTTTATCTTCGTATATCCTTATAATTTATCTGTCGGCATTGCTGACGGGGGGGGGGGCTCGTTGCCATATATAAATATATATATAATATATTGTCCAGAAGTAGCATTCTGAAAGTGGACATGGGGAACTTCCTCATAATTCTTTAAAGTCTATAGGAAGAACCCCACCCCTAGACCGAACCCCACACTAGTCTTTACATAAGATTAAAAACTTGAGAAACACACATAAACAAGCACACACTAGTTATATGTCAAAGTGGATCCTCAAACAACACACACACACACACGCACACGTACAAACGTCAAAGTTGATCCTCACGCGAAACATACACAAATGTACTGCCTTTCTTATAAAATTGCAAACACAATAAATGTTTAATTATAATTAATTAATCAATTTAATTATTTAATTAATAAATTAATTATTAAAATTAATTAAGGATGAGCTACACGTATACTGACTAACACTCGACTGAAAATTTAAAAAATAACATCTTTTATATACATATGGTAGGACCACCATTTAAAATATTAAAGTTCAGAACTGTAAAATGCAAGAAAATGAAATCAATGAACAGATTACAAAATAAGTACACATTAAATTTAATAGTCAAATTCACTCCCCTGACAATTAATTCAAATTGCTTTTGCTTTTTCACTTATCAGTGTTTTCCGTTGCTTTGGTTTTCGAGCAATGTTCTTAGCACCATTTGAAACTGAATTTTCCGTTCGTTGAAACTATTTCTGTTATGTTTTGTTTGTTGTTATGCGAATTATTAAATAATTTCTGCGAAATTTATTTGCATTTCTCCTCAGTTTTGCAACGCCATATTGCGTTGTTGACACTGTATAACACATGATTTCGGTGGAAATGGTCATTACTTTTCGCTATACAGTGCACAACTGAAATCTAAGAACTAGATTTTTCATATTGGTTTGTTTACATGGCGACTTAATTTCTGTTTTAAGTCCTGTCATAATATTGATGAAGAATGGGTGGCCACGAAGAAGTTACTTTATTTCCGAGATTCTCTACTTAAAGACGACGGAGCAGTCTCCATTAACCAACCAGCTGTCGCCAAAATTTTTATATATGACTGTTTCCTTCAGATTCCCAGTCACAACAGTTTTTCTTTGTAGTTGTAATTTAATGCATTTGTTCATGTGTGTTGTACATTGTTTGCACACATTCCGGAAGAATATTTTCACAGGGCAAGTTCTTTCACTTGATGTTGTCCAGGGCTATTAAAAGGTTCTGTATGTTACATAACGTGCGCCTTTGTGCAAACGCATGAGGCATATTCATTGATACCTTTCCTTTTGATAGTCTGGTCTTGTGAGATAAAGTCTTCCAAAATTAAACGTCCGGTAAATTCCGATTGTTTGTCCAGTATTTTTTGCATCTAAAAATATAAGTCTGTAATTTGGCTGTTGGTATATATAATGATGGAAAACACGTTTTCCATGTTAAATATTCATTTTACAAACAGATGATTCCCACACATATCAATTATCTCTAACTGCTCATCGGCAATATTTTTTTTCTAGTAAATGTTTTGGTTTTTAAAATTTTTTACATCCCTTTTGAAACGTTTTATTCCTTACATTTTGGAAGATTTGCAATCCATTGAAAGAGTTTTAATTCGTTATAAACTTTAAAATTAACCTATTCAAAAGGGGTTCGCGTATTAGCAGCTCAAGATTTTTTTTATAGCTATTTTCGCCATGTCTCGTTGGGGACTCGACTTATACGCGGGTATATACGGTACCTATACACTGAAGTATACGTCGAAGAATTTATGACAAATTACAGTCTTGAGTAAAGGGGGTCAGCTTCTCTGCGGGTCATGCATTTTTTCGTATTTTTACCAAGTCAAATTGCGGGAACGGCTTATACGCGAATATATATATATATATATATATATATATATATATATATATATATATATATATATATATATATATATATATATATATATACACACGATAGGCAGTGTTATGTACCGTAATACTTGCGTACGAGTCGAATTTAGGACAAATCAAACCTTGAGGAAGTGGTCGGCTTCTCTGCTGGTCATGCAGTTTTTTCTATTTTTCCGTAGTCGTCTTGGAGTTTGGGTTTATAAGTAATCGAGCTTACACGCGAGTATATACGATACCTATTTATGAAATCTGAAAGTGTAGTGAATAAAAGATGTTAAAGAAGCCAAGCTAATTCTCTTGTAAAATAACTACAAAATGTGCATCGGAAGTACTTAGGAAAGTAAGAACGATGCATTCATTTTTGATAGCAAAGAGCTATTTTGACTATTTTCCTGTGACAAGGTGGCTAAAAGAATCAGTATGTGCCTTATGCATGAATAAAGTGCATTAGTACTTTAACAAATTAGCATATTATTCATCGCCCCTCAACCATCTTGATATTCAGATATTTATCTCTGTAGCAAACATACATAAATACGTAAGACAAGTTGATTGTTCATTTGCAGCCCAAGTTACGTATTCGATCTCCAGTACTAGTTTATCTGTGAAAAGCGGTCACTAAAACAGCCGACCCATTTTCAAGCTTTACTCAAAGTAAATTTAAACCAAATTACAGATTTAGCTGCTGTGTTAAATTATAAATGCAAGGCTATTGATAACTAGGTTCATGCCTTCTACCATAAAAATTAAGGTGTCAAAATACGGACATATCCAGTGAGACCTTAAGATTTTAAAGGACAGTCAGATTAGGGCAAACGCTTTTTAGTTTTAAATCTTTGGGCAATTCTGAATGAAAAGCAAACTCAACATGTGTAAAATTTATAATCGTCTGTTTCCTTTGTTGCATGGCAGTTGTCAATGATTAAGAGCCATGACATAGAGCAATGGCTATGGGACACCTTCATACTATCATTTAATTTCCACACTAGAACCTGCAATTTCTTAATAACAAATCAATGTATATTTTTATAGTTAATATATCCTGTAGTGTTAGTGTCTGATGATATATGTGATCTTTCACACCACGAATAGTACTATCACAAAAATTGCGTATAAGAGGAAGAATTTAGGAACAAAATGATGCTTTGATGAAGGGTTGGCTATCTGAGGGTCATGCAATTTTTCCTTGTTTAAGCATCTCAAGCGTGTGTGGGGTCGTCTTATACGCGATCGGGCTTGTACTCAAGTATATACGGTAGGCACAGTTATGTACCATATATACTAGCATATAACTCAATGTAAATGTAAACCAAATTACAGATTTAGATTGTGTGTGAATTTATAAATGCTAGGGTTAGGATAATTATACAACTGGTGGCTTTTATATTGAACACATACTACCAACAACCCCTCTTTTTTACAGTCATTTTTGACAGAAAAGAGCTATTTTGAACATTTTTTCTGAGACAAGGTGGCTAAGAGAATCAGTGTGTACCTTAATTATTCATCTTTAAAGTTCACTAGTACTATAACAAATTAACATACCTTTCATCACCCCTCGGCCATGTAGATTTTTAGATAATTAGCAGACACATGTAAATACGTAAGCCAAGGCGGCTGCTCATTTGTAGCCCAAGTTACGCATTTGATCCCCAATGCTAGTTTAACTGTGACAGTCACCAACAAGCCAACCCATTTTTAAGCCTAACTCAATGTAAATGTAAACCAAATTACAGATTTAGATTTTGTGTGAATTTATAAATGCTAGGGTTAGGATAACTAGGCTTATACGTTCTACCTTAAAAATTAAGGAGGTGTAAAAATACGAAAGAATCTAGTGAGACCTTAAATTTGTCTCAAAGCAATAGTCGAGTTGAATCCTACTGACCCAATCGTATCATAGTCCGGTTTCTCTGCGTTGCACTCAGCTAAACTAAGTATAGGTAGCGCTCTACAGTTTCGTATTTTGCGTATAATTTTAAAGAAAAAGACTTACTCCGGTTTTCCTCACTAGTTATACTGATTATATAAAAAGACTTTGTATATATTAGGCGTTGTTCAAAGAACCTTTATTTTGTGTATGATCGATGGGTTTAATGTGTTATAGAGTATACAGCTCGGCCTTACTCGCTTGAATTATCTAGTCTGGCAAAATTAATTTTCCCTATTTTTAAAAGATACTGAGGATATTGTACTTTAGATAAATTCAGGCTGATTTTTTCGAGCACATGGGAGCAGTCAGTTTAGTAAGCGTGCTAAGACCATATAAAAAAAATGTCAAAAATCCAAATGAAATGTCAGCCACATTACATCAAAGTAGCATAGAGGTATGTCGACATTCTCTCCACTGTGCATGTTTTCAATGCAAACAACATACATACACCACTCTCTCAACAGTTCATAATAACCGGTGAGTTCAAAGCAGGGTGGACTACTGATCAGGGAGCCAGACTATATCGTTGTGGACAAGTCCGGGGCCTTGAGGTCAATCCAGCAGGTCTTTCTTTTTCTCGCAGAAATAACCAAGATAGATCCGATTGCCACATTCATGTGATACTGACGGTGTGACAATAATAATATTCACCTTACGAATAGAGACAGCCTACCTATCTAAATCGGTCATCGATGTACCTTTGACATCTAGGGTAAATACAGATGTAGAAGAAACGTATTATTTCAGTGCTAAGGTAAGTAGAGCACACTTCATAATATTTTAAACATTGGATTTCCAGTCAGTTTCATTTTGCCAATATGTTAGTAAAAATCTAATGGAACGTGGCTATTCGTATAAAAAAATCTCATAATATACAAAGATTAGCAAAACATATTTCAATTATCAGCAGAGACAAAAAACTATCACAACCCATTATCGCTACGTTTTCTCTATTTATTGGAAGTCAAATAGCTTCGCACAATTCAATGTATTGCATTAAATCATGAATTTGACATGACTAGTTTCATTTTTTAATAATAATAATAATAATAATAATAATAATAATAATAATAATAATAATACATTTATAATAAAAAGGAGTACAAAATCAGTAATGAACAACTAAATAACATTCACTCAGTACACTTTACAAGCAATATAAACAATTGTATTACAGACGTAAATACACCAAGGATAACCCATAAATTCTGCACAAATTGAGTTGCTTTAGACTAGTTCCAATATTAAATTGGAAGTTCGAAATAATCCATTTCATTAATTCATTTTATTCTTCAGTTAGGCCTTTCTATATACATGTTTCCCTGATCATAGGAGTCTGACGTTTTGTCCATAAAGTATGATGAAATATCTGACAACACAAAATCAACTTATCAGTACTATAAATTATTTAGGATTAAAAAATTTGTTACTGTGTTTGTATAAATATTTATCAAATTGTTATTCCACAAACCTCATAAAATATTGCCTTTGAGCTTGATACATTCACACCTTATACTTTTTTTTAATGTTGATTTTCTCACATGCAATTGTATCTGGAGCAATGTAACTCAACAGAAAATGACAATATAGTTAAGTTATTCCATGCATTTTTGGTGTGGCTTATATATTTATAGTGAAAGTGTCAAAATATGCAAAATTCTTGTTTGATCTGTGACATAAATCAACATTAGGTAAAGAAGAGATGTTTTTGAGAAGCTGATGGTAGTTTAACATATTTTTTTTTATATTAAAAATGAAATTATAACTGACTCCTTTTGTGGACAACCACAACAAAACAAGTTGAGGCTACGACACCGTAGCTAAAAAAATATGTGCAATATGGGCAATTTAACAATAACGTAGCAGTTGTGAACAAAACTTTATATTTAGTACCTTTTCAATCATTGTTGCAATTTGTTCAATTTTAGTTCATTTCAAATGTTTGCACGAAAAGAAAAAATAAATCTGCTGATTTGTTGGTCAAGGCCAAAAAAACTAATACAATCATGTTCTCCCTCATCTCCAGTCACCAGTATTTGGAGCTGGATTGCACTTGTTTACACGACAAGGGTCAAGGGCATGATAACATAAAGAAGGAAAATGATTTCCACAGAATCAGTTCAAATTACAGACCAAGACCAACCTTGGTAAATTACTTGCACTGTGAGGAAAAGAGAAATCCTATTGATTTTGATGTCAAAAGGTCAAGGTGATGGTCACTGTAGCTGAAAGTAGAAAAATGGTTTCTACACATATATTTAGCAGTGTTTGTGGACGACTTCTGTTGAGTAAAAAAGAAAAATATTTGATTTTAGGGTCAAAGGTAAATGGTCATTGCAGCACGTAACAACTTTAGTTTCTGACCTCATATCTTGGCCAAAATTTGTAACTGGTTTGCACTTAGGATGTGGAATTGACCTTTTTATTTTGCGTTTATGATAGCAATGTTCAAGGCGATTGTGGCTCAACAATCACTGTGCTTTGCCAAATTTGTTCTAGAGTCCTTTAGTTTTCATTTCTCCCATAACCTGGACAGTTGCAGGGTGCCACTGATGACTTTGCAACAGTCTCTCCATTTTGCCCTGTTCCCTGCTGATGTTTGGGACTTTGCAAAGTCCATGCATGTTCACTATTTGATGTTACCTTCCCACCTCTTCTGACTTATTTTCTCTTTCCTCTGATTGTACCCTGTAGGATTATCTTTGACAGGCCAGATGATTGTGAAACATGACTATACCATGTTATTTTGTGTTTCCTTACTGTAGTGGGCAAGTCTTCCTATCATCCAATTGCACCTTTGATTCTAATGTACACCTCATTAGGGACTTGGACCATGTCTGAGAGTTTCAGGTTCCTTTGAGAACATCTATCTCTAAAGCATGGCTTCTTTTCTCTGGCTCTACTGTAAGGGTCCTTGTGTCATAGAGGAATATGGACAAAAGACTACATAAGCTTGTTCCTGGGCCCAAGCCTAATGTTGTTGCCCTTCCAAATTACTGCCTAGCCAGTGTAGTTTTTGTCTGTGTGATCCAGAAAAAAAACATAGGTTATGAACCATCATTAATGGTTATAACATTAGATCCTTGAAGTACGCAGCAAAAGTATTTTAATATTTCATTACTTTAAAAGTAATCTTTCACATGTAAAGAGGCCTTTGTCAGCAGTAGGATTGCTGTATGTCAGAATGCTTGGAAAAGAGTTATGACATTACTGACAAACATGACATAACATTTCATAGGACACTCATTAGATATTTTCATGATATGTTGATTGACAGACACATCCTAGAATGTAAATTGATTCCAACTGCATAATGCACAAGCAGATCAGTTGTTTGTTGTAATGGTTCTTCCAAATAAACTGCATAGACCCTGGTACATGATACAATGGCAGATCTGGGACTCTGCAGTTGGACTTGACTTGTAAGTGAGAATATTGAATTTCTGCTTGAACTGATTTTTAAATCAAAATCAGACTTTAGAAAGTAAATAAAAATGTGATCTGCACAGTAATTTTGACTCTGGAGAAATGGTTTATACCAAAGATAATACTAAAACCATTATGTAAACATCTTACAAAAATCATTGATACAAAAAGTATGAATAGAAATGCAGAACCTGTGATAACCATGTCTTGGACTCCATTATTAGGACTATGACATTAAATATTCCATTGAATATGGATAATGCTGATTATGTTTTCTGTATCCATTTGTTAATTGTTTAAAAAATTCATCTATGTAGTGCAATTAAGAGAATTTTTATATAAAAAATTTAATTGAATATTTGAGGCCTATTGAAGTTTAAATATGTGTCCTGAATTAGCAGTTTAATATGAACCCAAACAACCACACTGACCTAGATTGCAATTACCATTTTTTGAAAATACCGTCACTTAATGGTGTTTTCCATTACAAAATGTATAAGATCAGAATCATTTGCTGCACATAAGGATAAGGGAAGCATTTGCCCCTCTCTGGATTTCAACTCTGAACATGTTTTGTCCTACATGCATGAAACTTAATTGCTGACCACTACATGTCTGGCCCCCGACCCTCCCCCTGGCCAGAATTTCTGTAGGTGCCTTAGGTCAGAATCAAGACTATAAACATGTTTACCATTAATATTGATCTGAATATTTAACCCATAATCATAGCAAAATATCTAGATATGTATTCTGTTGTTCACAAAATGTTACTGGGCAGGAACATGAGGAACTTGAATTTTGACAAGGTTAAGTAAAAAATACAGATTTACATAATATACAGTCATTAATAAAAGCCAGCAAACAAAAAAATTAAATATACATAACAATGGTCATTTTTGATGGAGGGGTTGTTGTGTTAAATGATAACGTAAACACATTATTGTTATATCATGCAGAGGAAAAGGGAGTTAAGTTCCTTTCCCAAGGATACGCTAAGGGAGACCAAGGCACTTATATTAAACCCATGACTCTGGGACTACAACTCATGTTTTCTATTCTCACCCAGGCCATTCTGTGCCTCAGTGTACCCTTGGGGAAAAGTCACAAAGCTCATGTTTCATCAGCATACATTAGAAAAAGGAATTTCACATTTTATGAGGCACTAGAAGGGGTGTGGAAGTAAACATCCAGTGAAAAGTGTGTTATTACTACATGTTTTGATAAATGCAGAAGTAAAGAAAATCCCAGTTCTTCATAACAAATGATGATTGATATTGCTTTTAGATTTATTTGTGTAAATATACAGTTCTTTGAGCTTGTATTTTGTTATATGTACTCAATTTTTATTGTGATTTACCTTTTTTCATAATTGAAGGTAGGAGTTGGGGTTACCTGACTCATGTCAACATATTGTGCAGCTAATTCTTGTCTCTGATTTTAGATTATATAATAAGATCAATATTTTAGTCCTCTTGAAGGTAAATATGTTTATGTGTTCTTTTGACCTTGGAAGTTTCTAGACAGGATCTTGTTTTTAAATTTCATTTAACTTTTGTCAGAGTATTGGTTTGATTTGATTTTTTTAAATTTTTTTTTCAGTTTGGTAATTTAACCTTTCCGTATTTTTCATAATTTGTAGAGAATATCCAGTGATGAGTTTTCTGAAGAAACGGGTGAAGAAGACACAGCTGTCACATTCTCGGGATCGATTTGATGGAGTAAGTAATGACTCTTAATTTCGACCATGACTCAAAAAGATATCTCCAATGGAGGCTCTTTTGAAAATTTTAGACTGGTTTAAGTTTGTAGTTTTATCTTGGAATGGTCAGCTTATTTATTGCTCAAGATTTAGTTCTTTGTCATTTGGTATTTGAGTCTGGGCAATCTATAGAAATATTGATGACTTTGTCTGGGAACTCTCTGCTATTGGAATCAAGAAATGGAAAACCTTGCATCTGAATAGTTCGAGTTGCCTCTGATCCAGTTGATTGAAGATATAATGAATGCTACACTTGCAATATCTGAGAAAATAAATCATATTTCTATAGATTTCATGCAGGTATATCTCTATGAAAATTTGCTATGCTGGCTAGTAAGTGGCAACCCTATGCCTAGTAAGCGGCTATCCTATGCCAACACCAAATGGTGTTGGCGAATTCCAACTTTTCGATAGGGAGTGGACTCTGACCCTACACCCCAACATAAATATCCAACTATCAAAAATGGGGTGGCAAGGGTCAGATGAAACTCAGACTAATACCTGAATTGATCTGGATGTCAATGTTTTCAGTCAGGAATTACCTATACTAATCCTGGAAATGATTGAAATCCAGAAAGTCCTTGGTTTTTGTCTTTTATTGGAACAAACCCTAGACATCTTATGTTTCAAACCTAGATATCTTGGCTTGGTCTGGATGCCTGAGTTTGGTTTAGTTTATTTCAGATTAAATCGGTCTGGATGTTTGGTTTTAGTTCATTTTTGTCAAAATTAAATTTTCCTTGATGTCGACATTAGTAAAATTTTATCCAGATTGATGCATTTGTCTGGATGTCTGTCTTTAGTCTAGTTCTATCCAGATTGAAGTGGTCTAAGTATCTGGCCTTGGTTTAGTTTTATCCAGATTGTATTGGTCTGGATGTCTGTCTTTAGTTTCATCCAGATTGAATTAGTCTGGATGTCTTTCCTTAGTTTAGTTTTATCCAGATTGAATTGGTCTGGATGTCTAGCTTCAGTCTAGTTTTATACAGATTGAAATGGTCTGGATGTCTTGCTTTAGTTTAGTTTTATCAAGATTGAATTGGTCTGGATGTCTAGCTTTAGTTTAGTTTTATCCAGATTGAATTGGTCTGGATGTCTGTCTTTAGTCTAGTTTTATCGAGATTGAATTGGTCTAGGTATCTGGCTTTGGTTTAGTTTTATCCAGATATTATTGGTCTGGATATCTGGCTTTAGCCTAGTTGTATCCAAATTGAATTGGTCTGGATATCTAGCTTTAGCCTAGTTGTATCCAAATTGAATTGGTCTGGATATCTGGCTTTAGCCTAGTTGTATCCAAATTGAATTGGTCCCGATATCTGGCTTTAGTCTAGTTTAATCCAGATTGAATATGTCTTGATGTCTCTCTTTAGCCTAGTTTTATCCAGTTTTTATTGGTCAGGATATCTGTGTTTAGTCTAGTTTGATCCAAATTGAATTTGTCTAAATGTCTGTCTTTAGTCAAGTTTTATCCAGATTGAATTTGTGTGGATGCCTGGATTTAGTCTGGTTTTATCCAGATTGAATTTGTCTGGATGCCTGGATTTAGTCTAGTTTTATCAAGATTTGTATGTTCTGGGTATCTGGCTTTGGTTTACTTTTATCCAGATTAGATTTAATTGGTCAGGATGTCTGTTCTTAGTCTAGTTTTATCCAGATTGAATTGGTCAGGATGTCGGTCTTTAGTCTAGTTTGATCCAAATTGAATTTGTCTAGATGTCTGTCTTTAGTCCAGTTTTATCCAGATTGAATTTGTCTGTATGCCTGGATTTAGTCTAGTTTTATCCAGATTTTTATGTTCTGTGTGTTGGGCTTTAGATTAGTTTCATCCAGATGGAATTGGTCTTTATTGTCTGTGTTTAGTGTAGTTTTATCCAGATTGATTAGGTCTGGGCATCTGGCTTTAGCCTAGTTGTATCCAAATTGAATTGGTCTGGATATCTGGCTTTAGTCTTGTTTTATCCAGATTGAATTTGTCTATATGTCTGTCTTTAGTCTAGTTTTATCTAGATTGAATATGTCTGGGTGTCTGGTTTTAGTCTAGTTTTTTTCAGAGAGATTTGGTCTGGGTGTCTGGCTTTAGTTTAGTTTTATCCATATTGAATTTGTCTGCATGTCTGTCTTTAGTCTATTTTTTTAGATTGAATTTGTCTGGATGTCTGGCTTTAGTCTAGTTTTATCCAGATTGATTTGGTCTGGATGTCTGGCATTAGTCTAGTTTTATCCAGATTGATTTGGTCTGGATCCCTGGCTTTAGTTTAGTATTATCCAGATTGTTATGGTCTGGGTGTAATGCTGTGGTTCTTTTTATCCAGGGTAAATTGGTCTGGGTGTCTGGCTTTAGTCTAGTTTTATCTAGAGTGATTTCATCTTGGTGTCTGGCTTTAATTTTATCCAGATTTAATTGGTCTGGGTATCTGGCTTTGGTTTAGTTTTATCTGGATTGAATTGGTCTTGGTGTCTGGTTTTAGTTTAGTTTTATCCAGACTGAATTGGTCTGGATGACTGTCTTTAGTCTAGCTTTGGGTCTAATATATATTTTCTTTGCAGACCCTAGCACTTTTTTCCCTCAGTTCCTGCCACATTCAGGTTCAGCTGGTCACTATAGTTGACTCTGATGGTCCGATCTTGAAATCAAATTGTTGAAGAATTAGTCTTTAACTTTCATCACAGTAATCTTTTTATGGTCTGATTAATTAATTAATTGATGTAATTAATGCAGTAAAATTGCACTGATTAATTAAAAGATTACCTCTGCTTGTGTTTGTTTTGCAGGACTTTGATGTGATTGAGATGAAATATGACAATGAACCCATTGTGTCAGATGATCAGTTGTCCTTATCCAGTTATAGGGATGACCAAGAAAAAGTTGTTTTCGAGCAGCAACTTAACCAACTTCAGGACCAGTTAGTGGCAATAACGATTGAGAACCAGAAGATGGGTAAAATTATCCTTCATTTGTAAAAATAAATAAAAATATAAATAAATCAAATTTATATTTATAAATGGTTTACCTTCCAATACCAAGCAATGACACATCAAAAAATAAAAATGATTGTCCATTTCATAGAGCTGGGGTGGGTTCTAGAGGGCATGCCTTTGGTTGATCTTATTTGTATAGAACAGATCATTCAATTGATGATTTCTAGGTGTTAAGCTGAGATTTTGATCTTATTCAGTTAAGTATGTATTCTTACTCTTATATCTTTAGAGATGTACACAGTCTTGTCAGAAACCTGGTTTGTACTTTAGGAAATTGCTTTTGATTGCAGCAGCTGAACTTGAAGAGTACAAGACAAGTAGAAAAATAAAGGACCTGATATTGAAATTTGAACAAGAGAAAGGGAAAAGGAAAGCACTTGAACAAAAATGTGATATAATGGAAAGAAACTTTAAAAGGTAAAAATAAGCTTGTTGAGGTATTTTTCTCCTTTTATGCATTTTTTTTCTTCACATTTTAAGCAGTGTTCTCCCCAGAAGATATAATTATGAAAGTCCTTATCAATCATTAACATATTCCTTGTCAGTATGTGTGAATTTTGTTTCTTAATATTACTATATCTGAATATTCAATTAAGACATTAATTGTTAAATCATTTAAAATAGAGGTTTTACTTAACTGATAAATATGTGATGTATGATTTTCTTTGCTTAAATACATGTACTAAGTACACTTGAAAAAGGTGTGTGTGTTATGGGTTTTAATGTAGCTTTAACAATTTTTATGTCACTTTTAAGTCATGTAGCTATGAGCTATGACGTCTTCAGTGTGACAGATTATAGTGATGTCTAGCACTGGGGCATCATGCCACAGACATGTAGCATCATGTCCCACCCAGTCACATTATCCTTACACTAGGCTGACCAGTCCTAACACTATCCTCTTAATGATGAGCACCAAGTGAGGAAGCTGCAAGTACCATTTTTATAGGTCTTTGGTATGACTTGGCCAGGGTTCAAACCCATGACCCCCTGCATCTGAGGTGAATGCTTTAACCATAAGGCCGCTGGAGCAATCCCCTTGAAAAGGTTGTGAATGATGGAAAATAGTTGTTAGTTCACATAGCCATTGTCTGTCAGATGTTGCCTCACTATAGGCCATATTTCTAGTGTGATTTTCATCAAACCTAGAATATTGCTTATGCTGTCAATATTTATCTATAAAGAGCAATATTCATGCATATTAATGAGGTGATCTTGTATTTGATTGGCTGACCTTATTACAACTCCAGTGAGCAAATTTTGATCGATTTTGGTGAAATTTGGAATTTAGATTTTTAAGATCTTGGACAAGATCATCATTGGGTTAATTCACACATATTAAAGAAGTTGTCTTGCATCTGAATTGCTTGTCCAATTTCAAAGTCACAATGGCTGAAGGAAGGAAAACTGCTTTCACACAGTGACTTTACTTGCATACCAGACACCTCTAAAATGTTGTAAATGATTTGTTTGATAAGAAAGACACTCCTTAGTTTTGGGGTCAGATGGGCAAAGGTCACTGAGACTTTAAGAAGAAAAATAGTTTCCACATAATGATTTGTATGCTTCATCAACTTCTTTAACCAAATGTTTTGGATGACATTCATCAGATACAAGGAAGATACATGTTCATTTGGGGGTCAGAAGGTTGAAGTTCACAGGGGTCAACAACTAAATGCTTAAAGATCAAGATCAGAGTGCCTCCAAGAATAAAAAAGGTTTCCACAAAAAGTTCTCTATGACGGTTACTGATATTAATCAATGGGTCCAAAGTTAGTAATGATCACATAGACTGAAAGCAGACAATTGGTGTTTGCATAATAACTTAGGTTATTGATTAATTGTCACATAGATAGGGAAAGTTGATATATTTGTAGAAGTTTGAAGCAAGCTCAGGAACATAAGCATTCAAGAATCTGTCAATAGTCCACCTTTCTTTGAAAATCGTCTGTTCTTGTTTTACAGGCAGGGTGCCATAGAGAGAGAAAAGCAGGATTCTGATGCTTCTTTGAGAAGACTTGACTCTTCCATAGAGGCTTTACAATATGAAGGTGAGTTTCTGTAACATATTCATATATATATTTAATAAAAGCAACTTTAAGTTATTAAAAAATGAAGTCGAAAAATAATTGTTTTTGAAAAAATGAAAAATTTCAAGAGATGTAATGGAGATTGTCTCATATGTTTGGATACAGAAATCTTGACTGGAGATTGGTCCGAATTAAAAAAATCTGAAAGACATATTATTAATAATATAGCACCCAGGCAAAACCAACATTCTTGTTATAATGGATTACTTGCAGTTCATAACTGATGACCATATTTCTTCTTTAACGCAGTAGAACAAGAATGATTACAAAAATTTGATGAACGCTCAGCTGTATGTCCAAGAGGGGATGAAATGACAATTTTAAATTATGTATATTAAATATATATTGTCATTTTAGTGTATTTGGGTAGTTAATTTTGGTAAAGAATAATGTATTATGAAGAAAGAAAAGATATAATAACAAGATGCATGATTGTTTTTTTTTAAACCCACATTGTAATACATTTGGAAGACATTCAGCCCACATTGTCATACTTTTGGAAGACATTCAGCCCACATTGTCATACATTTGGAAGACATTCAACCCACATTGTCATACATTTGGAAGACATTCAGCCCACATTGTCATACATTTGGAAGACATTCAACCCACATTGTCATACATTTGGAAGACATTCAGCCCACATTGTCATACAGTTGGAAGACATTCAACCAATACTGTCATACATTTGGAAGACATTCAACCCACATTGTCATACATTTGGAAGACATTCAACCAACACTGTCATACATTTGATATCCATTCAACCCACATTGTCATACATTTGGAAGACATTCAACCCACATTGTCATACATTTGATATCCATTCAACCCACATTGTCATACATTTGATATCCATTTAACCCACATTGTCATACATTTGGAAGACATTCAGCTTACATTGTCATACATTTTATAGACATTCAACCCATTATGTCATACATTTGTTTGACATTCAGTTCACATTGTCATATATTTGATTGACATTAAGTCTACATTATCATACAATTTGATTGACATTCAACCCACATTGTCATACATTTGATTGACCTTCAGTCCAAATTGTCATATATTTATTTGATCGATTCAGGTATTTGTTTTTACAGTACAATATTATCAGCAGATGGATGCTGAAAATTCTTAATTGTTGTAAATATAGTTTTGTAAATTATTTTTTTAATGATTTTATTTGGTCACAGATCCATAGGAATATTGTGTTATTATTTTTATTTCCAAGATAGCATTACTGTTTTATATCCATAAGATCATTATGGTGAGAGAGGGCTGTATTTTAACATACAGTCTAAACTGCCTTTTAAGCTGCAGGCACCTTCTTATAGTAAACACCTGTTCATAAGAAATACTTTCAGAAATCTCCAATAAGATCTATTTTTTTAAAAATATCCTTACATTGCAAATGCCAGTCTAACACATTTTTTTTTATTTACTGAAGTTGTGTATAATGGATATTATATCTCAAATGTAGATTTGCCTCCCTTGCAGCTTACCACGGGTGCTGTGGAATGTACAGAGATTTGTGAATACCAGTTTGTTTTGGTGGTGCCAGTCTAACATCCAGTATGACCACCATGGCAGTTATCTTGAAAATTTTCACTACTAATATTAATTGTAAAATCATATTAGGAGGTTTTTACAAGAAACCTTATGGTCTCTTGTTGGTCCTAAACTAAAATGATGCTTTTGTGATATCCAGTATGGTCATCATTGTGGTTGTCTTGAAAATATTGTAATTACTGCTCCTTTTGAATGGATGGTGATTATTTGATATCCAATATGGCCACTGCAGTAGCCATCTTGAAAATTTTTATCACTGTTTATCCTAAATGAAAAGTCATGCTGAAATAGGGTTCTCAACAGAAAATTTCTTATGGTGCTTAATTAGTCATAAATGAAAATGATGCTGATCAGACAAACATCAGATTTTCCAAACCTGAAGAGCTTGACAACAGATTTGCTCCAGAGAGCATAGGAAAGTTTATGTTTTTCAAAAGCACATCTTAGCATATTTATTTTAATGAAGAATTTTACTTAGATTATAGTCATGACTAACTTAGAAAGTCATCACAAGAAACACAGCAAAGTTGTTAAGTGTGTGGAACTATTTTGTTAGAACCTTAACATACATTTATGTCAGCTGAGCTGTTTGGTGTTTGGTGTAGGGATAGTATACATAATTGTATAGTATACTGCTAGAGAGCTGAGGCATTTCTTAGCAGCAGTGGTTCAGCATGGATAATCTGACATCCAATATGGCCAACATGTTGGCCATCTTGAAATTGCTTATTATTGCTGCTCCTCCTGAATAGACGGAGAATCTTATAGTAGTTTTTACAAAAGACTTCTTAAGAAATAAAATTGGTCCTAAATGAAAATGGTGCTGGCCTGACCTTCATTAAGGCTTCTATCTTGAAAATCTTTGTTATTACTCAAGAATATCAGAGATCATTTCAGTACTCAGCAGTTAAAAGAGAATCAGTCTTATCTTGGAAATTTGTTTTACCAGCAGAGTAGGATGAAGAAATTTTAACAGTTTCATAAATTACTTTTACACAGCTGATATTCATTGTAATTTTTTTGAATAGAAATGGATATGGGGATAATGTATTTTTTAACAGTGTTGTATTCTTTCAGACAGTTCATCCGTCAAAAGCCATTAATTCATTAAAAAGCCAGTAGCTGTTAAATTTCCTGCATTTAGTATCATTTGCATTGGAGAGGGAAATATTGCTTATTGAAATTTGACACAGAATATATTAGTCATGGATGTTTGAACCATCAGAACAGAAACTATCTTTTCAAATATGGTATTGTATTACATATTGACATATTAAGAAAACAAACAGAACATGACATCTATTGCAATGGTTTACATCAGATTCTACATTTGTCCTTTACAGATAATAATGTAGATAAGTCTAGATCCAGACTAGACAGTTTTTGGGAGAAGCTACTCCATACAGTTTATGAAATCGTGGATGACTTTACTATCGAGCCAGAACGCAAGGGAGACAACTCTGATGGAGAGCCTCTCACAGTCAGACAGTAAGACTTGCAAATATAAAACATTAGGAGCAGTCATTTTAATTTGTAGTAATTTTTAAAGCCAACCTGGCCATAAAGCCAAGTGAGCTTATGTTATGAATCAACAGTCATTGTGCATCATATGTTATGTGTCATTTATTATCAGTCATTCATTGTCTGTCATACATTGTCAGTCATCCACTGTCTGTCTTGCATCCACTGTCTGGCATTGTCAGTCATCCATTGACATGGATTGTCAGTTATACAGTGTCTGTCTTGCATTAACAGTCATCCATATTTTTGAGGGCATAACTGAAATAACCTTATATATTCAGAAGTCTGTATCAGATGCATACCAATTAATATGGAAATCTGCAACAGCTGAGTTTATCTGTGGAAGGCAGATTTATACAAGTAATACTGAAGTTGGAGGACAGAGTTGTGCAATTAATATATTTTGAGCCAAGGTACAGATTTATGCCATTGGAGGTTGCTTTTAATATGATGGGGCAGAATACAGATTTATGCATTTTGAATTTGGGGCAGAGGAATGAATTATGCAGTTAGTATTTTTGTAACAAAGGACAAATTTGTGCAATTAATAATTTTGGGCAAAGGACAGGTTTATACAGTTGATGTTTTAGGATGGAGGACAGATTTATGCATTTGATAATTGGGACAGAGGATGGTTAAGTTGATGTTATAATTATGATAAAATAATAGTTACATTACAGATTTAAGTTGTTTAACAATGGTTAGATGTAGTTAGGATAATAAACACCATTAATATTACATGTATGCTTACAACAGATGTATACATATTGTTATTGTATATACTTTATTTATTAACTTTTAAATCAAGTCCAAGTGTATATGACATAGACCCAGACTTGCCATAGCATTAGGAGTAATCAGTAGAACAAACTACATGGACCCTGATCTGCTAATTAGGGTCTGTGTTGTTTACAGTTGGACTTAACCTGTAAGTGAGCATAGGCAATGCTCTACAATTATAACACACTTCTAAGAGAGGGACTGATATAGAGCAAAGTTTTTTGTTGTTGTTGTTGTTGGGCTTAACGCCATTTTTCAGCACACGATAGGCTATTCATGGCGGCCAGTATTAATGGTGGAGGAAGAAACCGGGAAATCACCAGAAAGAGTTTTTTGCATTAGCAGCAGGCACAATGGAGAGAATGTTAGCATACTTTCTTTCCTTCCATATACTGTGACTAATTTCCTTTACAGATGGTAATTGTGGAAATAGAACACTTTTTAAAGCAGATTGCTGATGATAAAAGCAGCTGTCATGGGCTCAATTAGTCTGCGCTAAAAACTTTTATAGAAAGTAGGAAAAATGAAACTTTGTCAATGTAGACATTACTAGCTTCTGAAAGTTATATATAAATCTATAAACACTCCTGATGCATTGCTGGAATATCCTTGCCGAATGGCCTTTCAAGTTTGTACAAATGATGCTGATCCTCAATCAGAATATGTTAATCATTGCTAAAATCTGTCAAAAATCACTCATTTTTATAATTATTTGGACAGTATTGATGCACTTCAGTTACAACTGGCTTAAATCCAAAGAAGGAGCACCATTGCAATGATTTGCAATACATTTTTATTTTTATATAAAAATGTATTGCAGAAGATTGCAAACATTTAAAAATTGCATTTTATTTTTCAGATTGAAGGCAAATATCAAAAGATTCAGTAAGTATATAAATTGGTGCAATAACTAGAATGAAGGTTCTTTTAATGTCAGGTTGTCATTTCCTTTTTGGTTTTGAGTGTACACATTAGGTGACAGTTTTCTGAGCTGAACATCTTGTTAGCATGGTTAAGCAAAATCATTGGCTAATTACATTTTTCGTTAAATTTGCATATTTAACCTGTTTGGATTTTCTGGCCATCATAATAGTTTTTTTTTATTCTATTTTGTCACTTTTTAACATTCTATTTTAAAACTTTTAGTACACTTTTTTGATGCAATCTTGCTTTCACAGTTATGAAGAAAAAATTAAGGTTAACAAATTAAATTTATATACTTACTGCTAATTTTATTTACAATTTTTGAGCTTTTAAAAAAAAATTAGACCATTTGGATTTTTGAGTTATAGGCCCTATTAAAAAAATGGAATACACACTTCTGAATCATTAGCATGTCAATTCCTTATTGACAGTATACACATCTCCATCTCATTTGGATATATATTCCAAGTGAACACCTTCATCTTGTTATCGTATAAATTCTTTGTTAATGGAATATGTAGTTCTATCTCATTTGCATAATGATCCCTTGTCAATGGAATACCACATACATCTCATTAGCAGCCTGTCTATTTCTTTTTAATGGATGCTTTTCTTTGAAAAATTTCCCACAGAGGGCATAAAAGTGTATTGTGAAAATTTCCTGAAAATAACTGGATAAAAAATGTGGAAGTTGTAAAGATTAAATATATTGAATACTGGGGATTCATTTCACTTTTTTTGGACACCAGTTTTTGTGTTTTTTTTCCCAAACAGTTTGATGCATCTTTACTTATAAATTTATTGATTGGGAAAGGATCCACACTGCTGATTGGTGAAGCAATGATATTGTTAGTTGGAAAGGGAGCCTTATTGTTTCAACAGAAGAGTAAAATTGTGTTGGATCTTTAATTTTCTGGTTTGTGGATACCCTGAAATCCTTGAGAATTGGTAACTCTGTTGAAACGTTTACAACATGGAAATTGCCGGCCTAATGGAAACTGGTATCCCATGAAAATTGGTACTGCATGTAATATAGTAAATTTAAAAAGAATAAATTTTACAAAGGTTGTTGTGCGAGCACTTGTTCAGCAACAAAGATATTACCAGGCAAATACTTTAATTAATCATATACACATGCCACTTTTGATTGGTCAGTGGTCCATTGAATCTCTGTTGAGTGATGGTTGATTGGTCAATGGTCCATTGAATCTCTGTTAAGTGATGGTTGATTGGTTGGAGGTCCATTGAATCTCTGTTAAATGATGGTTGATTGGTTGGATGTCCATTGAATCTCTGTTAAATGATGGTTGATTGGTTGGAGGTCCATTGAATCTCTGTTAAATGATGGTTGAGTGACAGATGCTGCTGGGGAATCAGTTGAAATTGACAAGAAATTAGGTATTATTTGTGAATTGATTTTTATCTTACCATTTATTATGTCTTAGAGAAAGATAAAAAAAATTATTCAAAACTTTAAATAAATAAGTTTTAAATAAACTCAGAATTGCATTAGAGTATGAATTCAGTTATCGTCTTGAAAATAAATGTATCATGGACTTGACTTAAATTGGAAGATGTCATGACAAATTATATTTCTCAGTATACTTGCTTATAATTCATCTCAAACTTCAAACAACATTGATCATGATCTGCTATCGCATAGTGTACCAGCACATCAGGGTCCATATTGTTTGTTCTACCAAGATGTAGTTGGTCCTTAATAAAAATGGCAATGTTCCGACATGCAAGAAATTATTGGGCACTGCATAACGAGCTGGCCGATAATGGTCCATGTTGTTTGCTGAACTCAGATTAACACCCAACTGCATAAATCCAGATCTGCAAGCACATGATGCATCTGCAGATTGAGTATGTACAGTTTGAATCGGACATGTACACTAGTAAATACAGTAACCTTAGTACTTTTATGTATATTTTAACTTGTGCAAGTCATAGACCAAAAATGGGATGATTGTCATCCTTGGTCCATCTCTCTGTTAGCACAATATTTTTATTGGTACTCCTAAATTACTTAG
This sequence comes from Potamilus streckersoni, assembly GCA_016746295.1. Taxonomy (NCBI): domain Eukaryota; kingdom Metazoa; phylum Mollusca; class Bivalvia; order Unionida; family Unionidae; genus Potamilus; species Potamilus streckersoni. The sequence goes on from JAEAOA010001849.1 coordinate 161,881, forward strand.
CCCTTATCAAACTTGACATGTGTATTCATCCCATGGTCTAGTTGGTCTTAAAGGAAAATGGTGCTGCTTGGATAGCCAATATTGCAATCACAGATAGAAATCTTGTAATTGCTAATCCTTCGTTATTACTATCATAGCGACTAGGTTGAAATCTTCCTGAATAAAGATCCTATCAACATTTGACTCTTGACTAAAGTACTTCTTGTGATTTCTAGTTGGTCATAAACAATAATGGTGCAGAGCTGACATCCAGTATGCTGCCACAGGTATCATCTTGAAAATCTACTCCTCCTGAACGGATAGTCATATTAACATAAGGTTTTCATTGAAAGAATTCTTATGATGTCTAGTTGGTCCTACATGAAAATGATGCCAATCTGACATCCAGTATGCATGTCATCTTGAAAATCATGTCATTGCTACTCGTTCTGATCTGGAAGCATGATGTAGACATGGGGTTTTTACCAAAGATTTCTTGTGATGTATGGTCAGGCCTAAACAAAAATGATGATGCTTGAATATCCATTAAGGCCATCATGGCCACCAGCTTGAACATCTTGTTATCTCTACTCCTCATTATTGAAAGTTGTATCATCTGAAGACTTATGATGCCTATTGGTCCTACATGAAAATGGATTCAAACAGACTTCATAAATCGTTGCCATGGTGGTCTTGTTAAAATCCTTGTTATCACTACGTCTCTTAAATGTAACGTCATATTGACATTGGTTTTTACCAAAAGACTTCTTTGGTCCTCTGTGAGAACAATGTGGAGTTGACATCCAGTATGGCTGACATGGCAGCCATCTTGAAATTATTATTTTTTCCTAAAATGTAAGTCATTCTGACATGGGGTTTTCATTAGAAGATGACATATGATGTTTAGTTGGTCCTAAATGAAAATGATGCTTATCAAGTGTCTTTATTGACAAACAATGGTGACCATTTTGAAAATACTATTGATGCTTCTGATACTTAGTGAATGGTCGTATCAACCTAGATTTTTTACCAAAAGGCATCTCATAATGTTGGATTGGCCTTAAATGAAAGGGGGCCTCAAAGTGTTTGCTTTCATAGACCACTCACACGTCTAACCTGTTTTTGGGAGTTTGAGTCTCAGCTTGACCAGTGTAGATATGTGAGAAAGCTTGCCAGTAGCTTCCCATGGGTGGGTGGATCTTCCCAGGGTTAATGCACAGCATATTATGTGCTGAAAAATGGTATAGAACTCTGCAAAACTATGCCAAACCAAAATTAAATGAAAATGGTGCGTATGTTACTTCTAGTATGACCACTACAGTAGCCATTTTGAAAATCATAATATTTCTCAAGAATATCATAATTGGTTTCAACATTCAACAGATCAAAGTAATTGTCTTGTCTTGGATTCCTGGGTATTCTTTTGCCATTAGATGATCAATCCCTTTGAAGGAATCTTTTTCTGTTGTAGAGGAGGCAAGCAAACCCTACATGGACACTATAAAAGGAATACAGAACTTGTTGTCATGGAAATCTCCTTCATATACATTCATTGTCTTTACAGTAAGTAATAACTTTTCAACAATTTCACAAAAAACTTGTGTAGTGTCACTTTCTAATCTGTACCATTAGTTGACACTGCACATGTCCATTTTATTCCTAGTAACTCTAGTTTTATATGAATGTAATGTATTTTTGTTGGCTGTATATGTTCACTTGATACTTATTATAAATTTTTTTTACACATTTGTAAATTCTGTGGACCACTTTTGGTTCCCAGTTTGGACTTTTTTCAATCTTGTTTCAGCTCCTTAACCACCAGTTTAACCCAGAACCCCCAAACCCTTACGCCATCAGATCAAAATTTGCATGCCCAGATGAAATTTTACAAGGCCAGATCAAATCACTGATCAGAAGTTCAAAGACTTTAATCACATAGTTCCATCTGCACTCCAATACTTAGCTCTTTAGTGTAAAAAGCATTCAGGCTCTGATCTGTCAATGCATTATACACTGACAGATGAGGGTCTGTACTGTTTTATTCTTTAGGTTACTCCTAACATACTGCATAGATCCAGATCTGCTGGTGCATTTTGCAGTGGAAGATCTGTCTGTGCAAATTACATATATATATATATATATATATATATATATATATATATATATATATATATATATATATATATAGCATGTGTATGTGTGTGCATTATATAAATATATTTACTTTATACTCATTTTTGTCTCTGTTAACATTGCATTTTCAGAATCGTGCAGTATATTACAATACTGAAAACCTTCATATTGCATACACATGCAGGACATGTGTACCTAAAGATATTATGTTGTGTATTAGGAATTACTTTGTAAACAAACCATAAACATTCTTGTAGTGGACACATTAGGTTTTTGGTATAAAAAATTTGTTAATTGACTAAAACCACCATTTCATCTATTTGAAATTGTAGATGATAAAGATAACAATGAGGACATGTTCACTGAGTCAGAAATGAAACTTTCAAACAAGAGATTGAATAAACATGATATTTGCAATGTCAGCAACAAACATGAGAGATGCAGTAATTGAAAATATTGTTCTGATCATTGAAACAGTTATTTAGGAGAATATTTGTATCTTTTCACAAATAGAATTTTTAGGATGATAACAGGTGCTCCCAATGGTCTCAATATATAGCATAGTAAAGCATATTGAGACCAAGGGTTATCACATATCTATTAGAGATGTACCATTTTATAAGTCTGTCAAAACACTAGATTTGAAGAAAAAATGAGTCTCAGAGCCAATAATCCAAGAAAATAAAATAGTATTATTTTTGCTGGGTAAATTGAGTGTCACAAAAGCTGGTTTGTAATTTTCCCAACATAACTATTTTGATACAATGTTAGGCTAGTGATAGAAGACACACCTGTTCTGTATATGTAATTTAATTACTTATGTGTTAGTTCTAAATTTCTTTTTATTTTATTTTTATTTCATTACATGTTATTGTAATGATAACTTTATTCACTGGATTTGACATTATTCCAGGAAATTCAGTTCATTTCTTTTGAACCTGATACTTCTAGTACTAACAGCTGCCTCGCTTGATGCTCAGCATTAAGAGGTTAGTGTTAGGACTGGTCGGCCTGGTGTCAGGATAATGTTACTGGATGGGACATCATGCTACATGTCTGCGGCATGATGCCCTAGTGCTAGACATCACTATAAACTGCCACACTGCAGACATCGTAGCAATGTGACTGAAAAATTGTTAAAGCTGCTTTAAAAATCATAATCACATCATATAATCACATTCAATTACTTTGTTTCTTTTAGTACATTTTTTTTATAATTAAGCCATAAATAGAATAAGAAAATAAGTATATAATAATATGGTTACAGCATTTGTATTGGAAAATATGAACTCATTTTCGTGGATGGATACTTCACTCCCACAAGTTGTGCAGTATCCATACAAAAACATATCATTCATATTTTCCCATACAAATATAGTAACCTATAAATATAAAATAAAACACAGAGATACACACACATGCACACACACACACTAAAACCTAATGAAATAAGTTCTTTTATTACATAATTTTCAGATTTATTTCTATCTTGCTTGGAGAGGTTGGTTCTTGCCCTTTGTTATTTTCCTTGGTGTAATTAGACTGAGTGTTACTTTCCTGCAGTCAGAGTAAGTAGAATGATCACATATTGAATAATAATAATATTCTGCTTGTCACTCACTTCTCATAGTAGCTGATTTATTAAAGCCTAAATTTAACTTTTTCACCTTTGTCTGTCTCTCGCTATCTGTCTGTATTTACTCATTTGAGTCATGGAATATCTTCTATTTTTCATTTGGACTTTTTCACCTTTGTCTGTCTCTCACTATCTGTCTGTATTTACTCATTTGAGTCATGGAATATCTTCTATTTTTCATTTGGACTTTTTCACCTTTGTCTGTCTCTCACTATCTGTCTGTATTTACTCATTTGAGTCATGGAATATCTTCTATTTTTCATTTTAATTGCTTCCATGTATATAAATCATATTTTACATAACTGTCATGGAAGTCTTTGTCATAAAGAAGAGATCCTATTCATTATGATACCTCATTTGAGACATGCCTTGAGTCAGTTCAACAAATCTTGAATGTAATGTATAATAAGTGTTGAGATAATTTCTTACTAATTGATAACATATTGAATTTTCTGTTTTTTATGTCACCTGACCAGTGTCTAGGTAAATAAGTTGATAGTGTGGTCCTGCATTTGTTGACCATTATGTGTGACCTGTGGACTTTCAGCTCTCAGTACATCAACACTTTGAGTCAAATTTTATTGTATTATGCACACTGTGAAAGAGCGACTTCCATGCATGTTAATGAGGTGATCTTGCATCAGATTGGCTGTGCTTGTTAACCCACTAGAGGTCATATTTCTTAGATTTTTATTATATTTGGTATGTAAGCTGTCACCATCAAGATCTTGAACGTGTTTGATTATGAGTGACATCCATACATATTAATGAGGTGATCTCTCATCTGATTGACTGAGCTTGTTAACACTTTAGCAGACATCTGTCATGAAATTTTGATTAGATTTGGTATGTAAGTTTATATCGCCAAGATCTCAGATGAGCTACCCTGGTGAGTAATATATGAACCACTCTGGCCTCTTGTTTACAGTATGATATCTCTCTCACTTGAAGTTCAGATTGTGGCACTTAAATAAAAACTGCATTGTGTGATTATTAAGATTATGTCATTTTTTTCCATTCTAGAGGTTTCAAGATCAACATCTGCTACTTTGATTCAGAAGAAGATGGGGTAAAGATTTTAGAAATACATATTAATTTTTTTAGAGAATATAAAGTACTCCTATTGCATTTATCTCACCTGAATTACATTTTTACCTTTCTCAGCATTTGCCAGAGATGGTCAGGAAGGTGTATATTTGTATTTCACTATAACCTCATGTTGCCTTGTCTTAAGTAACATAATCAACAGGTTGATCTAAGTGCTTCTTCTCATTCTTGTTACCTGATCATAATATATTAAAAGACCTACTACTACCTTGCAAATCTAGTCCTTGCAGGTTAAAACCTTTTAGCTAAAACACAAAAAGTTTTCTGCCTACCTTGTTAAACCAAACCATCTGACTATGCAGCTGTATGTCTCCCAATTATGCAAATATTGTACAACTCCAATTTTTTCATCTACAGTTTCATGTATTCAAACATGACAATATCTATCAACAAGTTCAGATTTATGAAGTTCTACAATTATGGTCTTTATGTTTTACAGACACAAGGAGATAGCAAAGAACTGGGCATGTCAGAGAAGTTTAACCTGGTTATAGAAGTGGCCCGGAAAGTACAGGTACATTATTTGATAATGTCAAAGTTATTGAAATTTTTTTTTTATCATAATGCATGTTCATTAAATTGAGTGAGGGCGCTCTGTTCCGAAGGATGTTATAAGGGTCTTGAATGCATTATAAGTAATAATGTAATATCTTATATAGATCAGTGCTCTATAAGGAGAATGTTATAAGTAATAATGTTATATCTTATATAGATCAGTGCTCTGTAAAGAGGAATGTTATAAGTAATGATGTTATATCTTATATAGATCAGTGCTCTGTAAGGAGGAATGTTATAAGTAATGATGTAATATTGTATATAGATCAGTGCTCTATAAGGAGGAATGTTATAAGTAATGATGTTATATCTTATATAGATCAGTGCTCTGTAAGGAGGAATGTTATAAGTAATGATGTTATATCTTATATAGATCAGTGCTCTGTAAGGAGGAATGTTATAAGTAATGATGTAACATCTTATATAGATCAGTGCTCTATAAGGAGAATGTTATAAGTAATAATGTTATATCTTATATAGGTCAGTGCTCTGTAAGGAGGAATGTTATAAGTAATGATGTAATATTGTATGCAGATCAGTGCTCTGTAAGGAGGAATGTTATAAGTAATGATGTAATATCTTATATAGATCAGTGCTCTGTAAGGAGGAATGTTATAAGTAATGATGTAATATCTTATATAGGTCAGTGCTCTGTAAGGAGGAATGTTATAAGTAATGATGTAATATCTTATATAGATCAGTGCTCTGTAAGGAGAAATATTATAAGTAATGATGTAATATCTTATGCATATCAGTGCCTTATAAGGAGGAATATTATAAGTAATGATGTAATATCTTATATAGGTCAGTGCTCTGTAAGGAGGAATGTTATAAGTAATGATGTTATATTGTATGTAGATCAGTGCTCTGTAAGGAGGAATGTTATTAGTAATTATGTAATATCTTATATAGATCAGTGCTCTGTAAGGAGGAATGTTATAAGTAATGATGTAATATCTTATATAGATCAGTGCTCTGTAAGGAGGAATGTTATAAGTAATGATGTAATATCTTATATAGATCAGTGCTCTGTAAGGAGGAATGTTATAAGTAATGATGTAATATCTTATACAGATCAGTGCTCTATAAGGATGAATATTTTGAATTGGTCAACTCCAGAAACTGAGTGGCAGTAAAGTTTGCTCATATCCACTCCATCCCTAACTTTTTTTGGACATTTTCATACGAATTTTTTTTTTATGCCTCTAAATTTTGGAACATCTGAAAAGATATTTCTTAATACCAGAACATATAGACTAAAAACAGTATCTAGAAACTTGACACTGTTTGCAGCTTAATGGTTTGTACATAAAAAATGTATGTGGTATTTAATTTTATGTATTTTTTTCTTTATGTATTTTAAAGCATATATATTACATACATGACATTTTTTAAAAATTTGAAAAATTATCAATTTAAATTTGTTAAAATTATTTCAGCTTATATATTTTCTGACTCAGACTAATGCTATAAACATTTACCAGATCCATCAGTTGCTTCTACTGCCAATGCATTCAAACTTATATTACAAGTAGGGTTATGGAGATGAGCACTTGGAATTGTTTGCTGAGCACATATTTCTTTGCACTTCAGAATGGACTTGGCACTGCTGCAGATAGTTTGGAAAAAATTAAAAAGTAAGTTGCCCATCCATATTCTAGACATCTTTTTTTTGCAGACCATTATATTGACATTTCCTATGTATTTTATTTTCTACTCTATAGGATAAGAAATGAAACTTAATTTGCTCATGAATTCATTTGGCCATGGAAGCATGAGACAGTTTGTTTGCCTTGCAGTCTGGGAATCCTTTGATTTACAACACCACCTGTACCTTGTTTAAGTCAAGTAAAGGTCAGGGCACCAGACCTAATAAAAGTGAATGTTTAAGATGACAATTATGCCAGCAGCATAAATTCATACATAATATGGAGAGAAATTCTTTAAATTTTGGTAGTAAAATATTTATTAAAAAAAACAGATTATGAGTTATGATGTTTTGATTGCTGTAGCTTACATATCTGTTTTGAATGAGATTTTCAGTCCTATACACCAGCCATTATTGGCATTGTATTTAGCTTTGGTTCTTTAAAAATTATTTCTTTATTAAGTAGTATGCTCCATCCATTACAAATTTTCAGTAAGTCTCAATATTAATTATGTTTTTAATCTGATATTGAGGAAAGATTTATTACCACAGCAGGGAAGGCAAATTGCTGTATCAGCTTTATTTCTGATTGACATTTCAAGTCTGCAAATAGACTTCATTGTTATTCCATAATTTCTTTTAAGAGCTAATATAAGATATATATTTATTTCTGTTTGGGATAAATAAATGATTGTTGGAAGAATTATTAAGAATTGTATACACCATTGTTTTTGAAAGTTTGATTACCATAAACTAGATACACTAACAAAGTTCCTCATCTGAAGATTTTGTCACTAGAAAACACTGCATTTGTTGATGTATCACCAAATAAATTATATATATATATATATATATATATATATATATATATATATATATATATATATATATATATATATATATATATATATATATATATATATATTGTGCTGACATTTTTCTTATTGATAAAATGAAACTTTTTAAAAATTGTTTTTTCATAAATAAATTCATTTTAAATTATAGGTTGTTATGAATGTGGGTTATGCCTTTATATAATTACTATGTATTCCTAAGGCATTGTTATAACATTTCTTTCTTATAATGTTTAATTATTTATAGCCCTTGATATGTGTCATCTGCCTGGGAAATTTTACTCAGTTATAAGATTTTTTATCACAAATTGTGCTGAAAGCCAGATACACATTGGCAGTCATTTAAAAAACAAACACATCATTAAATAGTCATTATATTACACGATATTCCGGCAAAAACATTTTGTATGGAATAGTCATAATATTACAATATAATTCTGGCAAGAACAGCATGTCATGGAATAGTTATAAAGTTACAAGATAATTCTGGCAAGAATAGCGTGTCATGGAATAGTCATTAAATCACAAGATTTTGATGGCAAGACAGCATGTCATGGTAGTCATTATATTACCACAACAGAAGAAGAGCATGGAAATTAATCAAAATATTGAATGTATAACCCGACAAATGCAAGTCAGAACATTTTCCATGTCTTTCATCTTTATGGTCTGTAAGTCAGTCTTTGTATTTCCTACTAAGAAATCTATGTTTATATTTATGTGAGTGTTTTTAATGTATTACACATTATAATGAAATACTGGTATCATTAGGGTAGACTATTTGTAATATTCATAATTTTAATGTAATAGTTTTATTAATAAAATTATTTGGAATTTGGAGACCCCCTTTTCTTTCTCTCTCTCTCTCTCTCTCTCTCTCTCTGGTTTTTTTGTGTCTTTCTTCTTTCTTGTCTCTTTTTCTGCTAGGGAATTAAAATGGATCAAACTTATAATCTAGGAGAGTTGTGGGTTCAATACCAGCTCAGGCGTCCACTGTGTATCTCTTGGAAAGGCACTTAGTTCCCATATTTTTGTCATGATGTTGTCAGTAACATATTGAAAGTACTGTTAAAAACCAACCAATCTTTCTCCATCTGTATATCTTTCTTTGATATCTCCCAGTCATTTATAGTTTGGTCTGATAAAAGGAACTTTCCTGATTCAGATCATGGGAATTGTATCTTTTGAACCTCAAATGTCTGCAACATCCAATGTTTTAAAATGAACAAAAATGCTGTTTATTGTTATAATATATAGAACATAGATCAGTATGATATAATATTATTCTATGAAGAACAAGTATTGATATGATGTATCATTAGAATATATAAAGCATATGTCTCTTTGTAATAATATTATAGGTTAAATATAGAACATATTTCTGTATGATATATAGAACTCAATATTGATATGATATAATAATAGTGATAGCTATAATAATATGTATTAAAACATACATGGAACCCAAGGAAGGCACTTTTGAAGTGGAGTACTTACCCATAGATGCAATTTAGAAATTTCTTATTTTAATATGAACTCTTTGAAATAAAAGTATACTGACATGTATTTAAAAAAGCCTGCCTTCCCTAGGTGCCATGTATGTTTAAATGGAACTGTCCTAAAACAAAGGGTTTAATATACACAGCTTTAAGAACAACTCAGAGGTAAAGACAACAAAGCAAGAAATTTCTTAATTTGTATTCTTCAGATGGTTGAATAAGAATTTGCAAAGAAATTGTAAGAGAAATGACAGATTAGTCTAGTTTTTATTTAGATGGGGTTTGATAGTCAGTTGAAGTAACTTAGAGATCTTTCATCAGTAACTTCTACCTCCTATAATTTCAGCCTCTTCATATGGAGGTACCCCAAGGGGACAAGGAGAGTTTTCTCTATGCTGTGTGTTGGCTTCATTGTATCCTGCTTTGTACCAATAGCAAGTTTGCTTACTTTTATAGGCAGGTTTTCCAACCAATAGCAAGCTTTTTTTTACTTACATAGGCAGGTTTTCCAACCAATAGCAAGTTTGTTTATTATTTGCTGGTGTTCCAACCAATAGCAAGTCTGCTTACTTATATAGACAGGAGTTCCAACCAATTTGGCTGGTGTTCCAACCCAAACCATATTCTGCATTAACAGAGTCATTGAATATTTGTACCATATGTACTCACGTATGAGCCAAGTCCAACTCAAGCAACATAGACCCAGTATTGGTGTTGCATAATGCCCAACCAATCAGGGTCTATGTTATTTATTCTTATAACTAATAATAACCTGCATATCTAATGGTGCATTATATGACAGAAGATCTGGGTCTGTGCAGTTTTCAGGTGGACTTGACTTATAAGAAGATATAGATGGTAACTAATACTGCTGTTGGAGATTACTGAGAATAATGGATAGTATTCAATCAGTCAGGTGTTCCTGTTGGTTGTACATTTGAAGTTTTTATTCTGCAGCTGTTTGCAGCAGGTTTTCTTGATTTGGTATTGTTCATAAATACATTCATCCGTCTGTCCCTCTTGTCAGCAAGATTGAACAGAAAACACTCACCATAGAGAAATTAAAATGTCACTAGCATATTTATGTACATATAATATTATAGATCATGACATAAATTTTAAAAAAATATTTTGTAAACATTTAGCAACTTTTGGACTTGTTTGAGAAAGATTTTTTATGCATGATTTAGCATTTGCCATTTGAGTTCCATAAGTCAAATATGGTAGGCCTATTTGTATCCACATGAATTGATTATATTTCCAGGTCATTACAGGAATCTTAAAATTTTTAAATCACATTTTTGAACTTTCTGGCACTGTAATTTGACAGAAACCTTGTTAGCATGATGAAGCAAAAACTGTGATTAAAACAATTGACATTTTATATACGTAGCATATATACTCACATGTTAAGTTGAATCTAACAGCAAACAGCATTGACCCTGATCTGCCATCATATGTCAACTGGCAGATCAGGGTCTGTGTTGGATGGTTTACTTATTACTCCTAATAATCACATAGACCCAGATTTGTGGGTGCATAATGCATTGGCAAATCAGAGTTAATACAGTTTGCAGTTGGATGCAGTTAATAGGTGAGTATATATGGGATTTATTTGCATATGCAGATGACATGATTAGATTTTCATAAGCTTGTAAGTTAGAGCAATATTTCAAATGTTTCTGAACATTTGAATTGCTGGAGTTGGACTTTTAGATTTTCAGTGAGTGCATAAATGATTTAGAAGTCCCTTATACAGTGATCATACACTCTAGAGCATGTCAGTTTGTAACAGTTCCTTGTAGTCATCCATTCACTCTAAATCACCTTAATCTTCAGCTGTCTATTATACAGTGGTCTATCACACTAAAGCATATGTTTACTGCAGTACCTGTTAATGCAATTTTATAACACCCTGAAGCACCCTTGTTTACAGAAGCTTCTTATACAGTTGTCATTCATTCTAGAACATCTGTCTGCAGCAGTTCCTTATAGGGAGCCCACGCTCTAAATCACCTTATTTGTGGCAATCCCTTACACAGTATTCCATCACTCTAAAGAATGTCAGGTTACTCCAATCCCTTTTGTAATGTTCCCTCACTCTAAAATACCTTAGTTTACTGCAGTCTCTTCATGCAGTTTTCCCACTCTCTAAAGCACCCCAGTTTACAAAAGTCTCTTACATAGTTGTAATTCACGCTAATGTATCTCTGTCTGCAGCAGTTCCTTATAGTGATCTTTCACTCTAAAGCACCTCAGTTTAATGCATTCCCTTATACATTGGTCCATTGCACTTGTTATTTATATTTGTTTTATTCTATTTGTTGCCATTTTCATGATTATTATATGTTATATACCTTTATATTTTGTACTTGAGCTTGTCCAAAATCATGTTCATGTTGTACCTGACCAGAAACATTTATTTTGTAAACAACAGAATACATGGCTAATATTTTCTGTATGACTGTGGATTAAGTATTTAGATATTTATTAATGTACACATGTTTACCTGAATTTGAGTTTAAACCAAGAAGCTACATAAAATATTTTCACTGTTCAGGAATTATACACTAACCACATATGAAAATCTAGATAAAAGGATAGAAAAAGGGAGTAAAGATAACAAAAGGGACACAAAGAGATATATCAAATTAACAACTGGAATTCAAATATTTTTTTGTAAAATTAAGTAATTATTTTATATTGCTCTTTATGTTTCATGCAGCCATAATTACACAACTCATTTACCTGAACATTACCTGTGGAATTATTGAAGTCAAAAGTTGGTTCAGGTAACATTTAGGTAGGAATAAAGGTGTACAAAGGGGATTTCCATGGATTATTATAAAAATGGCTAGAAATAACAACCATTAAACATGTACATTTTATTTATTAAATCACTGCTTGTTACATGTATATTTTACTTGAAAAATTTGGTCAAGGCTTGTGAAAAGTATGCACATATTCATCATGTAATAGTTTTGACTGCATAGAAACAACGACTCAGTTGTAAGGTCAAATTTCTATAGTAAGTCATTGCAGTAGTGAAAGAATGTTTATACATGTGCATGTGTGATTTTGAGAGAGAGAGCAAAAACTGTAGAGTAAAATTTACAGGGAAATTGAGGAAGAATATGATTAAAAATAATTTTGCAAGAAATCTTCACAATTCAGAACTTAAGAAGAATCATTATGGAAATAATTATAAATAGGAAAATCATTACAGGAATGATTAGAAATATAAAAATGATAGGAAATTAAAATGAAAATTAGTAGAAACAGGAAAATCATATTGAAAATAAGTAGAAATAGGTAAGTCGTTATGGAAATAATTTGAAATCGGACAAGACTATCATTTTCAGTCTTGCTTCATCATAAGTTCAGAAGTATCTTTAATTTTGGTTGCAATATAAATTTTGGGTAAAGAGGAAACTATTGGTTACAGAACTGTGTCAGAAATGGCATGTTTAAAATTTTTATTTTGTTTCAGAAAATGTGTTTTTGGATTATCCATTTGTGTACCAATTGTCATGACAAAAGTCTATTAAGCAAAAGTCTGTACATTGTGCAAGTATCCATACATGTGGTCAGACAGGAAATAATGTTAAACATTCATGATTTTATTACTAATATTCAATTAAATAAAACAAATTTTTACAAATCATTAACAAGAGATAGTTCATATAACTGTATGCATAATTGCTGAATGCACTAATTTATTTTTTGACCAATTGCTGACAACAACTAAATTAAGCAACACATTGTCTGCTTTTTGGAATGTCAACTTTGTGTGTTATTTTTGTTATATAAATGAATCAAAGAGAATTAACAGATGTAATTTTTTTATCTCTGAGTCAGTTTTTTTTACATACCAGTAAGCATGTTTGTTTTCATTGGGTTGGTGAACAAACAGTTGCCATATTTACAAAGGTGTTTTATGGATAGAATAATTATAATAATATATTCATTTTTAATGAGGGTAAATAAGTTCGAAAACATCTATCTAGCCTCCTTGAAGACTCTACCTTGTAACAATCTATGTGAATGTATTTTACCTAAAGAATGTTTTTGAAAAAAGGTAAAACATACCATTAAACAGAGTTAATACAGTTACACTAGTCAAGTCATACTATTTAATACAGTCATACTAGTTAACAGTCATACTATTTAACAGTCACACTAGGTAAGTCATGCTATTTAACAGTTACACTATTTAACAGTCATGCTATTTAACAGTCACACTAGTTAACAGTCATGCTATTAAAAAGTCAGCCTAGTTAACAGTCATACTGTTTAACACAGTTACACTATTTAACAGTCATACTATTTAACACAGTCACTATTTTAACAGTAATACTATTTAACAGTTACACTATTTAACAGTCATGCTATGTAACACAGTCACACTAGTTAACTGTCTTACTATTTAACACAGTCACACTAGTTAACTGTCATGCTATTTAACACAGACACTATTTAACAGTCATACTATTTAAGACAGTCATGCTAGTTAAGTCATACTATTTAATACAGTCATACTAGTTAACAGTCATACTATTTACCAGTCACACTAGTAAACAGTCATACTATTTGATAGTGTCATACTAGTTAACAGTCATACTATTTAACAGTCACACTCGTTAACAGTCTTACTATTTAACACAGTCACACTAGTTAAGAGTTATACTATTTAATAGTCATACTAGTTAACAGTCATACTATTTAACAGTCACACTAGTTAAGTCATACTATTTAACAGTGTCACACTAGTTAAAAGTCATACTATTTAACAGTCACACTAGTTAACAGTCTTACTATTTAACAGTCACACTAGTTAACAGTCAAGCTATTTAACAGTCACACTAGTTAACAGTCATACTATTAAAACAGTCACACTAGTCAACAGGCATAATATTTAACACAGTCACACTATTTAACAGAGTTACCACAATCATGTTATTTAGCACTGACACTAACAAAATACCAATTAGGGACTATGACTTACTTTACTCTGAGCATATCAATCTTGTTTAAACAACAACAAAAGCATTGCATCAAAAAACAGAACTGATGAAAAAGAAATTATTTCACCAAAAAATATGATATCTTGAAGTCAGTCAAAATCATACTTTATATGTTTTGTGACATATTTCTTTAAAACCTTTCAAAAGAAGTGACTCATTTAACTCATGTAGGCAATGTCATCACTTTATTCATTCCAATATATTTTTTGTAGAATAAACCATAGGTTATGTTCACATTTTTGTGGGGGAGAGAGAGTGGGGGGGTCGGGAGAGAACATGACCTGCATTTAAGACTGCTAAAACTAGAAAATTAGCATTAATGTGTATAATATTTTTAAAAATTCTGGATATAGGACTAGACATTTAGTTAGCAGTGGCTTAAAATAAACCAAATAAATTTATTTTAGTTGAGTTTTAGATCTATGTGTATCAGGCATTTATGTTTGAGGTTCATACAGGATTCTTAGGTCAAATCTCAAAGTCTTAAGGCTCTAATATTATTATTACAAGTGGCCACTTGAAATTTTTCATCCACAGAAAATCATGTGAATTTTTTTTTTTTCCCTGCTTTGTAGGATTTAGTTTTGGGATGAAGATTTTCCTTGTGGACAACCTATACAGGAAGTACCCTCGTCTAAAAAGGAAGCATGACAGCATGTACAGACTGTGGCTAGATCTCCCCACTGATGCCCAGTATGACAGGAAATATGTCAGATCAGCAGTTGATAAGGTGGATTACTTGTCCATTTTAAATTAATACTTACATTTGATAGAATCATGATCCATTATTCATAAATGTTTTCAAGGTCACTGTTTGTAAGGTCAATGACTTACAGAGATTTGATATATATTTTTTCCATCGCCATGATTCTTTGGCAATAGATGAGTTCTGGCTACCTATATACTTATGTAAACATCAGTTTATTTAAATAAATCCGAGACCATAATTTGTTGGTTTTTTTGCATAATGTGTTGGCAGATCAGGAATTGTATTATTTTCAGATGCAGGAGGTCATGGGTTTAAACCATGACTAAGTCATACCAAAGACTTACAAAAAAGGTATTAGCAGCAACCTTGTTTGGCACTCAGCAGTAAGATGTTAGTGCTAGAACTGGTCAGCCTGGTGTCAGGATAATGTAACTGGATGTGACATGGTGCTACATGTCTGTGGCTTGATGTCCCAGTGTTAGACTTCACTGTGTACTGACATAATAGCAATATGACTGGAAAATTGTTAGAGCTATGTTTAATATCTCACACACACACACACACACACACACACACACACACACACACACACACACACACATGTACACATGCACACACACACACACACACACACACACACACACACACACACACACACACACACAATATTCTCACTATAATAATGTTTTGTACATACATAGTTGACAGTTACAGACTCCAGCTACTGAATCATAGTGACAGAGTCAGCATATGATAAAGTCCATTTTAAATTAATAATTAATTTGAATTAGTCATGATGTATTATTATTCATTTAAGTTTTCAAGGTCAGTGTTTTAAAACTTGCTCACTTATAAAAAGTTTTATAGACAAGATTGTTTGGCAATAGATAAGTTTAGGCTGTCATATATCCTCATGTATAATGCACTGGCAGATCAGGTTCTGTACTGTTTGTAAAACTGATTGATCCTAACAGACTGCACAAACCCAGATCTGTCATTGCAATACATCACAGCAGATCTGGGTCTATGCAGTTTATGTCAGTATATATGGCTTATATACATATATGACATGTTATTGCATCTATTATACATTTGAAGGTTACTTTATAAATAGGGATGAACTCGTAATATCAGCTTCGCAACAATTTTAAAAACTTTTGAGCAACTCATGGCCAGCGCACCAGTATTTTGCTGTCATGTCACCCTAATGAAATCACATGTTAATGAGACAAGGATTCTCTATTGCATCAAATGATTTTGTATATATTAACATTGCTCTTGCAGTACATATGTCGACATTTTTCAGTACATTATGGTTTCTAAGGAGGAAGGCTTAGATGATAGTACATCAATACATGAGACAGAGTTGGACATTACGGTGCATGAGAACTGCATGGAGTTTTGTGAATTATTCTCCCTCCCATCCACGGAGACTCCTCTAAATGGTAATGCCACCATTTGCTTTTTTGATAACTTGACCTGGCTTTTATCACCCATGTTGTTTATTTGGATAATCCTTTGTTTTTTCCTACATGGACTTATTGTCAAATTGCTACTTGTATGACATGAGTTTTATTAATGGAAAGAGCAGATACTTGAGATATGATAATTATTTTTTCTTTCTTTATATATTTGTGACCAGTGTGAGAATAGGCATATGGGATATATTTATCCCACATAACTGCTATCATTAACACCATGGATCTCATCATAGAAAAGAAAATGCATTGTTTCTTGTGTGCTGAAAACAAAATATATGGAAGACTGAAAATGGTATGTCTGTTTACAAACATTAATTTTGTCATAAACTTAACTTTCTATGTTCATTTTGATGCTCTAATTCTTTTTTATGAATGATCTGTATCTCTAATCAATGCTTGATGAAAAATTATTTTGAGACAGGTCCAATGCTGATGATGAAAAATTGACTGAAATTCCACAAGTCTGGACTCCAATTTCCATATGCCCAAGATTTTCTTGTTTTTAAAATTATTTGTCACGCAACGCTGCAATTGCTACAATTCAAATAAAAATTCATTAGGAGCTTTGAAGGTAATATAGGTGTTAGTAGTAATCATCACTTCACTAACTGGAACTGGATAGTCCTGGTGTTCAAACTTCTCTGCTCGATTCTCGGAGCCAATCATGGTCAGAACCAGGTTGATGTATGTCATTTGCAGTATGTGCAAAGAATTCATTGACTCTCCCCAACCTTATTTATTTCTGACATGTTTCACAATATAAAAATTGGTCAACCAGTTCTGTAGTTTATGTTTGTTGGGCTTTTGCTGATGCTGTTGATAGCTAATTCCATTCTAAATGGGCTTTACTGATGCTGTTGATAGCTAATTCCTTCCTATTATTATTATTATTATTATTATTATTATTATTATTATTATTATTATTATTATTATTATTACTATTATTATTATTATTATTATTATTATGATTATTATTATTATGATTATTATTATTATTATTATTATTATTATTATTATTATTATTATTATTATTATTATTATTATTATTACTATTATTATTATTATTATTATTATTATTATTATTATTATTATTATTATGATTATTATTATGATTATTATTATTATTATTATTATTATTATTATTATTATTATTATTATTATTATTATTTTTAATTTTATGACTACATGATATTTCCAATGTTATATGTAACATAGAATAAATGACTCCTTGTAAAAGGGAAGTCACTTCATTGTATAATGACAATCCAGCCAATGTTGGCAACCATGTATATCTGTGCTGACTGGAAACACTCAAAGTTAATTGTCAGACAACATTAGGAACATTTCCTGCAATAGATCTCATAATCTCCTTCCCCAGTTTACTAAACTTCTCAAATTTTCTTCCTAAAATGGAGATGTTTTAATCTCTTTTCTTAAATGTTGCTTGATTGGCAATTGGCAATGAAATTGTACAGAACATTCAGCTGACTTCAGGAAAGTAAATAAGGTCATAATATCTTGAATTCTCTGGAATAGATTCTTGATGAATTATTTTGACCTTTTATATTCTTGAAGAAAGATACTCAACCTTGTTATTTTTAAAATATCAAACTAATAGTTACCATTTCTAATATATCTGTCCTTGATAAAAATCACAATTTTGTAAATCAAGAGAAAAACAGTTTTGAGGTGAAAGTTTGAAACATTTAGTAAACCTTGGACCTGACCATGGGCCCACAATGCTAACAACAACTACACTACCTTCCTCCCTCCAATACTGTTCAGATTTCTTAAAAAATCAACTGTTTTCAGGCTGGGAAGATGGAAAGGGATGCGTACTCATAGGAAAAGATCCTTCACCAATTTCACTGCTGTTAAAGA
Source organism: Potamilus streckersoni (assembly GCA_016746295.1). Lineage (NCBI taxonomy): Eukaryota > Metazoa > Mollusca > Bivalvia > Unionida > Unionidae > Potamilus > Potamilus streckersoni. The sequence continues at coordinate 180,387 of JAEAOA010001849.1, forward strand.
GAGGAAAGTTGTACCTCACTAAAAGGTAAAGACAGTATACAGAAAATAGTTTATGATTCTGTATTTAGACTTAGATTCCATAAAAAGATATATATATATTATATTATATTTTCATCTTAACATGGGTGTATTATGTTATGGCATAGTCACTAGTCAGATTCCTAGGTCAAGATCATTTGTAGGAAAAAGGTAATGCGACAGGCATATTATTTCTACCCTGCAGTACTCTTTTTATAAAAGTTGTATTTAAACATAATTATAAATTAGAAACAAAAAAAACTTGTTCACTCATTTGTTGAGCTTTCTTTTTATTAGCATACTTCAAGTGAGAAACCCTGTTTAAAAAGTATAACTATCTACTAAATATGCAAGCTGATTAGTCAAATTGATCTATATGCAACATTGACCCTGCAGGTCAGGTTATTTGTTTTTTGTTCTACTGATTACTCCTATAGTACAATACATTTAGTAACAACTATTTTAGTAATGGGTGTCATTTTGCAAAATCGAATTAAACATACATTTAAATGGCAATTATTCACTTTTTGGATCCTCTTATATCCATATTCTTTAGAAGGTCATCATAGGCGACAGACACTTTTGGAAGATGTCAACCGCAATGCATGATCCAGTACCAATCATATGGAATATTATGTGATGTCACATTGAAAGCTATGCATGCTAAAAGATTTTCATACTATCCTTTAATTTGTTACAATTGACCTGACATTCTCTTTTCTTGATGCATTTTTTTTGTACCTGATCACCATTGTTAAAGTCGATAGTGATCAATAATTTTTGTCAAGTTGTTATTGTAATGACATTTAAAGAGTTCCAGAACATTCAATAATCTGGGTTAAATAGTTTTTATTATTACACTTTAGAACAACAATTAATCTATAAGTTTAGTAATGGCATGTACAAGACCACATTGATATACCCTTTAACAAACTGCAAATACCCAGACAATCCAGCATATTATGGGATGGCGGATCTGATTCTGTGTAGTTAGTAGTTCAGCTTGACTTACAGGTGAGTATAATAAGTAAAGAGTATGAAACAAAACCCTATATGCCCCCACTGCAGTGACATCACACTTTATTCTTGTCTGCCATCCATACTTCCATATATGTATCCCTCCATTATTCAATCTACCTCTGCTAATTCTGCGAGACAAAAATATGCCTCAAATATGTTTGGCACATTAATTTACAGAAAAAGCATATATTTTGTTCACCCAAAATTTCTTTACAGAAAAATTCATAATCTACATGGATCAGTATGGCTAATTCTATGAATGGATTTACTGTTGGATTGACCAAAAAAGTGTAAATGATAATGCAATCCCAACTTCATGGTTTCATAAATAACAGAGTTGGCCCAAAATTGCAGCTATCAAGAAACATTTAAGGTTATTATCTTTAGGATTGACCTTTAAATTGAGGATGACCCATCCATCTCAAGAAGCTTGTTAGCACAATTGTGCAAAACAGCTTGTCATGGAAAAATGAAATGTGTTAAGTATGTGGGTATGTACATGTATATGTGGATGACCTGATTGATCTAAGTCTTCAATATTGTTTGGTCAAGAAACGTCCATTGTGTGGATTCAGTGGGTGTAATTGATGATCATTCATGTCAGTAGAATTTGTGTTGTTTTCAATTAGTACATTGTTATTGTCAGCAGCTGGATGCTGCTTGATGTTTCAACTATGTTTGCTCCATTCTGTTGTCTGTTTGTGATGTTTGCTTGTATGTTTTGGCTTAGAAAGATTTCATTCCTTCCATTTTTATGACAGAGTCCATTCTCTTTTCCAAACATAGTTTGTATTATTATTGACAGTAACATGCTTTATGGTCCTATTCAAGTTAGCAACACTAAAATTAATAACAAGATGTAGCTTCAATGACCTTTGAAGTAAATTTTGATTGTCAAGGGAGACAACTGAAATATAGGCGAATGACTTGACCTAACATCGGTAATCTCCCTTTGATATTTCATTGCTGTGTTTGATACAATAGTAGAAAAATTTTTAAAAAGAAAATCAACCCAATAAAATATAATAATTCCTCAAATAATGTTTCAAATGTTAATACAGTTCTGTTCTGACATATGAAGAAAAAAAAATTAAGAAAATATAAAGTTTATTATAGCAGTATATTTTGATTAGTAATAATGCAGTATGTGTTGATTTGTGTTTTTCCATTTAATTTTATGTATGACCTTAACCCTTTTAGCAGTATTCTCAATACATTGATTGTTTGCAGTTTAATATGGAACGAAAATTATTAGTGTTTTTCATGATAGTTCTCTTGTGCTATCTGGATGTGTGATAGTAGTCACTTCTGAAGAGTGGTTTTCAACATTATTACATTAATGGTATAATTATTTTACTGGGTGTTTTACAGTGTTTTTTTAATCTTTGCTTGGCTGACAGGATTTTTTGTAATAATGCATTATAGGTTTAGAATGTATGTTTATGGAGATATACAGATGACCAACTTTTATTTTAGTGCATTACAGTTCTTTTGTTTTAGCTTTTTATGGCTTGGGACATTTTGGATCTTAACATTTGTCTGCATTAAAAATTGAGCCCACACAGATGGAGGTGAGATGGCAGTGTTCTGTAATGGTAAGCTGTTTGGACCACTTGGCCACTCAGGGACGCTATCATTAATGTAATTATTAAATGCCAATATCCATTACATTAAATATTTTTTAAGTATACTAGCTAATTAGTAAAATTCTATAATTAGGTAGACTTATATTTTATTCTTGCCATTTTTGTGTCTTTTGATTTTCAGTTTTTTATGTTTTGAGAGAACAAAAGTTCCATCGCAAAAGAATATCCTTGTACCTTTGGCAGATATTATCGATATAAGAAAGGTAAGAATTTGTATTTTCCTGAAGAATATTTTATTTTCTCATATTCATCATTTATCATTGCTGCATTTAGATTACAATATAGACCTCTTTTTCAATAACTCACACATAATGGGGTCCATAAACATAGACTCTGGGATGGATAAGGGAGAGGCTTACCAAGAAACCTCTGAAAAATTAAGTAGCAGATGGATACCAGTGCACGTGTGTGTTTGTTTGAGGGGCGTGGGTAAAATGGTTCCGTCAAGTATAGAATTCAACAAAATTATCCTGGTATCCACAAGGTCTACTAAAGTCAGAACAATCTACTAATCTTGACTAGTACCACTTTTATTATTTCATACTTATTATAAGTCATTTCTAACTAAGAAGTTCAAATCTTACTTTAGAAAACAACTAAGATTTCTTGAAAGTATTCACTATGATTTCACAATAGGAACAATGACTGATTCTCCAGAAATTGACTGTAAAAAATAATCACAGTAAGGATTTTTTAGAACCTGCTTGTCATCCAGAAGAAACTAATAACCTAATAAGATATATAGATAAGGACTTCATTTGCACTGGTAAATATGTACTGTAAGTCCATACACAGATGATTGAAGGAAGTATCCATTGTGCTTCAGAGAAAGATATCTCATTATAGCAGTAAAGGTATTGTGCAGGTTTTTGCAATAGATATTAATCTTTAAACAAAATAGGTGTCTCCATGTTTCTAATCATTTAAAGATGGCATGTTAATCATATAGGTACTTTGATGACCATATCACTATAGCTGTGGCTTGACAAGTTAATTAGTCTGGCTTTATATTTTAGTATGAATTTCCTCATACCTTTTCCACCTCATTTTGATTTGACATCTTATATTGGTGGATGAGGTCAGACCACATTGCATATAGAAAAGTTAGTATTCATTGAAACCCCGTAGTGCTGGCATTGGGTGGTCACTTTTTAACAAGCCTAGCAAATTTAAGCAACTTTACCTTTACCTCAAGCTCTACTTATATGATATTGATGGGAAGGTGATTTTATCATTCTTTACATGTTTAGTTAATTGTATCTATCTGGTAGAGTGTACAGGTCAATGCCCGTTTTTGTTATCACATGACTACTGGATTGACATGTACTCCCAACATGATTGTGGATTTTTCCTCGTTGCTGGAATGGCAAGAGGTTTCTGGTGGTTCCTGGAATAAGTATGTTCAAAATTACGTCTTTCTGTTAGGCCTTTTTTTATTTTAAAACACATAATTTTCATTTAATATTTCCAAAATTTTATGTGTAAGCTTTGGAAATTTCTTTTAATTTTTGTTAGTATCACATGATTATTGAATCTCTAAGGTCATGGATGTCTAGGCTGTGAGATTTGGGTAGATCATGTGACTAGAAAGGCAAATGGTAAAACCCATCAGATTTCATCTATTCAGTAGTGTTGTCTCATCTGTCAATAAATGAAAGGCATACATGCAGTTTTTGAGAAGATAAATCATCGTATTGATTTCATGTGTGTAATGTCATTTAAGTTTGCTAGATTGGTAGTAAGCAGCCACCCTGTGCTGACACTGCTTAGTTTTTAAAAAATAATAAATTTTCAGGAGGCAGTCTGCTCTGGCCTTCATACCCCAACATGTCAAAATATTTAAAATGGGTTTCGGAAAGTCAGAGAAAGCTTGGACTTATAGTCTTTGACATACAACTTTACTTTGTAAATCAAGCAGAATCAGTAAAGATTAATACTGCTTCATTTCTAAAAATGACTTTGACATACAACTTCACCTTGTAAATCAAGCAGAATCAGTATAGATTAATACAGCTTCACTTCTAAAGTGACTGATGTGCAGTTTTTTTTCCAAATACACTTTATTTTCATGTATTGGAAGCAACACAACAAACATGGTATGCTTCCTTAATTGTCAAATACAGATTTGAATATCAAATTTATCACACATGTATCTTCTCTGCTTGTCGTGAATTGAGCTACAAATTTAAAACACATGAGACATGTTCCTTATTATCATGAACACCTAGTGATTGGAACTACAAATTTAGCACACATGGAACACATCCTTGATTATCATGAACACTTAGTGATTGAATCTACAAATTTAGCACACATCAAACACTTGATGATTATGATGTACACTTACTAATTCAAACTACAAATTAGGACACATGGAATACTTCCCTGATTATCACAAACACTTAGTGATTGGAAATAAATATTTAGCACACCTGGGATACTTCCCTGATTGCCATGAACACTTATTGATTTGAACAGATTTAGCACCAAAGGTGGGAGAAACTTGCAAGTATCCTGATGGTTATCAAAACGTTTCTTACTCACAGCTAATATTCGGAACATATTCCAGAAAAGAAGAAAAAATTATAATGGAGGATATTCTGGAAGCATCACATGTATTGTTTTATTTAGTTTGTGCTTGTATGTAATCAAACACATTATATGTGTGAGAAACATGGGCTATAGATTGATCTGATTTATTTTAGTCTGTGTTGGCCAGAAAATGTAGTGTCTTATAAAAATATTGTAAAATATTATTTGTAAGAGATTTTTGGATGTTTTGCCATTCCCAAGAGAGTGAAAGTAACACAATTATTTAGTTAAAGCATAGTTTATTTTCTAAATATATTTTGTAAATGGACAATTTGTTTATGTTGTCATGTTTTTGAGTAAAGCTAAAATTTTTGATGGAAAATGCTTTCTTTGATATCTCGCTTACATTGAGCTTGTTGTCTTGCATTGTTACTGCTTTTCATTCAGGAACAAAGTAAAAGTGTTTTTTTCATTTCAGGTTAAAATTTTTTATAAACTTCCAGGGAAAGGAATGGCCATAGAGATTTTTTTAGAGCATGAGGGAAGAAGAAATGTAAGTTAGTTTTGAATTTGTACAGTGTTAATTAGACATTTGAATTAGTCAAGAATTTAACCCTTTCAACACTGCAAACCGGTAAAGCGGATCAGAACAACGACTCTTGCTCAACACTGTAAACTGGTATTCTGGATTTCCCATACCTGTCTTGTTTTGGCGATAAATTCTCTGATTGGTCAATGTCTGGGATTTCCTTATAGTAAATATACTGTTCATACATTGATTAATTTGCATAACATTTGGATACATTCGGATTTTAAAGTAGGTTCTTTACAATAAAGAAGGGTTTTCCGATGGAAATTTTTGAAGTCACCTAAGTACATCCAAAATGGCGGACTCGTATGATGAATCGGAATTATCTGGAAATGAAATAATTGAAAATATCGGCAATTTTGAGCATGTTAAGATAAATAAAGAAGAGAGGGAACATATACAGCAAGAGTGGTGTGATATTGTTGGTGACAGTGATAATGATGAGGAATTTTAATATTTTGAACTCTATGGGTACGAGACACCTGTGACCTGAATTTTGTCAGTGGACAAAATCTCCATCGGTACGTAATAATAACACATTTTCCGAACGTGTAGGTCCAACACAAGTATTGATGGATCAAGAACACCTCTTGAATATTTTTAGCTATTTTATAGAGATAGTGTTTTCATAAATAGCAAGAATTACAAATACCAACGCACACACCTGCAGCGAGAGACTTACCCAAATAAACACAAAGGTGTTTGAACTGATGTGAAGTTGTCTTAATAAAAGGCATTTTATGGCCTTTTGATATTGATGGAAGTTAGGAAATTAGACAGAGATGGACTGTATTGGTATAAGAGTGAGAAATTCTGGCTTGTTGGATTAAATTTTGGGAAAATTATGTCACGTGACATGTTTGTCCAGGTAAAACGCTACCTGCATTTCAGTGATGATACCAGTCAAAATCTTCAAGGTGACAAATTGCACAAAATACTTGGATGTTTGCTATATTAATCTAGTTGGCAGTCAATATGTTTGTTTTATTTTATCTTTATTTTCATTGAAATGATCTTAAAACCTTGTATACTTCAGGTTTTAAATACCTGTAGAAATATCATTAACACACCTTTGGATTTGCTTGAATTTTGATTCAACATTGCATTTATTCAAGCCATGATTTGTAAGAATACCACAATGGATAAAAAAGACAGACCACATATTACTCTTTCAACATTTTATTCAACATTTTATAGAGAATAAAGTGAAAATACCTTTAAAGTACCTTTTGATTTACCTGTAGAATCATATGTGAGAATAAAAATGCTTTTGAGAATAATTTTAGAAACCTGAATTTGTCTTCTTTACAATGTTACCAAATATGTATACCTATCCCAATAAATAAAATTTATATAAGTCACTGAAAATGTTGCCTACATTTTTTAAGATATTGAAAGTTAGTGTTGAATGGTACTATTCCCATGTAGTTACTTAGTGGTGAAAGGGTTAATACATATCCCGTATACTGCTTGATTATTGTCTTCCTTATTCTTACTTATCTGTTAATTTGCAGTCATATATGAGTTTACAACTGTTTATCAAGATCAGAAATATAGCATAAAATGGAGGATGAAGTAGTAATAGTAGTAGTAGTAGCAGTAACAGTAGTAGTAGTCATAGTGGTAGTAGTAGTAATAGTAGTAGTAGCAGTAGTACTAGTAATAGAAGTAATAGTAATTATAGTAGTAGTAGGAATTATAGTAGTAGGAGTAGTAGTATTATCATAAAAGTAGTAGTAATAGTAGTAATTATATTGGTGATAGTATTTGTAGCAGAAGTAATAGTAGTAGTAGTAGCAGCAGTAGTAGTATCAATTATAGTAGAGAAGCTTCATTAATTATAGTAGTAGTAGCAGTAGTAATTATAATAGTAGTAGTAGTAGTATTTATTGTAATAATAGTAGTAGTAATAGTAGTATTAATTATAGTAGTAGTAATAAAAATAGTAGTAGTAATTATAGTAGTAGTAATAAAAATAGTAGTAGTAATTATAGTAGTAGTAATAAAAATAGTAGTAATTATAGTAGTATTAATAAAAATAGTAGTAGTAATTATAGTAGTAGTAATAAAAATAGTAGTAATTATAGTAGTAGTAATAAAAATAGTAGTAGTAATTATAGTAGTAGTAGCAGTAGTAAATATAGTAGTAATAATAGGAGTAGTAGTAATTATTGGAGTAATAGTAGTAATTATATTAGTAATAATGGTAGTAGTAATGATAGTGGTGGTAGTAATTAGAGTAGTAGTAATAGTAGCAGTAATTATAGTAATAATTGTAGTAATATTAGCATATATATTAGTTATAATAATATTAGTAGTAACATAATTAGTAGTCATAGTAGTAATATTAGTAGCAGTAATTATAACAGTAGTAATTATAGTTGTAGTAGAAACCGAAGTAGTAATTATAGTAATAGCATTAGTAATAATTATAATAGTAATAATAGTAGTAGTAAATATAGTAAAAGTAGTAGTAACAACAATTATAGTAGTAACAATAGTAATAGTAATTATAGAAGTAATAGTAGTAGCAGTAATTATAGGAATAGTAGTAATAATAGTAATTGCTGTAGTAATAGTAGTGGTATTAATTATGGTAGTAATAGTTGCATTTATAGAAGTAATAGTAGTAGTAATTAATGTAGTAGTAACAGTAGGAATTATAATAATAGTAGTAATTGTAGTTTTAATAAGTATAGTTATAGTAATTATAGATGAAGCAATTGTAGTAGTAGTAATTATAGTAGTAGTAATAGTAATTATAGCAATAGTAGTAGCAATTGTAGTAGTATAAGTAATTATACTACTAATAATAATTATAGTAGTAGTAGTGTAGTAGTAGTAATAGAAATAGTAATTAAATTTGTAGTAATGAGATAGTAGAATTGGTAATTATTGTAGTTATACTAATGATACTAGTAGTAGTAATTATAGTAGTTGTACTAATGATAATAGTAGAAGTAGTAATTATAGTTGTACTAATAATAATAGTTGTAGAAGTAGTAATTACCGGTATAGTAGGAATATTGCAAAGTTCATGATTAAGATAATTAACTACAGCTACCATAAACTATCTCTGAAAATTTTTCAAAATTTTGGCACTTGTTTCTGATATGTATCCCATTTTATTACAGAGTATTAAGTTTGGTGGACTGTTGTACAGAGATGAGGTTGTCGATCAAATAATACAGGCAGGGCTGATGTTAGATTTACCCTGGGCTAAAGGAGATCCTCTTTGGAGAAAACAGACATCAGAAAGGCAGTTATCTGATTTTACTAAACGTTCCAATGAATCTCCCCAGAGAATACAGAATTTGACAATGGCAGCATATTATGATGATTCTGAATAAAGAATTTTGTGTGTTAATCACTATGTTAACCACTGATGGAAAGGCAATGCCTAATTTACGCAAGACTGATCAGTAGGTTGCAGATTCAAACAAATTATTGGGGGTTTCCATGGTGATGAGGGTGATGATGAGGATGGAGACATTTTTATTTTAATGGCTGTGAATAATCCTTTTTTATACTTTTTAATAGAGATTCTTTTATGTCTGTGGTTGATTGGCCTTGTGTAATTCATTTGTCTATTGTAAACTTTGTTGAAAATATATTATTCGAGGTGAAATATTTGTCACTAGCTGTATTTGTAAATGATTGTATATACATGGCATGTTATTACATTTAGGTGCATGAAATGATTATTTTGATGTGTAATTTTTTAACCATTTTATGACCATTCCTTGTTATAATGTGAGATATTTTACACCACTCTATTCAGTGTGATTAATTACCACACTGTAAAGTAGTACCTTATTCAGAGACACCTTTCTATTTTTGCAACAGTCAGGGTATATTTTCTGTGATCATTTTGTGTTGATGCTGCCATTATACTAACAGCATATAATTGTTGTTGTTGTTGTTGTTGTTGTAGGGTTTAATGCCATTTTTCAGCACAATATAGGTAATACATGGCGGCCAGTATAAATGATCGAGGAAGAACCCAGGAAAACACCAGAAAGAACAACCGACCCATGATAAACTACTGGCAAGCTTTTTCACATACCTACATTGGCCAAATCTGAGAATCAGACCTACACAGACAAGTGAGATGACAGTGATCTGTAATGGTGAGCGCTTTAGACCACTCAGCCCTCAGGCCCCTATAATTTTTTGAGACATATCATTAAAATATTTACTCATATATTAGCAAGTGAGTCAAAGAAAGCAGTGTTATATATATATCACTTAAAAATATATGGATGGATCACAAATAAATGTCATATCAATGTGTTATTCATCTTTGCTAGCCAAGGTTCCAAAATGATAAATCTGTCCACACCTTGGTTGATTGACAGATATTTTAGTGTTTTGTTCTAACAACATGTATTGGATTTGCCTCCATTAGTATATAATGTTAATTAACCAATAGCATCAAACACCAGTAGATTGTATATCAGCTGGAAATGGTGGAGGTAATTTAGTTTAAAAGGATACTTTTAAAGTTTCACATCGAAAGTATGACTACATACCATAGTGAAGCAATTACAGGTATATTTGAATGAAAGGTATTTGTACAAACACGGAGCAGCAGTGGAAAATTGCTTATTAATCAGTTCATTCAAGTTCCAATTTCTCGATAATGTTGAACAGTGTTCTGATTTGAACAACTTAATTTTGAATGGATGCGGTGGTTTGCTGTAGCTTCCAGTGAAATTCACAGACCCGAAGCACAGAAATATCTGCTCTATACGCCGAGGTGTAGATAGTGTTATGATGCTGAAACCTTAGCTAGCAAAGACGATTAGACTTTTGTCTAGTGTCATAAGCCCCTCCATGAGATACAGGCAGTGTAAAGGACCTGTCTGTCCCATGAATCCATGTATCTGAAAATCTGCATATGTCTCGCCATTCTCCTTGTCCAGGCAGTAATTTCTGTACTACTAATCCTTTTGACTTTGAATTTGCACTGTGGATGCAACATGAGTATATTTTGCTTATTAAGTCTCGTTTTTTGTGTCCCACATTAAAAATCTATAAAAATTAGTTTAAATAAGTCTCTGGGCATTCCTTCTAATACCTTTTCATCGGTTGCCTCTAGAATTACACGTATGGTGCATCTAAAGATGGACTTATGTTGGAACTAGTGCACTGTAATTTACTTTTTAGGATTTGTGCAGAATTCATCAAAAATTGTGTTTATCACTATATCTCTTGTAGCCCTAAACTATCTTCATTTTTGTTCTATGTGAACGGATCATGGAATGAACTTGTGTTGCATAATTAAACTTTATCACTGACCTGCTTTGATTTATTAAAAGTTGGTTAAGTTATTCCTGTGTTTATATTCTAGTACTTTGTCATCTCATGTCACCAAAATATATGAAGAGAATACATCTTTGGATGGATGTGTGTAGCATAATAAAACTGAGTTTCTATAACGTACAGTCCTGGATTTTTTAAAAATTTGTGTTGACTTCTAACTTAAGCTGTGATGCATTGTGGGATGAATGTGTAATCGACACCACAATTTGGTCAGTGTGACCCACTTTTTCAGGATATTTTAAAATTGGTTCAAAGTTGAATAATTGATTGTATTTCCATACCTCTTCACCTGTTGCTACAAAATTATAATGAGAGTGCATCTTAGGAAGACAATAACACATGTAATATATCTTGAGTAGAAATGATCACTTTTGGGAATTTGTTACAAATTATTGCAGAATGTTATCCATGTTCAAATTTCAACATCATTTTTACAAATTTCCAACAATGTTGCATTGTTTGCACATCAAAGGAATCATCTGTTTGACAAACCAAAACTGAGTGGCCATGATTTTATCTCTCTCTAGCATATTAAACTCTTCTTTAAAGAAACCAACACATGGCACAGAAAGGGGTGAGAGTCTGTCCTGCTTCCTGTAGCTTCCTGGTTATAGAGGCAAAGTCACTGTGACAACCAAACAAAATTAAATGTTTTTTACAATTATTGTATACAACTCAGGTGACAATTTTTTTCTGACCATTTACAACATTTGTTGCATTTGCTTTATGATTATTTTCATTCATTCACAGACTACTGTGATCAGGTTTGAGTTTTTAGAAGTTTTAAACATAAAGGGAAGATGTTACCAATATGTGTTAGGGAAATACAGAGGGGAAGCTGTTACAGGGATTTGTTAGAGGCACACCAAATGAAAGGATGTGTTGGAGACATACTAAATGGAATTAATTACAGATATGTGTTAGAGACATACAAGTTGGAAGGTGTTAGAGTTATCTTCACTTTATGAAGCAGGGTCTCAAATAGGTCGCATTGTCATGAGAGATAACAAAAATGGTGCGGCCTTTGCGCCATAAAAAATGCCTACATGTATCTCGGGGTTGTTTGAGTTTGAGACCCCTGTTATAAAGTCTGATAAAAAATATTCTCATGATCTCTATTACTGACATAAGCTGCTTTAGTCAAGTTTTATAAAGGAGCCAAATTACAAAGACACATCTCTGTCTCAGAATTCATTTGTATACCCTCTGTGACCATTCATGTCAAAATTGCATTTCAAACTTGACATAATCTTACAATATCACTGAACATTACTTTGTAAACATTTTGTAAACATTACTTTCTAAATAGTGATCAAGGAGTTGTTCCTCAGCAAGTCAATGAAACTGTTCATACATAGGAGAAAATATGATATCTTCACAATACTTTCAAGATATGACTTCATTTAGTAAGCCAATGAATTCACTTTATTATTTTTGTAAGCCAATGAATTCACTTTATTATTTTTGTAAGCCAATGAATTCACTTTATTATTTTTGTAAGCCAATGAAATCACTTTATTATTTTTGTAAGCCAATGAATTCACTTTATTATTTTTGTAAGCCAATGAAATCACTTTATTATTTTTGCAGAAAAACTTGCTAAATTTTTTTTCCAGACCATCATTCAGCTAAAATCTCAAGGAACCATGTGAGATCTTGCTTGAATGTGACTGTTCAGTTTGTTTGTAATAAGAAGAACAAAACGGAAATGACACAAAATTCTCCATATATTTATTCCGAGAAAAACTTAAATATAAATGTTCAGGCTTACAAAAGCGTGGTAGAGCATTGATGGTCAGGATGAAAGAGGATTGTAAAACATCAATGCTATTTCAGTCAAGAAGTAAGACCTTCCCTGTATAGATGTAAAACAGGTTTTGAAACAAGTTTTAATTCTGTCTTTTGGAAATATATAAATAAGTGTTTTTGTTGTTGTAAGGTTTAATACCATTTCTCAGCACAAGATAGTCTATACATTGCAGCCAGTATAACTGGTGGAGGAAGAACCCTGGATAACCCCGAGAAGAGCCACTGACCCACGAGAAGCTGCAGGCAAGCTTTCTCATATACCAATGGTAGTATGAGACTTGAACCCACGCAAAAAGGTGAGAAGCAAATGATCTGGAACAGTGATCACTTTAGACCACTCAGCTACTTGGGGCTCCCTGTAAATAAGTGTTTTATTTTAATTTAAGAAATTTTATATGAAGTACATTAACTGTTTTATGATTTGGATGTCTTCTGTTCTACATAATTGAGATTTATTTGATTCTCATTTTAGTTGCAAAGAGTGTTGAGGCAAGGGTAGCCATTGTCAACCTACTGGTTTCTATTTTTATGTGTTACTAAAATAATAAAATAAAACAGAGAAGCAGTCATACATATAATTATATTGTTATTAAGGATATACAATTTATCAGTAAAAAGAGAAGGAACAGTGTTGACTTAAGGAGAAGAAACAACTGTCAGGTATTTAGGTTGGGTATTATATTTTTATTTCAAATAGCTTCATTAACTGTGCTGCACAAGGAGCACAGTCTACAACCAAGACGGTTTTTGACCTGAAGAGGCTAGAGGAAACGAGAGAAGGATAAGAAATATGGCAATGAAGACCTATCACCTACAGTAATTTGGAAAAGACTTGAAGCAACCAAGTGATGTTGACATTCCAATAATTTGAGTTTAATCAGTCACTTGATTATATGATGAAATTTGTTCAATCGGAATAACATGTTGATTAATTGAATTTAGTGTAAATTTTATTACTCTTTCTAAGAAAAATTGATTCAGATGTGAAGTCAATAATTGTGTGTTAATTGATTAAATTGTTATATTTTAGGAGAGGAGCTCATATTGTTTTATACTGTATCAAATCTCTGTTATTCCATCCATTATTTTCATATCTTGTTGTATTGTTTCCTCGATGAGGGCAATAACACCACAGTCGATCATCTAGATAACGAATACCAAAAAAAACATAAGGAGTGTGGATCTCTCATCATCTCCCCACCTTCTGACACCAGGTCAGTATCCACATCGCATTTAAAATAATGAGTAAATGTAAAATTTGATTAGAGATAAGGAACGTTTAAACTTCTGGGAGTATTTTTCACAAGCAAACATTTATAATATATAGGAAATTAACTATCACCAAACGTGTAACAAAATACTGTAAATTTGTTTATTATCAGTTGGCTAAAAGAAAATAAAAATTAAAACCCACAGATCTGACTAGATAACCAACAAATTAGAAAGAAGTCATGTAGTTCGTCATTTCTCATCCACTATCCACACTTTAAACGAAATTATTACGACCAGAATAGTTACAACCCTAGAGAGAGACCAGAAACTTGGAATGAATAAGAAACGTACTGGAATCGCCTCATTAGTACGGTCAACCCCAGCGGTTTGAAACCGGAAGAATATAAAATGGACTCTTCACAAATATATCATTATCATTATTATTGCTATTATTATTATTATTATTATTATTATTATTATTATTATTATTATTATTATTATAATAGATAAAATCTACAAAAGGACTATTCATGCTCGTCATTGATATAAGCGGACTTGGGTTACACGTGTGTTTTTTAAGCATGATAATTATGTTGATAATTTATGTTGATATTACATTCCTGAGCTTCGAATTGATTACTTAAACAAATCGACTGGCAAATGCATCAATTATGTAACAGATTCGGTGCAGTTGCTTCATAAATTAACAAATAATTTTTTTAAAAAGTACAGGTAGAAAGACACGTCATATTTTTGTAATTTATTTTCTTTGTGGTGCTGTCGTAAATGTTTTTTGACAAAGGGACTCGTTTTGCACCGTCTGTGGTCGATCTTCTTAAGATATTTCATATGTTTCTCAGAATTCAGTATATCTGAAAAAGCTTATTTTCTATCTGCTTTTTATGGAGAGAGAGAGAGAGAGAGAGAGAGAGAGAGAGAGAGAGATTTCCTTACGTCTTCCATCAATTTGTACTGTTGAAAAATTTGACACGTCGTAGCCTAATATACAGCCATTCAAAATTCCTTAGCATCCTTTCAGGTTATTGTTAGCTAAAAGTAAACAGAATCGTTTAAAAACTCTTTTAAAAGTAATGATTTTACTTTATTTGTTACAAATAACATTAAATACATACTGATGTAGCTAGTTGATGCGTATGAGGAAAGTCTCGGGTCAGGTCGCTTTCATGTTTTTCATTTGGAATACAAAAAAAACTGCGTTTCCATTGATTTCTTTCGCAAATATTTGATTCCTTCGTTGCCACAGTAAAATAATGATTTTAAAACCGCGCTAATATATTCATATGGAAAGGAACTCGATGCACCCTATTTCGAAGCCAGACGATCTATCGAACGATTTGTATGATGATATTGACAGTAGCGCTACCTTGTGGATTAGCAGTCCAATATAACGAGAAGAATTAACAAAATGTCGCTGACCTGATCAATAAGATAAATATTGCACGAATTTAAAATGACTGCTGACGAATATATATTGTTCCTTTCTATTAATTTATGACATATTGATGAGCTGCCAGCTCGTGTATTAAATAAAGATTGCGCGATTAATATTGATGTATGCCTCATTTGTCAGTTTTCATTACTTTATCCCAGCGCACGTCAACAGAGAGGCAATACAATGGCGTTCTCTTACATGATACAAAAGGAGTTCGCCCTACCATCGAGTCAAGTCAGAAATGTATAAATCAATTTAACAGGCCACGCAATAATATTTTTTTTATAATAACCAAACAATTTAGCTTTTCTCTAGCAACATTTTTTGTTTATTTACTATTAAGTTTATGTTGTGATTTTAAATGTTTGGCGGGCTTTGTAATGATATATAACTTCTTAATTTTGGGTCACGTGATTCCGCCTGGGAGATATATATATATATATATATATATATATATATATATATATATATATATATATATATATATATATATATATATATATATACACACACACACACACACACACACGGGCCAAATGTGACTGCTATAGTGGTGTGTTACTAAGTGGCATAATGTGAAGACGTCACCTGCAGTGTAGCAGTATAACCACCCCGCCAGAGCAAGTGAATTTGGGTGTATTTCGTAGAGAGAGAGAGAGAGAGAGAGAGAGAGAGAGAGAGAGAGAGAGAGAGAGAGAGAGAGAGAGAGAGAGAGAGAGAGAGAGAGAGAGAGAGAGAGAGAGAGAGAGAGAGAGAGAGAGAGAGAGAGTCGGAAAAGAATAGGGACAAGGTCTTTCGTCAACCAAATGCCTGGCGCTACAAGGCTCGACCAAGAAACGCAGAGGTCTTGTAATACATGTTTTAGACTGAAGATAGATCTTCTTTCTTCATTTCGCACTGTTGTCTCGATCTCGATCTCGATCTCGATCTCGATCGGATAACGACGCGACTCGACCATCAGAGTAAGACCAGTCCGTGACTTTGAGACCAGAAGAAGACCAGTCGGCGACTTTGCGACCAAGTCGGCGACATAGTCCAAGACTGACCAGTCGGCGACTCCAATCAAGTCTCTGTGACAAGTCGAGACCAGTCGGCGACCCTGCGACAGGTTGGCAACCCAGTAAGCAACCAAGACTGCGACCAGTCGTCGACCAAGACTGCGATCAGGCGGCGTCACAGTTGGCGACTACTACCACTATTACGACAGCCCTACCAAGTCGGCGACCAGAGGAACACCAGTCGGTAACCCTGCGACCCAGTCGGTGACAGCAAAAAATATCTCGACAAGTCTGCGACACAGTCGGCGTCTGCGACCAAATCTGTGACCAAGACTGCGATCAGTCAGCGACCTTGCGACAAGTCTGCGACCAAGACTGCGACCAAGTCGGCGACACGCAAGAAACCAGGAATAGAACAGTATCCCGCTGAGGTAGAAATCAGGTAATGTTGAATGGGAACTTTTAATGTCGACTGGGTGCCAGAAGGACAGAAAGTGTCGAATTTTACATTGCATTATAAAAGAAAATACCATTTTGTCCTAATAAACATTCTTTCTCCTATTATTGTCCTGAATGTCATTAATATGGTGGACTTTGGGATTCCTCCAAATTCAGGAGAACGGATTTAGTTTTCTGTGACAGTCCTTCTTTCATACGTCGTATTTTCCTACCATTGTCATTGATAATATTCCAAAAACGTCCAGTCCAGTGTCACTTCTAAGTGTATTTATCATGAGTGCGTGCATAACGATGGAAACTGTTTTCATAGAGCAAGTCAGTCACAGATCACCAGGTATTCCGATTTCGGGTTGGAATGTATACTTTGTGAACAAGTCCAGTAAAATTGAGATTGAACAACACACACGGGATGAAGCAGCTGGAAATATACTGGAGCAACTCCAATCACCTGAAATAAGGCCAGCAAACGCAAGAATACAAACTAATGATAACGTTTGCAATCTAAGAACAGCTCGTGGTCGCATGCCAACTTTGGAAGAGGTTGAAGTTCGCCTCGATATAAATTTGTTTTTAATCTTTCTTTTTGTGATGCTACTTTTTGCGATTATAATAACCACTTTCATTGTTATTTAAATGTGAAGTAATCAACTGGAATTTTTTTTTTCCTTTGGATCGACCAACGGTCTTTATCTTGCAAAGATGGAAGCAAAATTTGCTAATAGACGACTACAGCATATGCGATGTAGAAATTAAAATGTTGAAGTGGTAGTTGCATTTTTACCGTATTCTAATATTGACATTAATGTAAGAGGTATATTTGTAAAATAACATCTGAACACTCTAACTTTTGTGTTTATATGAAGCTCTGAATAAATTTAACGCCGATCAACAGAAAATAAAAGTTGTATGCAGTGGCAGGCCGGACATTTGAAGATATATGTATGTGACGTAACATAGGTAAATGGCCCTGACGTAGCAACGTTTGTGAAGGAGAACAGTTTTGCTGCACAGCAAAGATCATTTAATATAAATCCGGGTGTTCTTTAATTACTCTTTGACTGATATTAAAATCGATACATTTTTTTTTTACCGTTTCATAATGTTGACACTAATATACGAGGTCTTTTAAACACGTTCTAAATTGAATGTGCTGATATTCTTGTAGTCTCAAATGTGCTAATGGCACGGAATGTGGCGATGTGCTAACAGGTTTTTGAAGTATTACAATAATATAATCCAAAATGTCCTTGACTGAATTTACCATAATTCCAACTTAATATTTTAGTCGAAGAAAAATGTATCAATGATTCAAAACAGCTAGACTTTGAGCTATTAACAGAAGGAATAGGTACAAGAATAAATGGGGATAACCTGAAGAAAGAAAACAAAGTAAGATGCGAAAAGGAAAGGGAAGAGAAAGAGAGGTGTAGAGCAGTTGAGAATATGAAACAGAAGAGAATAAGGAACAGAAGTATTGTAAGATTATGAGTACATACAAAGTTTACATTGAAATCTTATAAACTAAGTTCCTTATCATACAAAAATTTAAACAAGACAATTTTAGCGTCAACTGATTTTCATAAATATATCTAAAACATTTTAAACAATATATAGTAAATGACTAATATAAAAAAATTATAAATGTGTGCCATTCAATTTCAAAACATCGCAGTTTATTGTTTCTTTTGGCTAATTCCATCTCACAAAATTAGTATCGTTTAAATATCATGTTAGGGGAAAGGTAGAGATGGAGGTTTTCTTTTATGGCTCATATTATATATGCATCTTTGAGATATCAGCAATATAAAATTAGGTACATTGCTTGTATTTATCATTCAACAAGTATCCCATTAAGTGAAAAAGTATGTTGGAAATAAGTGTTGTTTCTACTCCACTGGCATTGATCATTCCAAAACTGCTTTCCAGTTGCACAGTCTAAAATAAGTTGAAAATAATGTCTCAGGTGAATCCGTGCAAAAAGAAGATTTATTATTACTGGCTATTCCATTTGCGTCTACAAAAGTGTTTGTTGCTAGAACTCAAGACAGTAATTTATACTGAAACCAAATTAGATTAGAATCTTTTGTAGTTGTGTATGTTAATGGAGAAAGCATTCTCCAATCAATTGGTCTGGTAGATTAAGTTGAATTTTCCATTTAATTAGTACTTCAGTTTCTGATATTTTTGTGTCTTCTACAACGATACTATAATTATTTATGCAGACATTAATACTCTTAAGGAGAAGGAAAGCATTTTCTATAATTCATGGTTTCCCAAAATTTCATTTTGGGATTAGATATATAATTTATTCATATAAGATTTCAAGGAATTAAGGAACCATACATATTGTAAAAAGTTAGTTCTAGCATTATATATTTCATTTAATACCTGGCACGAAAGGAATTATCCATCACTCGAAATATTATCGTTTATAACTGATATACCTGTTTCAAACCATTCTTTATTTTTTGTTAAAATGTAAAGACCAGAGATTGTACTTTTGATTAGTATTAGACCAACAAAGGATGGTAAATATGGTCGACCGAAGATGGTAACACATCAATGATTAGTTGGACCGATTATGCTAAAACATCAATGGTCAGGTCAACAAAGGACAACAAGACATCAGTGGTCTGGCTGAAAAGATGAGTAACACAACAATGGTTAGGCCAAAATAAGAAAGTAAAACAACAATGATCAGGCCAACATAGGATAGAAAAACAAAAATGATCAGGGCAACATAGGATGGTAAAACAACAATGATCAGGGCAACATAGAATGGTAAAACAACAATGATCAGGCCAACATAGGAGAGTAAAACATCAATGATTAGGCCAACAAAGGATGGTAAAACAACAATGATCAGGCCAATATAGGATAGTAAAACATCAATGATCAGGCAAACATAGGATGGTAAAATATCGATGATCAGGTCAACATAGGATGGTAAAAGAACAATGATCAGGCAAACATAGGATGGTAAAATATCAATGATCAGGCCAACATAGGATGGTAAAAGAAAAATGATCAGACCAACATAGGATAGTAAAATGTCGATGATCAGCCGACATAGGATAGTACACCATCAATGATCAGGCCAACATAGGATAGTAAAACATCAATGATCAGGCCAACATAGACCGGTAAACCATCAATGATCAGGCCTACATAGGATAGTAAAATATCGATGATTAGGCCAACATAAGACTGTAAAACATCAATGATCAGGCCAACATAGGATGGTAAAATATCAATGATCAGGCCAATATAAGATGGTAAAATATCAATGATCAGGCTAAAATAGGAAGGTAAAATACTGTCGATTTAAGTGACTGTCGAGATAAGTGTTATGGGTGGGTGGGTGGATGAACTAATACTAATTTAGCAAATACAACTGTACCTGTATGTGAGTTTAGTCAGTAACGGTTCACTTTTTATCAGTGCGCAAGGTCTACACTGAAAATAACCAACTGACAAATTGAATTGAATGAAGGAAAAAGTTTTAAAACCACTTGTATACTGAAAACTTCAGTGTGTGCTACCTTCGAGCATTACTTTAACACCCACTGTTAATAAACATGCCAGCAGCACGTGGCTGTATGTACATAAAATGGAGTAGATTTTGAGCTGCCGAGACATATATTATTTATTGTTACAAATCTCGACTCGTTCAAATTAACAAAGAAAAGAGTGAAGTCAGCAAGCTTTGTAAATATTTACAAAAATAATTTATTTCCCTAAAAACGATGTAAAAACAGAAAATAGGACTACCGATTTGTGAACATAATCCAAAATTAATCCTATTTTTGAACAATAAGTCATATCACTAAACAGTTTTAATAAAATCCGGGTTCGAATCTCGATGAAGTTCCAAAGATAGCGGACAATGACGTCAGATGAATGCAGTATAGACGTGTCAAAGGTTTCATTTTGAGTTTGTGAATCAAGGAAACGTTGATGAAGAAGCATTTATTTTCTAGAGAATACAAATTATTCTTAAATAACAAAACAACTCAAAATATGGCAACAACAGAAAATACCTCTGAACTCCTTAAAGTATTTGTTACGACTAAATCAAAATTACTAAAAACGGTAGTCTTAAAGACAATGTTACATCACAAAATAGGTCACGTAGTCACTTACTACAAGGCATGTATCACGTACGACAATGCAGCCCCAATGAAGGACCATTAATAAAAACCGTTATTTACACTTGAGTAACACGTGGAATGACATTACCTTGGAAATAGCCAATTGTTATTAAACGATGAGTACAAACTAACTTAACCAGAGTGAGCTAAAAATAATGTTTATTTAACAGGTCTAAATAAACAGATTTTACTTAAAAAATATCGAATCCTATGAAAATAATCATTACTAATAAAACGTAACGAAAGAAAAAAAATAACATTTTAATACTAACACACAAAAAATTTAATTACATATACGTAACAATATTTTAGGATTTGGGCAGAGACAAGGAAATCCCAGTCAAGGGGTTACATTATTTGTCTCCCCACGAGGCTTGACGAGTGGATGAGACATAATGTAACTTCGCGACTGGAAGTTCTTTGGGGCGGTCCATATCCCAAAGTAGATTATTTTTCTCACCCAATATTTTCCTTTAAAGTAAAAAAGAACTCATCACGTATGCGATACAGT
The DNA here is from genome assembly GCA_016746295.1 of Potamilus streckersoni. Lineage (NCBI taxonomy): Eukaryota > Metazoa > Mollusca > Bivalvia > Unionida > Unionidae > Potamilus > Potamilus streckersoni. Next base: position 202,110 of record JAEAOA010001849.1, read on the forward strand.
TCACGCGCAAATGTTTACATGCATTAATATAAATATGTCAATGAGGACTTTTGAGTGACCGTGTCATCCGAAGTACACTGTTTTTATGCATGAGCAAAGAAAAATACCAACATAAAACGTCGTATAGTAATGAGGCATTATCACATTTAATATATGGATGTTATATGAAATTAACAATAAATAATATTTATTACAAGAAACTGTTTCATTTTAATCAGTTCCAATTTTGAAAAGTTATATTGTAAATAATGAAACGATACTGGGCAATTAGCTCTACTGTAGTTATAATTAGTACAAGTTGTAACCAAGAACAACATGTTGTATTAGATTGCTCATGGGTAATAAGAGGTCTGTGTCATTATTGTATATGCCTCTCGTTTTCTTTGGAGTAGGTCAAACTATTTGTGACATACATGTGTTGTCCTTAATATTGATCGCAAAATTTTTCCCACATATATAAAAGACCCTCCAAATACGGACCCTAGCAGATAACCATGTGCTAAACTTTGAAAATCACGGATTCTTTAAAAAAAAATTCTGTCTTGGAAATATGGCAAATGGTGCAGTGAAATTTGCTTATGGATTAATGTGTTAACGGATAAATGATTCCTTTTGGCTGGTAAGTGTATTATTTGTAATTAAATATTGTAGGTATATTTTGGATTCAAAATTAGAATAAAGCATGTTTCACATAAAACATTTCTGGCTGTTACTAAGTTTTCTGTAGTTGCTAAGAGAGTTGGGAGGCTATGAAGTGTATAGGTCTATAGTCTATGTGCATGGATTAGTATTTTTTGTATTAGTTCATTTCACACAGCATTGAGGATTTTATCCTATCTGTAGCAGTCAATGTTCAGGTCAGAGTCATTAAATGTATCTAACAGCATATGATTTGGTTCACACGAAGTATTTAAAACTAGTTAGTTAGCTTTAGCTACTTTAATGAAGCTGATCTGCAAACATACTGAGCAAGGGCTGCATATAGGATAAAATTGACCCTGCTGTGTGGAACGAACTAGCATAATACCAAAACGTTCGATATCGTGTGCGTGTGTATTTGTATCTCTCGAATTGTTTTTGTATGGTGTGTCCTCAAAGAGGGATTGACCTTAAGTTACTATGTTTTTGCTTTATATTTGTTTTTGTTGCTGTTTGATTTTAAAACAACTACGTCAGGCACAGCAGAAGACAACAAGGGTTTACTTTTTTAAAAAGTAGTTCTGAGCGCGTGGACACCATGACTGGGTTTACTGGTCTGAGATGAATAGACTGAGATAAGAAAAGTAAGGTTAGCAAAAAATCCACATTTCTCTGCCGCATGGGTGAAAGAACAGAGGTAAACTTTATGAGATGCGCAAAGAAAGAGGTTGCTCAAAGGTAAAAGGAAAAAATATGTCACCAAGTTTTAATTAATTAAACATAAAACATGTATACTTTTGTAACACATTCACAATTAAAGAATAGAGTAATGCATATATATTCAGTATATTAAATTCAATTGTAATTAAATTAAAACTTAAGGTAATAAAAATTAGATCATTTTAGCATAATAGTCTGAGATGTAGATAGTTTTGAATTTTATACCAACTTCTGTTTTAGCCTTGATACGTGTTCTCTCTCTATGAGACCCTGCAGCTTTTCCAAATGTCCAAGTGCTTTTTCGATATTGCCAATGTAATTTATTGTGGAAACAAACCTGGTCAAACTACTGCATATTGAAAATGCCGCCGCTGTTAGCCATCGTAAGCATAAAGTTGTTAATTTCCAACAGAAAACGAAATTTGAACGACACAGTTAATGGAAATGGTGACCTATTAACAACAGTAATTTGGGAAAGACTGGATGCTGACATACTGTCAATTTGAGTTTGATTTGCCACTTGATTATATAATGAAATTTGTTCTATCGGTATAACAGTATGGCTAATTGAATTCTGCATTAATTTAGTAACTCTGTTTCAGGAGATTGTGAATTATTTTAATGATAAGTTCAACTCATTTTGTTTGTGTAATTTGATTAAATTGTTATATTTTACATGGGCTTCGGTGGGTGGGTGGCGGCTCATGTTGTTTTATTCTATGTCACTGCTCAAATCTCTGTTTTTCCATCCATTATTTTCATATCTTGTTTTATTATTTACTCAATGCGGACAATAACACCGCGGTCGATAATCTACTTGAATAACAAAAAATCTATAATGAATGAGGGTCTCTCATCATCTCCCTACCTTTTGACACAAGGTCAGAAACCACATCGCATTTGAAATAATGAGCACATATAAAACCTGATTAGAGCTAAGGAGCGTTTAAACTACTGGGAGTATTTTTTTCCCAGCAAAGTTTTATGAAATTTAGGAAATTGACTTTCACCCAACTTGTAACAAAACTAGTGTAAATTTATTTAGCAATTGTATAAAAAAGACGTTTGTACAAGAAAACTAAAACTAAAACCTCTACAGATTTGGCTAGATGAACCAACAAATTGAAAAGAAGTCCTGTGGTTGGTTATTTCTCATTCCCTGGCCACACTTTAAACGAAATTATTTTGACTGGAATAACTACAAACCTATAGAGAGACCAAAAGCTTGGAATCAATAAGAAGCATACTGATACAGTTATCTCAGAGGTTAATATAACTCATCATAAATATATTATTATTATTATTATTATTATTATTATTATTATTATTATTATTATTATTATTATTATTATTATTATTATTATTATTATTATTATTATTATTATTATTATTATTATTATTATTATTATTGATATTTTTAAGTTAGATAAAATCAACAAAAGTACTGGTCATGCTCATCATTGATATCAGCGGACTTAGGTCACACATGTGGTTCTGAATTATGATACTGGCTTGAAAATTTAAGTTGATAGTACTTAACAAAGCTTAGAAATTATTACTTAAACAAATCTATTGATAGATGCATCAAGCATTTTACAGAAAGAGTGTAGTCGCATCATAAATTAGGAAATAAATACTTAAATAGGTAGAAAGACACAACGTCGTATTTTTTCGTTTTTTGTGTCTTTGTTGTTTTTGTAAATGTTTGTTAAATGAACTCGTTTTGTATCGTCTTTTGCCGATTTTCTTAAGATATATATAATCATGTAATATGTTTTTCAGGACCCAGTACAGCTGGAAAATATTATTTTTCATCTACTTTATATTTCAGAGAGAGAGAGAGAGAGAGAGAGAGAGAGAGAGAGAGAGAGAGAGAGAGAGAGAGAGAGAGAGAGAGAGAGAGAGAGAGAGAGAGAGAGAGAGAGAGAGAGATTTTCTTATGGCTTCCTTCCATTTGTACTGTTGAAATTTTCATACGTCGTACTTGTTAGACAGGCAGTCAAAAATCTACTCTCGAGTATCATTTTAGGTTTTTTTTAGCTAAAATAAATACATTTGTTTCAAAATGCTTTTAAAAATATTGCTTTTACTTTATTCATTACAATGAACACATTCAATTCGCTGAACATATTGATGTCGTAAATCTCAAGTCAGATCACTTTCCTGTTTTTCGTTTGGAATAAAAAAACAAAGTGCGTTTCTGTGATTTAGTTCGCAAATATTTGATCCCATCGTTGCCACAGTAAAATAAGAATTTCAAAACAGCGCTATTATATTTAAAAAAGAAGTAACTCCACATGCACTGTTTCTATGTCTGACGATTTATTGAAGGATTGATATGATAATATTGATCGTAGCTTCGTCTAATGGATTCTAGTCATTTAAAAACAAGAAGAAATAACGTAATATAGCTGACCTAGATCAATACAATAAATATTACACGAGACTAGAAAATGAGTGCTGACGAATATATATTAATCTTTATTTGTAATTTATGACAGATAGAACGGCCGCCAGCTCTTGGGTAAAATAAAGATTGCGCGATTAATATTTATTTGTGCTTCATTTGTCAGTGTTCGTTTCTTTATCCCAGCGCATGTCAGCAGAAAGGCTATACAATGGCTATCCTTTACATTAGACAAAAGGAGGTCGTCCTACCATCGAGTCAAATCATAAATTACCGATTATTTTCACCGCTCACACCTGAATATGTATTTTAAAATAGCTGAACAATTTCGCTTTTCTCTAGCACCATTTGTTCTGTTTGGTTTACATCCATTAAAATGGATATTTGAATTGTAGTGCAATTTCGCGGATTCATCTGAAACGTGAGAATTCTTCATCATATACTTAGCAGATGCCTTTAGCGTAGCATATGATGTTTTGGAACAAAACCACAAAACATGCAATGTTCCTGACGTTTGTGTACTAGCACTTACGTTGTTTAGCAACTATATGAAGCAATCATTCGTGAAATATAGAATATCTCGAAAGAGCTTTAATGCAATTAAATAGGACTGAACATATTCTATCACTGCGACGAGATTCGATAAGAGGATGATCTCTGTCATTTCGGTAAAATAAGATAAAATCAAAAGATAATATCGTCTGATGCCCTGCACTCCAAAATCAAATCCATGGTTCTGTCCAAGAGTTGATCAGTAATCCCAATACTGCCAGTTTCTTAAGGAAGCACCAATGGATCAGAGATTACTCGTCATAGCGATACTTGTAAACTTTAATTTCTTCATATCGGCGCAGAAATCAGCAGAGAGACTGTACAGTGATCTTCTCCAAAACTACACAAAAGGAATTCGTCCAGGTATAGAGTCCAATTGTTCATTAAATATAAATATTAGTTTGACAGTTGGTGCATTGCTATATATAAATGTTGTTGAAGAAACCATGGCTGTCTCTGGATATTTAACAATGTACTGGAGAGACGAGCGGTTACAATGGAATGCAACCGAATACAATGGACATTCGTCACTATTAATTGACTCCAGTCTCCTGTGGACACCAAGAATTGTATTGATTAACCCTGCCAAGCAATTTATAATGTTTGGAATGTATTGCACAGAAGTACGTGTGTTTTTTGATGGTTCCATGGTTTGGAGTGCCGGAGACTTGATGGAAACAAATTGTAAAATTAATATCAGAAATTATCCGTTTGACATTCAAACGTGCGACATAAGTATTGCACCATGGGGGTATCTGGATAGTGAAGTTAACCAGACTACATCCTTCTCTACGCTATTTAAGCATTTTCCTCTAGGAAATGATGAATGGGATCTTGAAAAACGGACCAATGTGGACTGGGTGTCAGAAGGGTACAAAGCGTCAAATTTTACATTGCATTATAAAAGAAAATACCAATTTGTCTTGATAAATATTATTTCTCCTATTATTGTCCTGAATGTCATTAATATGGTGGTTTTTCGGATTCCTCCAAATTCAGGAGAGCGGATTTCATTTTCTGTGACAGTCCTTCTTTCGTATGTTGTATTTCTTACCACTGTCATGGATAATATTCCAAGAACGTCCAGTCCAGTGTCACTTCTAAGTGTGTACCTCATTATTAGAATGATCTTGAGTGCGTGCTTAACAATGGAAACTGTTTTTATAGTGCAAGTTAGTGGCAGATCACCAAGTATTCCGATTTCGGATTGGATTGTTTACTTGGTGCACATGTCCAGAAAAATTCAGCCACAACGAGAGACCCAAGTCAAATTACCTGAAAAAAAGTCGAGCAACCCATCAATAGAATCCAGCGATAACGTTTGTAGTCTAAATACAGATCGTAGCTTTAAGAGGTCCCTGAAACCAACGTGGAAAGAGGTGGCAGTTTTCCTGGATAGAATTTTGTTTTATGTTTTTCTTTTTGTGGTTCTAATTTGTGATATTTTGATAATCGCTTTTATTGTTATTTCTCTATGAAATCTCAACTAATTTTTTTTTCTACAAGAGGCAAACAGCCTTTTTCTCAAAAAATTTAAGTAAAATTATTAACAGACGGCTGCAACATGTGTGATATAAAAATTAATATTTCTGAATGGTAGTAGCATTTCTTTCCGTTTTCTGATATTTACACTAATGTTCGAGTGGCATTTGCAAAGGCCTGAATACTTTGTTATGCATTTCCTTAAACCTGTCAATGAATTAAACACAAAACGGAAAATGAAAATGATATACAGCTGCACGTGCGGCAAGGCAGACACCTTAAGATATATGAACGTGACGGACCATAGATCAATGAGCCGGAAGTAACAATGTCATCAAAGGAGAATAGTTTTGTTACTGTGCAAAGAGCACAACGTAAAATACGGATGCTCGTCGAGTACCCTTTGACTGTTATTAACACAAGCGACGGGCAGCAAAACTCGATTTTTACAGTGTTACTCTCTTAATGGTGGCACACACTCGATAATTTTGATATTAATCTTGAAATGTGGCACGCTATGAAATATGTTGCTGACCACTGAAATATACTTATATGTGATTGTTGATCGGGATGTTGTTGCTGTGAAGAGTACAATTGAAGCAGGTGCTCAAAAATATTGATAAATATTTCCATTATGTTCCTCAGGCGGTATTAATGTTTTAAAAATCATTTGAATCTCTTAAAGGTTGTACATGATGGGTCAAGCATTTGTTGACTTCGGATCAAAAACAGATCGGTTGAAATTGTCAAATAGTTACCCAACAAATATGGAAAGAGTGAATGAGATTGTGAAGGGTGACGAGAGTCAAGATAAAATAATGTTTGGATCGTTGAAAACGAATAAAGATCACAAATACTCAAAAGTAGTGGAGCTGTCAAGAGAGTTTTATTCGCATTATTTTTCGATTCAAAAGAATACGTCGTCCAGGTATTTTTACATGACTGCGCGTGCCACTGGACATTTTTACGCCTCCAAAGTGTTGCCAAAGGTTGTGAAACACTGTTGAATTAGCCGTCCGTGCATTGGAACTTGAGATATTCATCCATTCCTGACAAGGTAACGACACAAAACTTCACCGTTTTCAAAGACTACCAGAATGACTACAGGATCTAAACGTTGCATCGTCCTCCAAATAGCCCCGATTTAGCTTCAAGTAATGAAGATTGAATCCCAATATTAAATGTTTACTGACAGCCAGCTGATTTAAAATCCACCATGCATTTGAAAGCGCAGTTCCACGTTTATGAACAACATACTAAACATTGAATATAAAATGGCAATTAATAATTGGGTACTCATACTAAGGATGTGTTTAGACGTGCATGGGGAGTTCTTTGAATGGATGCACTCGGGGAGTAGTTGGAGAAGATGTACTAGATGCGTATTTGGAGGAGATGTACTGGATGAGTATTTGTAGGGACTGTACTGTGGAGTACTAAGAGATGATGTACATGAGGATTACTTTGAAAGGATGAATTTGGGGAGTTCTTTTGGTGGGGCTTTACACATGTAAAGTTCGTTAATAAAGCACTTTGTAAGAGCAATGCTATTCAGAAGGTTTTAAATACCCATTGTAAAAACTGTCCGAAAAGGGAATAAGACAATAGCATTTAACAATAGGATAATCAGACTAAGAAAGCATGTAGACGTATATGGTGAGTACAATGTGAGAACGAACGTACGTACTGTGTACTAACAGAGAACATTGTATTACAGCGCATTAATATTTGAAAACTTTTTAAATACTCGTCGGAAGACGTGTTCGTTATTTTTTCTTTTTTCAATACTTGTATGAAAATTATGTATGAATTTTCGTTGCACAAAATTAAGTGCGCATATTACATTCATTTTGTCCTTAGTTGACAGTAGTTATAAGGAAATTTTTAGCATTGTCTTTGACCGTTGTGTTCGTGACAGTAACGTGTAATTTTGATTTATGATGATTTAACCTAGATGTAGACGACATCATAGGTTTTTCTAAGTTTTCCGTGTCCGCCATCTTTTCGTTCAGCTTTCCGTACCATTATTTTTGACAGGAATAAAACCTGGATAATATTGTAAACTAGATCTAACATTTCACGGAAAATATTTCTGTCAGAGTTTTTTGGTTGAAGATTATAACAAAGACTCTCGACATCTATTAGCATGGGCAATAAATATGACTGGAACTGAAACTCATCATTACTTCAATATATTTCTACGTATTATCTCAAGTAAAATGCATTGTAACAAAGGCACTGAATTAGATAGTGGCGACAGTTATTAAGTTTCTTTCGTTCATACGTATTTAATTTGGTGAATAATACGCTGATCACGTGTACAATATGCTACAAGGCGTGGAATACGCATATTTGCATATATATTGCTTTGATAAACACATAAATAACAATGTGCTTTTATGCATGCTCGGCTAGCTTTCTTCCATGTTCTTGAATAATTAAGATAAGTCACAATATCCGCACTGCTTAACGTCACTCGGGATTAAAATTAGATTGTGACAAAGAGGTGGGTTCCAAACGTTAAACCAATCCCTTCTCTACGGTTCGTTGCTAGGGAGTGACCTCCCGCGATGTAATTTACCAAATGTGGATTGACAGAAAGAATAATACAGATCTCTGAGCAAATATATTGAATACATAAAACAATTAACAACCTTTCAATGAACAAATATAAAATTTAATCAATTTAAAAGTAGAATTTCAAATGGACAGAAATCAATTTCTTTTACTACAAAAGAAAGAAAATGTACGAACATGTACTCAATAAAAGATAAAAAATAATTTCACTTTACTATTTGTCAGTGACATAATTAATAGTTTCATCATAGTCTACGAGTCGTGACCTTGAGTTCAACGCATCATCACCTATCTTTATCCGGACATCGAATTTTCCGTTCCTTCCTGCACCTCCAACCTTTATCCAATCATCTTCACTTTGACCCTTGCCATTCGAAACTTGAACGATTTGACGATATTATCTAGCGCTGGAATTCGGCTGTGGAATTCTTCTGATGAATTCTGTTGGAGAATTGGCCCAAGAAATAATTTGCCAAGGAAAACTGTTTCCTTAAATAAATAAAATGACCCGCAATAGACAATAGGTCACCTTTTTCCATGCATCTATCTATCTATCTATCTATCTATCTATCTATCTATCTATCTATCTATCTATCTATCTATCTATCTATCTATCTATCTATCTATCTATCTCTCTCATTCTGTATATATATATATATATATATATATATATATATATATATATATATATATATATATATATATATATATATATATATACTCTAGCACTTTCTACTTTAATTAAGCTAACTTTGGTACAATTCATTTAATCAATGCTTCTAAGAGTTTCAAAATTCTACACTTCACATAGATATTGAAGTTTAACTTGGTTGCATTTTCTTGAATAGAAACGAATAACTGTGTGTCTGCAAAACCTGCCATCAACTTTTTATATGATGAGTTATTTAACTGCGAATGTAAGACTTTTCTTATCATTATGTTGTGTTCATATTTAAGCTATGTGTATTGACCATTTCCACGGGGTTTACTTTATTACTGTTAATACACTTATTGTAATAAATACTTTTCTGGTGCAGGCATCTCAATGAATTTACTTCCAAACCAATACTAACTTGAAATTGTGGTCGTATTTTATGTCGTTTTTAACTATAACTTACGGTCAATTTAGATTCAGATTTCAGCTGGACTAATCAATGCAATTAAGAAAAAATTGGGTCTTAAGAACTTGCTTTTAAGTTATAACGGAAGACCTCATTTGACTTTCTGTCAAGTCAGCATAGTCCTTTATATACTGATTGACTATTCCAGTCTGTCGGTGTAAACTGATGTCAATATTCTGCACTATTGTACTTTCTTGCAATATTATTCCACCTCTGTACAGTATTGGTGCACTTCTGTAGAGTACTATTACACTTCTGTGCAGTACTACTGCACTTCCGTACACTACTATTACATTTCCATACAGTACTGTTGCACATCAGTACACTGCTATTACATTTCCATATAGTACTGTTGCACTTCGGTACACTGCTATTACATTTCCATACAGTACTGTTGCACTTATTACAGTGATATATATTGCACTTACATACAGTACTATTGCACTTCGGTTCAGTACTATTGCTGCACAGTCCTATTGCACCTCTGTACAGTGATATAGTGTACTTCTGTACAATACTATTGCATTTCTGTACAATATAAATCTTCATCCAGACCTGTATTTCAGAAAACCTTCAGGTATAGCTTGTCATTTCGTGTGAAGCTATCGCGGACGACTTTTTATTCGAAGTGATTTATTTAAATGCAGTAACGTAAAATTAAAAGTACACAACTTGCAAATTTTAAAAGACATGCAACAATGACGATAACATAAGCTTAACTCTCATTAAAGTAATCCCTCTACTCCAGAAAGCAACATCGCAATACTAAATTTACCGACACAAAGAAAATATATAAAACTGTTTAAGTAAAAAGCAGATCGCATAAGATATTCAATTCGTCATTGACCTGAGCCGTCTTCTATCCTGTCAATATTATAACAGTTCTCTGTAAATTTTTCTGAAATTTTTTACGTAAATATTTTCAGACATATCTAGAAATAAATGAAATAAGGATAAATAATAAAAATTAGTAATCTTACAATTTTATCTCTTGTTAGTTGGTGACACATTAATTACCACAAAACAGATCGTCTGGTCAAAAACAAGTGTTTTGTGTCTAATACAGTCAACAACTTTATATATGCACAGTAGGATAAGATCACAAATGGAGAAAACACATGCTGCACTGGTGAGCTGTATTAAAGCCTTAAACACATTACCCGGCGTCAGTCAAATACAATGATTATGGTTGTGGCTGTACCCAACAAAACTAAAAATGTGGATAATACATTCACGACCAGCATAATTGGAAAAACTGTCCGCGCATGGTATGCATTATAGCCAGCAGATTTGCGCAAAAATTCCATCAAAATATAGTTGAAATTATTCAGGACGAGATTCTTTGCTGAAGATGGCTTAACACTAAATGTCATACGAACATCTCTTGTTTTGGACGCTTGAAATTATCCTTGAGGTCCAAGATGTGAGAAACTGTAGCATAATTACTGATCTTTTAGGTCTTTAAGTTTACGAAAATATGGAATCGTTACGATAAGACGCACTACCATAAGACGCAATTAATTTGTTAAACGATCTCCTGGCAATACCATAAGACCACATTTGTCGCATTTTGAAAATAGGTTGGGCAGCGTTAATGGCCCTGGCAAAAATGTCAAAGCAGCGAGGAACACGCGACTAACACTGGCAAGTTTAGTTTATAAATCTCAACTAGTCAGTTTATCCAGTGTTTAAAACAAGGACAAAAAATTCGCCTTTGTATTGTGAAACTGAACGCCGATAGTTCTAAAGACATTGCGTTCTCAGATAGACTAATATCATTAACTTTCATTCACTATATAAATTTTATATGCTTATCAGTTTTGGCGAAAAACAACATTCACAATACTGCATTCTTTAAATATTTGCATTGTCTTCGATGTATCATTTTCCGTTTCACTCATTGGTTGAATAGAATGCACAGTACACATAAAATGGAACATTTACAGGAAGAGTACGCCAAAGGCTTTTGCTGCATCTCACATGTGTGGTGTTTCATTTTTGTTTTTAAGTCTGACCTCTTGATCTTTGACTCATGAACGTCTTCTGGGCCGTAGAGAGCAACCACCAGCCCTATGGTAAGAAACACCCTGTCCTCTTCTATTTCTTGTTCAAACAAAATATTTTTTGCCCCCACCCTCCCTCGGCTTGTTCTTTGTGTCTCTATGTCTTTTTGCCCCTACCCTTCCCCGCCTTGTTCTTTGAGTCTCTGTGTCTTTCTGCCCCTACCCTTCCCCGCCTTGTTCTTTGTGTCTCTGTGTCACCCATCCTTTTGATGAGATTATTAAATGACAATTTTGGGCGGTCACGCACAATCTGACCTGAAAAGCACAGATGATTCTCGTTCGTAGTCCTCAATTTACCAGAAAGGACTATAGCATCTCAGATTATTTACAATAGGTCCCTTTCCCAGTCGAACACCATTTGTGTGGTTTAAAAGAAGGTCTCAAAAAACCCTGTGAGAATACATGTTCCGTCAACCACAACCTAACATATAATGTAACAATATTTATCGTAGCATGGTCCTTTTCTGGTGTCTTTAAAACCCTTGCAAATATTGTTACGTTGATGTAATTGTTGCTAAATTTAACTGCGACGAGACCGAAGTACGTTTTATCAATCAATGGCTATTCCAATCTAAGGGATGTAAGATGCACTCTCCTGAAACAAAATGGCTTTGGAGAGCTTTGGTCGTTGTATTTGGCCTTTGAATCATCACGACATCAAAAGATAATTCCCTTTCCTGTTTTGCAGTTTTTCTCAAATTTAGAGCTAATATTGTAATCAGCACTAAATAGCTAAACTTGTGCTGACGTACCTTAAAATCATACATACATACATACATACATACATACATACATACATACATACATACATACATACATACATACATACATACATACATGCATGCATGCATGCATGCATGCATGCATGCATGCATGCATGCATACATACATACATACATACATACATACTGCAGGACACATGCATTTATCACAAATAAAGCTTTTCTAAAAGTTCTTCGTGATCCTCCTTAAATTATTTTATGCTGCGTTAAAGTAATACATGTAAATGGCAACATTATTTTATCAACACCATTAGGAGTGTATGAAGCACGGAACGGATCAAATAAACACACTTTGTTCGATAAATTTACTAACAAAATTCTAAATGGGTAATGATTGTTGTTGTTATATGGCTTAAAGCCATTTTTAAGCACAAGATATGATATAAATGGCGGCCAGTATAAAAAGTGGAGGAAGAACCCGGGAAAACCGAAGAAAGAACCGAAGACTGACGAGAAGCTTCTGGCAAGCTTTCATACATACCCACACTGGCCGAGCCACAGACTCGAACCGACGCAGATAGCTGAGATGGCAGTGACCCGAAACAGTGATTGATTTATACCCCTAGGCCACTCGGGGCCCCCTAAGTTGGCAATAATACTATACAAAATCTCTCTCTCTCTCTCTCTCTCTCTCTCTCTCTCTCTCTCTCTCTCTCTCTCTCTCTCTCTCTCTCTCTCTCTCTCTCTCTCTCTCTCTCTCTCTCTCTCTCAGAAATGATCGTAAAAATAGCTTCAATACAGAATGTTCCATGATTGTATCGATGGACTGTCGTTAAAAGCTTGATAAAAAGATAAAAAAAACATGTAATTGTTTTTTTGTAAACTATTATTGTCCGTTTATCTTGCATGGCTTATCGTAAAACCACATCAGTTAATCAAAATATACTTAGAATCTCTAATCAAACGTGAACAATGGTTCTTGGTGCTAGTGTTCCACGTGGCTGAGGAAAACAAGGAGGGAAATGATTGGAAAACAAAACTGGAAACCAGGCAGAAATTATTTTTTCCCAAGGTTGTGCAGTCCTTTAAATATATAATTTCAGCTTCATAAATAAATATAACGTGTCCCAAAGTTTGATTCCATTTATTTTGTGAATGGTCAGAAATTTATAGAATAACCATCTGTGTTTAGATATATGCTTTAATAATTCCCTTGCGTTGTCTATGGAGACAATTTACACCATTGAAATAACAGTAGCAAATGCCAGTAAGGGGAGGAAACCATGTTGTATAAATAAAAGGTGCTCAGTGCAAATTACCTACACTATGCATGTTTATATTGGCCATATTCTAAGCAGCGCGTAATATTTAATTATAACTGTAAGTGTTCAGGTATGTCTTTTATGACCTTTTTCCAGTTTTGTCGTTTAGTAGAACATTTAAAGGAAAATGTTAATGAAGATAATCTTATTATTTTGGAAGCATTAACATTATTTTTTTTTCTTGGTTTAATTGCACACGAGTCATTACGTTTTCAATTAACTACGTAAGTGCTTCATTTTCTTCATACGGAAGCTAGTCCTGTAGGGAAAATTTCTATTAAAAGACTGAGCACGATTCACCAAGTAAAATAGCTGAATCAATTAATAGGAACAGTTGTACATATTTCACCTAATTCATGGATGGTGTTCTTTGTAGTGTGATGTTCAACTTCATATTCATATTAGAGATTGTGAGCTTGCATTTCCCGGAATAGGTTATAGTGATCGGTATGTTTATCAATTATTTCATTCCCTGTCCACCCCTCCCTAACATAAAAAATGGGTAACAACGAAATGCTGTATCAATACAAAGATATGTAGGCAAATCGTCTGAACATGCGTATAAATATATTGGAATGCTTCAAAGATATTCATCAATATATTTCCTCTGTTATGTCAATCATTAACTAGTCTTTACATTTTGCAATGACTCACAAAACACAAAATCAGATTTATCCGTTTCTCACCGAGAATGTTTTTCTCAAATACTTCATGCCGCATGGTTACTTCTTATATCGAATAGCGCATGAAAATTTCGAGCATGCGTAAACGGTCAAATAAATAAATAAATGTAAGGTCAAGGCTGGTTGTACACCATGCACTTGTAACACGTGTTTGCTTACCGGTTAGAATCTAGAGTGGGGGTATTTTTGTGAAGCACTGACAATCTAAAGTACAATGAAGTACCAAGAGAATAGTATAGACGCGTGTTTGCACAGTGAATCAAGATTGTACACGTGGACTTATATATATATATATATATATATATATATATATATATATATATATATATATATATATATATATATATATATATATATATATATATATATATATATATATATATATATATATATATATATATATATATATATATATTCATTTCATTTTTCTTGTATTCAGGTATAAAACTATACACCGTCAGCAATTTTCCAAAAGTATCCAAAAGATCTTTGTATGCGATATATATATATATATATATATATATATATATATATATATATATATATATATATATATATATATTTCATTTTTCTTGTATTCAGGTATAAAGCTATACACAGTCAACAATTTTCCAAAAGATCTTATATAGTATTCAAGTTTTCAATCTTAAAACCTTTGCACAATAACTGTACAAAGGGGCATAAATCAACAATAATTATGAAATGTAAAGTCTATTAAACATCTAGATTCACCGTCTTAATACTGACCAATGTCTAATAGGTGATATGCATAAGGTTTAATCAATTAGACACATTTAATTGCAAATAAAACTGGTGGTCTATTTCTTGAACTTGTTCTACAAGAAGGAAGGAAAACTATATGTATTCGATTTCATTACCGTAAGAATTAATTGTTGTTTCAATCGGGCCAAATCGAACAATATCAATATTTAAGGATTACATTGTTGAATTGTGGTTTTGTTAAACGTCCCCGATATTGCAGTGCATTCCAATCATTGACTTTGATTGCATAACACTCCAAATTACATGAAATGGACCCTGATTGTTTGCATCATATTGGAGACTTATAAAAATATTACTAGCAGTTGCCTCGCCAGGCACTCAGCATTAAGAGGTTAGTGTTAGGACTGGTCGTTCTGGTATCAGGATAATGTGGCTGGGCCAACATCATGGTACATGTTAGGATGTTAGGGATGCCTCAGTGCCAGACATCACTGTAAATTGCCACTCTGCAGATATCGTAGCGATACGACTGAAAAAAGTCCAAATCACACAAAAACGAAGCATGTTGCATTCAAGCTTGAACAATGTGCAGTTGATTAAATGTGGTAAAAGATGTTGACTGTCAACGTATTCATCATTCTAGACACCCACGTCCTCATAAGTCACTTAAATCTGTATAGTCAAGGTATGCGCAATATTTTTCTACGCAAATGTCTTGGTCATCCTTGTGCGTTTGTTTGACTCTGCCAGTGGCACTGTATATTTTGTGGCTCGAAACCTTGCGGAGAACCATTGAAGAACCCGTCCCTGTATCATTATCCATCTACTCTCTGGATACAGATTCGGCACATAAATTTGTCATCTTCGGAGACTTCCTTTAGGATCACAGCATCCAATGTCCATAGAGCTTTGGCTTAGCTTGAAATAATGTTGGCTGAATCCGTTTTAAACATTCACCGACGAGGAGATACTTTAAAAGCCACCATGTTGTTGATAGTGCTGTCCCTCGAACAACATATCAATATGCAAAAGGTGTTGAATAATTAAATGATAAAGCAATGAAAAAGCGGTAGATGAGCAAAGCAATAAAATCATTAATGTCAAAGCTATTTTGAAAGAATAAAGACACTCTTATGACAGGCAGCAGAGAGCACGAGAAAAGAGGAAAGACCAAGTTTGACTTTTGTATAATGATAATTAGGAAGCTTGAATTAGTCAAGAATTTAATACGGTACATATATAATGGCATATCGTTATATGTCAAGGAGGTGGAACGTATTCTTAAATATTATTTCTTGAGATCAAAACGATTGCGGTAGTGAAGTTATTGTTTACTAATAGGGTTATAAATGACATTTTATTTCAGCTAAAAAAATCAATATCTTTCCAGTTTATATCTAAAATCTGTCTTTGAAACGGGTTTTAATATTGTTCGATGAAAATTTATAAAGATTTTATTTTCTTTTAATTTGGGAACATTTATACGGAAGTACGCTAAATTGTTTTACAATCGGACAGACTATTATTCTATACAATGGACAATGGTCATGTTCTATTTTAATTACACAGAACTTACCGACAGGGATTTAAAATTCATTTTTTTTTTGTTTATATTATGTGCTGAAGTGTTTTTAAAATGTTTTGAAACACACTATTAAGGGAATATTTATCAATGGAAGAGGATTTAGAAAAGTTTTCTGACACTAAAATAAAATTTTGTATGGGTCAGAAGAATAAGCAAAGTTAGAACACTAATATCTTAAACTAAGTAATAGAAAGAGCAAACACCATTGAAATGTTTAAAAGTTCAACAAATACTTTAAGTAGAAAACAAAATGAAAATTGAAAAAGAACGTAAATCCCAAATAATTTTTAAAATTCTATCACAAGTCCAGATAAACGAATTTCCAATTTAATTCTCTTATATTCCAAATTAAATTCCAGTATTGAATGTGTTGATTTTTTTTGTAGTCTCGGATGTTCCAAAGGCATGGAATGTGGTGATGTGCCAACAGTCTTTTTCGCTGTATCACACTATATAATGTAAAATATCCTTGACTGAATTTACAATAATTCTAATTTAATGTTTTAGTCGAAGAAATGTATAAATGATTAAAGACAGATTTAAGATATTAGCGGGGGGAATAGGTACAAGAAGAAATGTGGATAACCTGAAGAAATAAAACAACGTAAGATGCAAGAATGGCAGAGAAGAAAAAGAGAAGTGTGGAGTAGAATAGAATAAAACACAGAAGAGAATAAGAAACATATGTATTGCAAGAGTATAAGTACATAATAAATGTAAATTAAGTTCGGAAAATCCTAAACGTTCTCCGTTTCATAGAAATTATTCCGTATCCTGCTATGACGAGAGAGAGAGAGAGAGAGAGAGAGAGAGAGAGAGAGAGAGAGAGAGAGAGAGAGAGAGAGAGAGAGAGAGAGAGAGAGATAGAGAGAGAGCTTCATTTCTTTGCTATCTTCAAAACGTTGACACATCGTACGTAATGTTTCAACAGTTTGTCGAAACTTTTCAAACATCAGGCTATGTTAGGTAAGAATAAATATAATCATTTCAAATGTGTATTATGATATTGATCGTAACGCCATCTAATAGATACCAGTCGATTTAAAAACAAGAAGAATAATGCAACCAATCGGACTGATCAATAGGATACCTATGACGCGTGCTTTAGCAATTACAATTGACTAATTTATAGTGTTCATTACTGCGAATTTATTGCAGATTAATTAAATAGGTTTAATAGGTCAAAAAGAGAATGTGCGAAAAATATTGACCAATGTATCATTTCTCAATTTTCGTTTATTTATCCCAGCGTACAATTCAGCAGAGGCTCTAGAATGACATTCGAAAGGATTTCGTTCACCATATAATCAATTCATCAATGTACAGATCAGTTTCACGGTAAAAGCATTGTTATGCATATTTTACTAATCAAAAATTTCGATTTTCTCCAGCATCGCTTCTTCTGTTTGGTTTACCTTCATTAAATTTCATATTTGAATAGTATTCCAATTTAGCCGATTCATTTGAAGCTTAAGAATCCTTTAGACGACACACATCAGACACTGAGACTATCATATTAATGCATGATCTAATTGTATAGCAGACACAAAACAAGCAATTTTCCTGATATTTATCTGCAAACACTAATGTGCTTTCAAACCATTGTTAAGCAAGTATCTGAAGCATTCTTTCATGAAATATTTGCATATAAATATATCAATACAGAAGTACATGAACAGGAATTGACCCAAACAAACTCTAGCACTCAGATAAGATTTTATAATACTATATCTTTCATTTTAGTAAAATAAAAGATAAAAGCAAAAATATTATTATCGTATAATGCCCTATAATCAATATCTAATCTTGCCATGCGCTATGGGGGTATCTACGAAAGAGCATAAATGGTTCTGTTGATCAGTAATCCCAATATTGCCAAAGTCTGATCAAACATAAAATGGCTCAGAGATTACTGTTAGCAGTGTTATTTGCAAATTTTAATTTCTTTATATCAGCGCAGAAATCAGCAGAGAGACTGTACAGTGATCTTCTCCAACTTACATAAAAGGAGTTCGTCCAGGTGTCGAATCTAACAGTTCATTAATAGTAGATATCAGTTTGACAATTGGTGCATTGCTGAATGTAAATAGTGTTGAACAAACGATGTCTGTCTCTGGATTTTTAACACTGCTTTGGAGAGACGAACGGATAAAATGGAATGCAACCGAATACAATGGACATTCATCACTATTAATTGACCCAAGCCTCCTGTGGACACCAAGAATTGTATTGATTAACCCTGCCAAGCAATTTATAATGTTTGGAATGTATTGCACATATGTACGTGTGTTTTTTTGATGGTTCCATGGTTTGGAGTGCCGGAGACTTGATGGAAACAAATTGTAAAATTAATATCAGAAATTATCCGTTTGACATTCAAACGTGCGACATAAGTATTGCACCATGGGGGTATCTGGATAGTGAAGTTAACCAGACTACATCCTTCTCTACGCTATTTAAGCATTTTCCTCTAGGAAATGATGAATGGGATCTTGTAAAACGGACCAATGTGGACTGGGTGTCAGAAGGGTACAAAGCGTCAAATTTTACATTGCATTATAAAAGAAAATACCAATTTGTCTTGATAAATATTATTTCTCCTATTATTGTCCTGAATGTCATTAATATGGTGGTCTTTCGGATTCCTCCAAATTCAGGAGAGCGGATTTCGTTTTCTGTGACGGTCCTTCTTCCACATGTTGTATTACCATTGTCATGGATAATATTCCAAAATCATCCAGTCCAGTGTCACTTCTAAGTGTATTGCTCATGAACCAAATCATCTTGAGTGCTTGCATAACCATGAAAACCGTTTTCATAGTGCACGTCAGTCAAAGATCACCTAGTAATCCGATTTCGGATTGGATTGTCTTCTTGATGCACAGGTCCAGAAAAAGTGTGACACAACAAGTGGCATGGGCTGAACCATTTGAAAGTGTACTTGAAAGAGAAAGAGTTAAGTTACCTGAAAAAGGTCGAGAAATTCATTAACAGAATCCAATGATAACGTTTGTAATGCAAATACAGGTCTTAGTTTTATGAGATCCAAGAAACCTACGTGGGAGGAGGTCGCAGTTCGCCTTGATAGAATTTTGTTTTTAATTTTTCTTTCTATGGCGATACTTTTTCAGATTTTGGTAATCTCATTTATTGCTATTTCTCTATGAAATCATCATCTGTATTTGTTTTTTTGTTCGAGCGACTAACATACACTTTCTCAAAAGGATTGAAATAAAATTATTAATAGACGTTGCATCATGTGTGATATAGAATTTAAAATGTCAGAATGGTAGTAACATACTTTCCGTTTTATTATATTTGTCACTATTGTTCCAGTGGTATTTGAAAAGTTCTGAATAATTTGTAATGCATTTCCTTAAACCTGTTAATGAAAATAACACCGATTAAAACCGAAAATAAAATAAATGTACAGCTGCATGTGCGGAAAGGCCGAGACCTTAAGATTTATGCATGTGACATAACATATATCAATGAACCGGAAGTACCAATATCGGAGAAGAAGAATATTTGTGCTACTGTGCAAAGAGCATAATGAAATATACGAATGATCGTCGAGTACACTTTGATATTAAGATACGCGACGGGAAGCAAAACTCGAGATTTTAACAATGTCATTTTTTTTGGTGGCTCGCACTCGTTGATTTTTGCAATTAATTCGGAAAAAGTGGCACGCTATGTAAAATAGGTTTCCGTCCACTGAGATAAACTTATATGTGATTGTTGATTGGGAAGTGGTTGCTGTGAAGGAGGCAATTAAAGCAGATGCTCGAAAATATTGGATGATAGTTCCCATTATGTTCCTTAGGTGGTATTTATTATGTACGAATCATTTGCATCTCTCAAGGATTGTACATGATGGGTTCCGCATTTGTTGACTTCTAATCAAAGACATAGTTTCGTTTGAAATTTCCAAATATTTACCCATCAAATAGGAAAGAGTGAATGAGATTGTCACAGGTGAAGAGACATGGATTTTTTTTTCTAAACCCGAGTCAAGAGAAAATAATATTGTTTGGATCGGAAGAAACAAATAGAGATAGCAAGTACACACATTGTTGGATCTGTCAAGTGTGTTGTATTTGCATTAGTTTTCGATACAAAAGACCGTCTTGTCCAGGTACTTGAACCTGATTCTCCGTGTGCCACTGCACACTTTTACGCCTCTAAGTGTTGCCAAAGGCTTATAACACTGTTGAACTATTTGTCTCTGCACTGGTACTCGATTTATCCGTCCACTCTGACAAAGGAACGGCATAAACCTTTACCGTCTTCAAGGACCATAGGATGTAAATTTGGCGTCGACCTCCAAACAGCCTAGATTTAGCTTCAAGTGATGAAGGCTTAATCCAGAAATTAAGTTTTTTCTCACGGTCAAGTGATTTAAAATCTACCATGCATTTGAAAAGGCAGTTTTGAAGTTTATGAACAACATACTAAAGATTGAATAAAAAATGGCAGTTAATAATTGGATACTTAGACTGAGGCTGTATTTAGACGTGTATGGGTTGTCATTTAACTGGATGTACTGGGGATGTAGTTGAATAAGATGTACTGGAGGAGTACTTGGATGGTGTGAACTAGGGAGTACTGAGAGGGAATTTACAGGCGGATTACCATGAGAGGATGAATGTGGGGAGTTGATTTGGTTGGGTATTTACACATATAAAGGTCGTTAATAAAGTACTTTGTAAGAGCAATACTATTCAAAATGTCTTCAATACCCATTGTATAAACGGTCCAAGAAAGGAATAAGACAATAGCATTTAACAATAGGATAATCAGACTAAGAAAGCATGTAGACGTATAGACATTTAGACATTTAGACATTTAAGAATTTGATAATCTGACACAGAAAGCATGTAGACGTACATGGTGAGTACGATAAGAGAACGAACTGTGTACTAATACAGAACAATGCATTACAATGCATTAATATTGCAAATTATTTTAAATGCACATTATAAGACTGTGCACGTTATTTTGTTTTCAATACTTTACAAAATTATGTATGATTTGTTCTGTCACAAATTAATTGTGCATATTAGATTTATTGTATAGTTATTTGACAGTAGTTATGAGAAAATGTTTAGTATTGTCTTTATCCCTTGTGTTCGTGACAATAACGTGTGTTTTGGATTTCTGATGATTTGATCTCAATGTAGAAGATGTCATATGCTTTTATAATTCTTTTCCCTTGTCCGCCATCTTTTCGTTCAACTTTCCGTACCATTATTATTGACAGGAATAAAACCTGGATAATGCTATAAGATATACCTAACATTTCACGGAAAATATTTCTGTCATAGTTTGTCTGTTAAACATTGCACCCAAAACTGTCGACATCTATTAGCAATGGTAATAAATCTGATCAGAACTGAAACTTGTCAGTACTTCAGGATATTTCCACGGATTATCTCAAGTAATATGCATTGTAACAAAAACATTGAATGAGATAATTGCGGGTCAGTTATTAAGATTGTTTTATTCTTCATCGTTTTATTTGACTATTAATACGCTGATCATGTGTACAATATGGTACAAGGCGTGGAATACGCATCCTTGCATTTATCTTGCTTTTATAAACACAAACGATAACGATGCTCTCTTATGCATGCTATGTGAGCTTCTTCCATGTACTTGAATAAGAAAAAATGCATCACAATATCAGCACTGACTACAGTCACTGAGGATCAAAATTAAGTATCGAAGTTTAAATTGGTTGCATTTGCTTGAATAGAAACGAATACACACTAGCAATAATTGCGTGTGTCTGCAAAACCTGCCATCATCTTTTGATACGCAGAGTAATTTAATTGCGAATGTGAAACGTTTCTTATCATTCTATACGATTCATATTTGACCTAAGTGTTTTTACAATTTCCAAGGGGTTTACTTTATTACTATTAATAAACACTTGCAATAAATACAGCTCTTTTGCTGGAGCTTCTCAACGAATTTACTTACAAACCAATACTGACTAGAAATAGTGACCGTTTCTAACTACAACTGATGGTAATCTTAGATTCATAATTCACCCGAACTGACCAATGTAATCAAGAAACAATCGGGTCATATGAACAGGCTTTAAGCTTATAAGGGAAGTCCTCACTTGACTTTCCATCAAGTCAGAATAGTCCTTTATATACCTGTTGACTATTCCAGTCTCTCGGTGTAAACTACTGTCAATATTTTGCGCTATTGCACTTCCTTGCAATAATATTGCTCTTTTGTACAATAAAAGAATCTTTCTTCAGACAAGTATTTCAGAAAAAAGATTGAGATAGTGCTTGACCGACTTTGGCAGTGCAGTATATCCATCCCACAAAACGAGTTCATATTTTCCCATACAAATGCAGTAATCTTTTTATTATATGCTCATTTTCTTATACTACCCAAGGCTTAAATATATAAATAAAAATACACCTCAAGAAACAAAGTAACTGAATGTATGCTGTATTCCAAACTAAATACACAACCGTAGATGCATCATTACAATACAAAATTATCGATGCGCAGGTGATTCCGCCCAGATAACTTTGAAATTGATCGCGCGCTAGACCTAAGTTTCGTTTGATCTACTTTTAATTGAAATTTAAAGTTTATTTCATTTTGAGTGCAGAATGGAGAATTAAATGAACTTCGAACAGACTAGAAATTACAGTACACTTCGAATTGCGTGATTAACCTTGAGAACCTACGACATGATTCATGTAATTCGCATTTGCAGAACTAAGAATGTAGATTTTTAAGAAATTCAGGATGTAAATTAGTAAGTATAATTTTGCTATTTTTATTATCAGCTAAAGAAGACAGGTTATTTCATTTCACTTGCATGTTATATGTAGGATCCTGTCTGGCATCTTAGCTAGCCTAAATCTGAAACAGTGTATTAAAAAGGTTAACGAGGAATGTACCAAAGGTGCTGATATGTGGCAGTCCATTAAACATCGGTTTTAGTTCATTTAGAAACAAATTTAATCAATCAAAACGTAAAGCATCTACTATAGGAGTGTACATGATTTATTTATAAAGTAGTTCCTTTTACACTGTTGAGCATATTTATCTTCAACGTGAGTGCAATATGAAGGTGTGCAATAGCGTAAATTATTGCACGGTTCTGACCATGTAAAGTTAACGGAGAAAAAAATCATCATATAAAAATATTATATTTCCTTACAGTACCATTGCACTTCTGTACAGTGCTATAGATTGCACTTACATACAGTACTATTGCACTTCTGTTCCGTATTATTGCATTTCTGCATAGTACGATTGTACCTCTGTACAGTGCTATAGTGCACTTCTGTACAATAGAAATCTTTCTCTAGACCTGTATTTAAAAAACCCTTCAAATATAACTTCTCCTTTTGTGTCAAGCAATCACAGACAATTTTTATTTGAAGTGATTTTTTTAAATGCCGTAATTATAGGTTACTGCATTTGTATGGGAAAATATGAACGAGTTTTTCGGATGGAAGGCACGACCTTGGGAGTGCAGTATATCCTTCCGACAAAACGAGTTCATATTTCCCCATACAAATACAGTAACCTTTTTATTATATGCTCATTTCTTATTCTTCCCAAGGCTTAAATATATAAACAAAAATACACTGAAAGAAACAAAGTAACTAAATGTACGCCGTATTCTGAACTAAATATATAAGCGCTGATGAATCATTACACAACATTATTAATGAGCGCATAACTCCGCCCAGATAAATATGAAGTTGGTCGCGCGCTAGACGTAAGTTTCGAAAGAAAATGGCGCTTGCTCTACTTAAAATTGAAAATTGGAGTAATATTGTTGATGAACACGCATTGCAACAACTTTTCCATTTGATCTGGAATGAATACCTTTTGGTATATTTGTCGATTTAACGCAATCTTTTGATTATGGTCTGGATTTATCTACATGAAGTGACTTGCATAGATTTCCAGCAGCGTCTGCCAATTTAATGTTTTGAATTGTGTTGACATCGGCATGCGTGTTTCTTTTCTGTCATTGAATGATTCAGATCACAATGTGGGAAAATTATGAAGCCTTTCCATTGCAATTATCGAAAAGATGCTGTGGAATTTAATGTTTATTTCATTTGAGTGCAGTAAGGAGGATGTAGCTACACTTGGAATATACTCGAAATTACAGTACAATTTCAAAATGTGTAATCAATCTTGAGAACCAATGACATGGCTCATCTAATTCAGATTTACAGACCTACGAAAATATATTTTTTGAGGAAATTCAGGATGTGAAATTGTAAGTATATTTTTGGCCATTTTTATTAACAGCTAAAGAAGACAGTTTATGTGTATAACTTGCATTTTATTGTGAGGAACCTGTATAGCGTCAATATATAGTTAAATTTGAAACATTGTATCAAAAAAGTAAACGCGGAATGTGCCAAAGCAGTTTGTATGTGTTAGTCTATGAAACATTTGCTGGTATGTGGCC
The DNA here is from genome assembly GCA_016746295.1 of Potamilus streckersoni. Lineage (NCBI taxonomy): Eukaryota > Metazoa > Mollusca > Bivalvia > Unionida > Unionidae > Potamilus > Potamilus streckersoni. Next base: position 227,179 of record JAEAOA010001849.1, read on the forward strand.
GTCTATGAAATATATGATTTAATTCATTCATAAAAAAATTGTTTACGTTAGAAAATAGTTCCTTTGCACTTGAGATAAAGTATGAAGGTGTTCAATATTGGTGAATATTGCATGATTCTGACAATGTAAAGTTAACGGAGAAAAAAGATGAGCATATAATAATATAAACTTATTTTATAATTTAAAGTACACATTTTGCATATTTTATTCCACATATGACAATGACGATAACAGAAACTTATCTCTCATTAATGTAGTCACTCTACTCCAGAAAAGCAACATCACAATACTAAATGTGAGAAAATAAAGAGACCGATTTAATTAAAAAGCAGAATGCCTGTGATATTCAATTCGTCCTTGACCTGATCGGCCAGTTTCCAAGCTGTCTTCTAGCATGTCAAGATAAAACAGTTCTCTGCAAAACGTATCCACTTTATCCAATATACACAAATGAATGTGTGTGTGTTTGTGTGTGTGTGAGGAAAATTTTTAACATAACAGTTTTTCAGTCACACCCAGAAATGAATGAAATAAGATTACTACTACGTTGTTACCTCTTTTTAGTTGGTGCCGCAGTAATTATCACAAAACAGATAGTCTTGACAAAAAACAAATTTTGTGTCTTTTACAGATAATCAACAATTTTCTTTATGCACAGTAGGATAAAATCACAAATGGAGAAAACACATTAAATAAAGCTGCACTGTGTAAAGACTGGAACACATTACACCTACATCAGTCAAATTCAATGAGTATGGCTGTGGCTATCCCCAGCGCAACTAAAATAGTGGACAATAAATTAAAGGCCAACGCAAATGAAAACACTATCCGCGCACGGCAAACACGCCAGCCAGCAGACTTGCATTTTAATTGCACGAACATATATAGTTGAAATCATTCAAAACGAGATACCTTTCTGAAGATGTCTTAACACTAAATCTCATCCTGACATATCTTCTTTTGGACGCTCGAAACTATCCCTAAGGTCATGATGTAAGAAACTGTAGAATAATTCCTGATCTTTTAGATCTGGAAGTTTCCGAAGATATGGAATCGTTAAGATAAGACGAACTACCATAAAACGCAATTACGTTGTTCAACGTTCTTTTGACAATACCATAAGACATAAGACATTGAAAATAGGTTGGGCAGAGTTAATGGCCCTGGAAAATTGTCAAAGCAGCGCGAAGGCGCGACTAACACTGGTAAGTCTAGTTTATAAATCTTAACTAGCCAGTTTATCTAGTGCTTCAAACAAGAACTAAATATACGTCTTTGTATTGTAAAAATGTGTGCATATATTTCTAAGGAAATTGTGTACTCAGATAGTCCAATATTATCGACTTTCATTCACCTTATATATTGTTTTCGCTTATCAGTTTTGGCGAAAAACAAAATCTACAATACTGCATTCTTGAATCATATGCCTTTTCTTCAATGTATCCCCTTCCGACCGCTCTGGTGGCCCAATGTGTTAGAGAGTCCGCCTTGGATGCGGAAAGTCTTGGTTCGATCACCGGCCTAGTCATACCAAAGACTTACAAAAATAGTTCTAACAGCTGCCTCGCTTGGCACTTAGTATTAAGAGGTTTGTGTCAAGACTGGTCGGCCTGGTGTCAGGATAATGTGACTGGGTGGGACATCATGCTACATGTCTACGGCATTATGCCCCAGTGCTAGAAATCACTATAAACTGCCCCACTGCAGCCATCGTAGCGATATGACTGGCAGAGTTGTTAAGCTACGTTAAAAATCTAGCTCACATACACAAACAGACAAACACGTATACCCTTCCGTTTCACTCATTTGTTGAACGTACGTATTAAAAAGAACATCTACTGTACGGACACCCAAAGGCTTTTGCACCATATCATCTTGTGTACATTTTCATTTTATATTTCAAGTCTCACCTCTTCGTTCCTTGTCACGGATTTGACTTTTGACTCGTGCACGTCTGCAGGGCCCGAGAGAGAGAGAGAGAGAGAGAGAGAGAGAGAGAGAGAGAGAGAGAGAGAGAGAGAGAGAGAGAGAGAGAGAGAGAGAGAGAGAGAGAGAGAGAGAGAGAGAGAGAGAGAGAGAGAGAGTTAGTTCACTCACGGGCTCTTTGTTAAGAAACACCAGAAATTTCCTAGTTCTTGTTCAAACTAAAGTTTTCTCCCCCCCCCACCTTTGTCGGCCCTGTACGTTTGGATTTCCAGTGCAGTATTTCTCCGCATCAGATAGATTCTGAACAAAATGCAGTAATTCCTGGATAAAAAAACCTGCAAGCTAGGACAACCCTTGGTTTATTCTTCCTACAACAATGGAGTCAATATTGATACAAGCAAAGATTATCGTATTGACAATAAACGATAAGCTGATGAAGTTTTCGAATGTTGTCTCTAGCAACGTTAGAGACAGTAATAAAGATAAAATGAAGGTTCCCTAAAACTTGGAATGATAACACTGATACAGCCTCAACAGAAGAAAGCAGAAGAGAAACCGCTACCATGACAATTATAAATTCCTACTACGTCCGAAAATACGTAGGCGGTTTACCTCCAGAATATCATAATATTGAGTCCGTGTCTTGTTCATTCCATAAGCCATATTCGTTTTGAAATTTCATGTCTTCGTGCATGTGGCTTTCAAGTGCACCTCTTTGATGAGATATCGCCCTAATGTTACCAGCCATAATAGCGTACTCTCCGGAATTGGAAAGATATAGTTTAAATTTGATCTGTCGATATGGTTCTACCATGTTGTCATTCAGAAAGAGATCATACCGTTCTGAACTCTGACGTCCGTTCTTTGTGATTCTGTGTCACTCATCCTTCTGATGATGTTATCAAAAGACGAATTTTGGTGCCCGAAATGAACTGATGATTCTCATTCGTAGTCCTCAGTTGTCCCTTTTACATTTCAGATCATTTATGTCCCATTACCAGTCGAACTTCGTTTGTGTGGTTCATAAAAGGCCTCGAAACCCTGTGAGAACACGTTTCGTCATCCACTGTCACAATAGTAATTGCATCATTGTTACGTTGATGTACTTGTTGCTAAATTTTACTGCGACGACTCCAACGTATGATTGTATCAATCAATGACTATTCCAATCTAAGGGAGGTAAGATCCACTCAACTGAAACAAAGAGGCATTGGAAAGCTTTCAAGTGACACAAAATGAAACGTGAACTAGTCTGCATGTGACGCTAAGATTGGTCGTAGGATCTGGCCTTGGAATCATCACGACATCAATAGCTATTTGCCTTTATTGATTTGCAGCTTCTGTAAATTTTAGAGCTCATATTGTAATCAGCACTACATAGCTAAACTTGTGCTAACGTACCCTTAAACCATACATACATACATACATACATACATACATACATACATACATACATACATACATACATACATGCATGCATGCATGCATGCATGCATGCATGCATGCATGCATGCATGCATGCACGCACGCACGCACGCACACACACACACACACACACACACACACACACACACACACACATACATACATACATACATACATACATACATACATACATACATACATACATACATACATACATACATACATACATACATACATACATACATACTGCAGATCTCCGAGGTCCTCATTAAATTGCTTCATGTTGCGTATAAAAATAATCGTTGTAAATGGAAACAACAATATTTTATCAACACTTTTAGGAGTTTACGAGGCACTGAACGCACCAGCTAAACACATTTTTCTTGATCTTTTTACTAACAAAATTCTAAATGGGTAATGATTGCTGTTTTTATACGGTTTAAAGCCATTTTATTAGGACGGCTAGTATGAAAAGTGGAGGAAGTATACCGGACACAAGAGAAGCTACTAGCAAACTTTTTCACATATCCACACTGGCCGAGCCCGAGACTCAAACCCACGCAGACAGAGGTGAGATGGCAATGATTTATAACTGTGAGCGCTTTAAACCACTAAGCCACTTGGAACCCCCTAGGTAAAAATTAAAAACTCTCTCTCTCTCTCTCTCTCTCTCTCTCTCTCTCTCTCTCTCTCTCTCTCTCTCTCTCTCTCTCTCTCTCTCTCTCTCTCTCTCTCTCTCTCTCTCTCTCTCTCTGCTATAAGAAATGATCTTAAAAATAAAGTTTCAATACAAATTATCCCATGATTCTTTCGATGGACTGTCGTTGATACAAAAGATATAAAAAAATGTAATTATTTTTGTGTAAGCTATTACTTTATGTTTATTATGCATGGCTTATCGTATAACCACATAAAAAAAATCAATCTACACTTAGATTATTTAATAGATCTTGAACAATGGTTTTTGGTGCTAGTGTTCCACGTGGCTGACGAAAATAATGCGGGAAATGAATATGGAACGAAACTATGGAAACCAGGCACTAATTCTTCTTATCCAAAGGTTGGGCAGTCCTTTGAATATAATATTTACAGCTTCATAAATAAATATAATGTGTCCCAAAGTTTGATTCTATGGATATTCTGAATTATCAAAAAATGTTATAGAATAAGCATCTGTGTTTTGAGACATTCTTTTAAAGCTCCCTCTGTGATAACAATTTCTACTATTGAAATAACATAAACAAATACCAGTTAGGGGAGGAAATAAAATATGCTAAGTGCTAATTACCAACACGATACATATTTCTATGGGTCATATTCAAAGCAGTACGTATAATCTCTTTATCACTTTTTTAAGTGTTCGAGTGGGTTTTTATGTCCTTCATGCAGTTCAACCTTTAAGTATAACATTTATAGAAAATTGTCAATAAAGAGAGTCTTAGAATTGTTTTAGAAGTATTGACATTATTTGACCATGGATTAATTGCCCATGAGTCATTAAAATTTATTTAAGAAAGTAAGTGATACATTTTCTTCAACATCAAAATCTGATAACAACGAAATGCCAATGCGATAATCTCTACAAGAGAACGTAGAACGTAGGCAAATCGTCTTAACATTCGTGAAAATCTACTGGAATGCTTCAAAGATATTCCTAAATACATTTCCACGGTTATGCCTATCATTCGCTAGTCTACTCGTTTTCCGATGACTCACAACAAGTACTAGATTAGATTTATCAGTTTATCGCCGAGAATGTTTTTCTCAAATACATCATACCACACGGTTATCCCTGATATCGAATATCGCATGAACATTTCGAGCATACATGAGTGGGTCATAGAAAGAAACGTAAATCATGGATGAGATTTGGGTAAGTTACCACCATTGACACCTATAGGTATGTTACCTCCTTGATTTTATATGCATATCTCGTAATGACATTTTCATTATGAAGCTGATTTTGAGACAAGATGTTTTACTGGAACGATTATTTGTGGGTTGCATATCATATACACGCTTTGGTGGGTGGGGAATAAATGTAAGGTTAAGGCTGGCTGCACACCAAGCACTTGTAACAAGTGTTTGTGCTTACTGGCTGCAATCTAGAATGGGATTATTGTTGCGAAACACTGACAATCTGAGGTTCCATGAAGTATCACGAGAATGATATAGACGGCAGAGTGAATATATATATATATATATATATATATATATATATATATATATATATATATATATATATATATATATATATATATATATATATATATTCATTTCTCGTGTGTTTAAGTACAAAATCTATACATCATCATCAATTTTCCAAGTTTCACAGTAAGCTTTAATAGTATACAAGTATTCAATTTTAAAACCTTTGCACAATAACTGTGCAAATGGATATAATTCAACACTGATAATGAACTGTAAAGTCTTTAAAGGAAACATTTGGAATCACCGTTTGAATACTGAGCAATGTCTAATAGGTTCTAAGATTATTTCTAAACTTCATTAATTGATGAATGCATAATATTTAATCACTTATTCACATTTAAAGGAAAATAAAACTGGTTTTCTATTTCGTTAACATGTTCTACAAAAGGGAAGGAAAACTGTTTATTTCATTTTAATAATTTTATTAACATAAGAATTAATTGCTGTTTTAATCGGACCAAACTCAGTAATACCAATATTGACTGATTACATTGTTGAATTGTGTTAATGTTAAACGTCCCTGCTATTGCAGACCATTCTAATCATTAACCTTGATTGCATAAACCCTCTGATTTACACGAAATGGACCCTGTTTGTTTGCAACATGATGGAGACTTATAAAAATGCTATTGCAGTTGTCTCACCAGGCGCTCAGCAAAGGTCGCCCTTTCTGTCAGGATAATGTGGCTGCACCGACATCATGTTACATGTTAGCGGCATGATGCCTCAGTGCCATACATCATTATAAACTGCCTACTACAGACATCGTAGCGATGTGACTGAAAAATTGTTAAAGCCACATTAAATGTCCAAATTACACACAAAACAAAGCATATTGCATTCAAGTTTGAACAATGTGTGGTGGATTAAATATTGTGAAACATGTTGATGGTCTATATTATTTAAATTATATTGCCCCGCCAAATGGAATATGCCGAAGACGGTCAACATTAAACTATTATAAATATAAACGGGTAAATTCGATTCAAAAGGAGAATATTTTTAATTATTTTGCAATAGACAATCACAATCTAAAGGTGATCATTTTGGCTCTGTATAGACCAGAACTGTGAAACATGGACGCTCACATCAGATTTACAAAGAAGGATTCAAATCTTCAAATTGAGATGCTACAGCAAGATCTCGGTCATCTCATACATCAACCGTGTAACCAACGAAGTCCACAACAGGATCCAACGAGCCATCAGATCCTATGAAGACTTCTATACCACTCTAAAAATGGTCAAACTGAAATGGTACGGTTATGTCTCAAGGTCATCTGGAGTGGCAAAAGCAATCGTGCAAGGCTGAAGAAGAGGGTGCAGAAGAAGAGGCAAACAGAAAAAGTGGTGGGAAAACAACATTAAGGAGTGGAGCATTGGGATTTGGAGATTCCCAAATGGCAACAGGGAAAGATGGAGAGAATTGGGTGGAAGGTCAAATGTGGTGCCACAACGGCCTCTTGGGTTAAGGAACTGATGATGATGATGATGATGATGATGATGATGATGATGATGATGATGATGATGATGATGATGATGATGATGATGTTAGACCAGAAAAGACGATTTCGTACAACTCTACATAAAAGCTTGTGATTATTCTTTATTATCTGTATGTCATGTTCACACCTGTTATAGAAGTGGTCGGTTGTTATTGTTGTTCTTGTTGTTACAGGGTTTGACACCATTTTCAGCACAAGATAGGCTATACATGGCGGCCAGTATAATGGTGGACGGAAGAACCCAAGAAAACCCCAGAAAGAACCACCGAACCACGAGAAGCCTCTGGCAAGCTTTCTCACATACACAAACTGGCCGAGCCCGAGTCTTAAACCCACACAGACAGAGGTGAGATGGCAGTGATCAGTAACGGTGAGCACTTTAGGCCACTCGGCAACTCAGGGCTAGAAGTGGTCGGTAATGCCAGGGCCAGATTATGTCCAGTGTTTTTTCTCTCAAAAATTTTAAAATGGTCCCGATATTCTGCTAAAGATACCAAAGCAATAGTCTGTGTATCTTTACTCAAAGTGTACGTAATACCTAATAACCTGAGCAAGAATAAAACTATGGTTAAATTTCAAGTTATAAATTACTGTTAAGTTTGTGTGTGTACGCTTTGTTTTAACGGGGAATGGGACTGGAGGCCGGCCAGCCAGCCCCACCCCTACCCTATTGATCCGGTCATCAGTGCATAAGGTTGTATCGCGATGATATTTTTGACGTCGTTTTGTGCAGAAACGGAATAGAAAAATTGTATGACAAGAGAAACAGGATCGAGCTAAATTTCTCAGCATCTATCGTTTGATGAAACTAAAAGAAACTGTTGGAAGATACTTTTGTGTAGATCAAAGCCGAGAAACATGAGAATGCCTTTGGGGTGGATTTTTCATGGAATAAAACAATGTTTAAGGAAACATTACGAGTAAGTGTTTTACTATATTCCAATTATAAAACCGTTTGGTTTTGTTTATATCTTCATAAAATTTAAACCTTGTTAATACATACAACTGAATTTTAGGTTTTTAAGTGAATATACTTATGTGTTATCCAAAGCGGCCTTTAATGCTTTAGTGATTTGAGCAAAGAACGAACCCTACACCCTGTACATTGTTCATTTACACAGACTACTCGAAATGTACTTCATGTCGCAGTCAGACTTTTTACAAGATATGCGACAATAAGGTCATTTACCTATTACATCTATCGTCACACCTATTTTGAAGTTAAATGAAAGGTCTCGTTTCACTTTTAATTCTAGGAAAACAATATTACTACGCACTGACTGTTGTCATTCCAACCGTTGTCAAACTCTTTTGCCTCCCCCAATTTAATTATCCTTGACTTGACCAATGCCTCAGATCGGGTGCTTGTTGTACCATTTCCGACAAAGTTTACAGATAATCGAAACCCATCCACACAATTCGTGCAAAATTGAAAATGTTGCACATGCCTGATAAAAAAAATTCTGCAAAATGTCACAGTTAATGATTTCATAGTGACCATATTGGTCAATAGCATCAATCATCGATCGAGTAAGAAGAAAACATCAATAAAGAACGAGTGATTAGTCAAATATTCACCGATACACTTCAGTACCGGCCGCATGTTTACTGATTAAATAGGTTTGCTTTTCATTGATATATAGTGTACCCAACGTACCACACTTTCTCTAGATCAAACGTGTACTGTCCTGATGTTTCTTTGAATACAGTGCACACATGCTGAAATATATAGCACACAAAAAAGATATCTCAGAAGTATTTTGTGTGTATCAGGTCATACGAGATCCAATAAAAATAATAATAAATGATGCAGCTGTAAAACTGTTCTATTATAACTGAAAGCAATATAAATATAATTGAACAGGCAAAACATAAATATAGTACTCTTTTTATGTCAAAAATTATTGTTCAGATGCTCAACAGTTTAAAATATTTTGCAACACGCAATAACTGAATCAACACCGTTTGATAAATTGTTTCAACTACAATCTGTATTGAGTGCTATTGCAAAATATAACTTCGTCATAGTAGCAGTACAAGTTATTTTAAAAGTGCGGTGAACAGTCAGATGGATCAGAAATCAAATAATAGAAAGCTCGGCGCATGACAGAAAGAAAATATCGTCGTTTTTATGGAAGTTTTCTAATTTTTGGCAAGAACGACATGTCCCAGAACCTTTAAAATGACCGTGTGTATCGTCCGTATTCAATATTTTCGTGTCTACAACAGGTATTATTTCCTCTCTGAATCTATAATCGATCACAAACTCAAAGCAAACATGTCTGCGTTATAATTTTCATTTCAGAACAAAGCTTTGTTTAGAAAATATCGCCGTCGATATTGCAGAATATGTGCACTTTCGGTTGCATGTAAAGTACAGATATGGAGGTGTCTGTTAATTATGTTGGTGAATCCCATCAGAAAGGACTGACTATTAGGCAAAGGTCGGCAATTGCCTTAGGCTCCAAACTACCAAGGACCCAGAAAAACGCCCCATGAACTTATGATTTTGATTTGTTGTCTTACTTATCACCAATTAATTATATATCTAAACATCGATAAGCTTTGTGAAGACTAGTGACAAGTTACAAGTACATCTTTCTCAGATAAATAAGGAATGAAAAGGGGAGAACAAACGTTGTGGAGGGCCTCATGCCTGTGTTTGCCTTAGGCCTCAAATTGACTAAATCCCCCACTGTATCTCATATCAGTTGTTCCTGTGTAAAATTATTTTAGGTTCCAATTTTTTGTGTGCAAGTGTTAACCTCACTGAAGTTGTGCAGGTATTATGTATCCTTAATACATCTTTGGCAAAGACGTAGCTATATATAGATGAACCTGTTATAGTAGAAATTATATTATCAGATTCACGAAAGATGAAAACAAAAATAATTTCTTTATAGGAAATTGAAACTAAATTAGACTAAATCTTACACTATTTCCAACATACATGCTAATTAGTAGTTGATGGCTTCAAAAAGGAAAAGATTTTCAACTTGTTGGAATGATTTCAAACGATACTGAGTCATGGAACGATCTAATTCAGCGTTGACAGAATCTATTTTTCAGTTCATTTCATTCAGTTTCAAGGAGAAATAAAGTATATAAAGAAAACTGTTCTGTTGAAATTTTCAACATCAAATGCAATGAAAAATATATGTAAAGGTAACGGTTAGCAAGAAATCCACTTTCACCAATCTTCACGGCATTCTACGCGATAATATCAGCTCGCTTACACTTGCTTAGTTGTAAGGTGAAGCAGAATGAGATTGGTATTGATATTTCTTTGATTTGACCTTAATGCTTTTCCCTTTTTAACTCTCTCCCCTTTGTGTGTCATTCTGAAGAAAGCAAAAACAAAGTTTCAGTTGTTGTCTGTGTAGGAGTAAAACTTTTTCCTCAGTACTTATAACTTTTTGTAATAATTTGATTGCTTGTCACCATATGATACTATATCTTCCAAGAAACTTGACACAACTGAGATAATTAACAATTCTAATTTGGGTGTTACTTATTTAATCTTGCAGAATTTTCAACGCCAAAAGCAGTTCCTTTATTTTACCATCGTATTGGGTGTGCTTTTCACCGCTGCCAATTACATGATGGTTCACCGTGCAGGTACCTCTCTCTCTCTCTCTCTCTCTCTCTCTCTCTCTCTCTCTCTCTCTCTCTCTCTCTCTCTCTCTCTCTCTCTCTCTCTCTCTCTGTGTGTGTGTGTGTGTGTGTGTGCGTGTCGACGGAGAAGTGATGCCAGCCTTTTTGCAAATCAGTCAACCGATAACACAAGAACATTCTCCGCCCTCATATAATCTACCGCCCGCATATAATCTACAACATACAAAAATGTCACAAAAAGCAATAATTGTATAATTAACTAATGTACCGTCTGATGATAACTTTTATATTGGCTACGAGTGTATGTTTTAAAATAAGTAACAGAAAAAACGTGAAAGACAACAAGCTTTGTAAAATTTAACAAATAATCTATCTGCGTAGAAAACAAAGTGAAAGTGAGAAAAATAACTTATGGCAATACGAATTAAATCCCAAAATAATTATAAAAAAATAACAGACACAGTTCCTAATAATATAATTACCTCAATAAAACCTAATACAAGTCGAATAGATCCAAAACGTAAGGCGATAACTTGTCTGTCATTTATATAGAGTACTAATGTATCAACAGTCTTTTGTTGACTTACAGTAATATAATCCTAGGTTAAATTCAGTGTAACCTCCAGTGAATGTCCTTATCCAATACTATTGTCAAAGCACTTTTATATTTCCAGAAAAAATCACTTAAATTCAATAATATGAAAAAGAAGATTCCACCCCAAAACTCCTGGTCATATAATACAACTTAAAAGTGGTAGATGTTCAAGCACGAATGGTAACTCCCCATAGTTACAACATGTATGTATGTATGTATGTATGTATGTATGTATGTATGTATGTATGTATGTATGTATGTATGTATGTATGTATGTATGTATGTATGTATGTATGTATGTATGTATGTATGTATGTATGTATGTATCAATGTATGTATGTATGTATGTATGTATGTATGTATGTATGTATGTATGTATGTATGTATGTATGTATATATATATATATATATATATATATATATATATATATATATATATATATATATATATATATATATATATATATATATAGTTCTTGACCTCAGGTCACAATTAGCATTTTCTAAAAACGTAAAGCATTACCTAATGGAGAATAACCTTCTGAAATGATCTAATAAGCCTTGTTTTTACTTACAACACAAAAACCTTTAAAATTCACTTAGGAAAATCCAAAACCCGATCCAGATAAACATATTTACTCTTTCTTGTTTACCTGAATAATAATACTGGTACTAAGCTCCTACAAATAGAGAATAATTTCGATACGTATTAGTTCTTGACAGAAAATGAAATAAATTTGTTTATAAAAAAGGAATCAGGTCAAACAGAGATGAACTCAATTTTGGACAAAGTCAAGTCCAACATACATTGTGAGCATTGCAATAGCATGCAATAAAAATGTCACGTGTTGAGTCTGCTAATGCAAGTTGTCATCACCACTCCATTTGCAAACCCAAATATTTTGTATTTTGAGCTCATGACAGTTGCAAGTCCTTCTTTCATATTGTTGTGACTTGTACATCCACCCGTTTTTTGCATAAAGAGAATATTATCAAACATTCTTTGTAGAAGAGCATGTGTTAATGCAATATTTTTAACGCTCATCTTAAAATCTGTTTAATAGGAATGAATTGCAACACATTATAATTCCAATTTTTATAAAGTGAACGCGTTTACTGCAATATGATTGGATGTAAACGGTCATGTGATACTGCACTGAATTCTTTTACATATCGATCAATTCTTCAGTCTATTTATGGTTCCCTGTTTCCAGGTAATTTGATGCGAAGTTTTGTCACTATCAACCCATTACACCCCAAAAATAACAATAACAAAAAAACCCCACCCACTCCTGCGATTTCCACATATAAAAATGGACCATCATAAGTTAAAAAAATGTAATTCAACAGACCTTCATACACTCCTCCAATCATCTCTTTTGTTGACTAAAGAATTATTGCATTTCACCTTGACAACACGTCACGGCAGCGGTTATTAAAAGCCAGGGTCATATGTTAAACAAGGGATCTTACTAAAACTGGACACGATTTTTCTTTCGAAAGATCGAAATGCGTAGAAAGTAAAACCATCGTTGCTATAACAACACGTGCTATACGCAAGCGTAATTTTCGAAAGAAAAGGAATACTCCTGGTTTAACCGCCACAACCATTTTGTGTATATTAAAATAATGATCATAACAATGTATTACTGTCATGACCAGCCATGACATTCTACCCCATATCGTTGTATAAAGGATCGACGATTCTTGGCTAGCAAACATCCATCTATGTATTATATCGCAGTTAGGAGGCTAATGAAAACAACCTTAGATGTACATAAAAGTTAATGTTCTGTTGATTAAGTTAGCTGACTTGATGTTAGAAAAGAAGTAAATTGGAAATAGTAAGCATTAAATGATCATGGTTGGGTATTTATCGATGTGTAAATGTACCTATTCATACACAAGTGAAAATAAAAGTCTTTAGAACTTTATTTACTTTGTGAATGATTAGGTAAAATTTACTCATCGATAAATACCCAACCATGATCATTTAATCGTGTAGAAAATAATGTATAATTATTTTTCTTTAAATTAATAAGATTTAAATTCTTATGGGAAAATCCTATCTGTAACACATCTGTCAATATCTTGCACATGATTATCCGAATGTTTCAGAGTTGTTGCATCGTTAGACCTATATCTAAGAATGAGAAAGATGTAGCCTTGGAATCATTACCATTACAATGTATTGGTGTTGGTAGGTTGGGGGCGGGGGACTCGGCTAGCTCATGCCATAAAATAGTACAAGTCACACAGTTCATGAAGGTATTAAACAACGGCTATTTCAGTAATGGATGTCGTTTTGAAAAATTGATTTTACATACCTTTAAGTGGTGAGTATTCCCTTCTTTTTGGATCCTTATAACCAACATTCCTTTGTTAAGTAATTATTTAGACACCCCAAAACTTGCATAAGGCAACATCAATGTTGAAGTACGTAGACATTTTAAGACGAAATTATCCTAAAGGTATGATCCAATACAATCCGAACTGAATGTCGCGCGCTGTGATGTCACAATGAAAGCTATGCATATTATTGAAGAAATTTGCACTACATTACATTGTGAGGCTTCCGCTATATACTCTCTTTCCTTGACCCAAGTGTAGTACTTGATCTCAATTATAAAAGATCATGAACCGAATAATTGTTAAAGCTACGTTAAAAAATCCAAATCACAACAACAAGAACAAAATAAAAAATCATAGATATCGACAATTTTCGTCTGGAAGTGATGACAGTTACGTGCGGAGAAATCTATGTTAAGGATTGAATAGACTTTGGTTAAAGATAAACAAGTGTTAAATTTTTAAAGAAAAATTTATATTTAATATAAAATGACTAAATATGCATGCATGACCTGTGTGATGTTACTAAATAATACTTTTTATAACGATTCAGTCTGAATTTCTCTGCATCTGCTAAACTTGTGTCAGGCTTTTATTGACATATTGTTTAACTTGAATCTTGTTTTGAGGGCAAGTCTGACTTGAATCTTGTTTTGAGGGCAGGTCTGATTTGAATATTGTTTTGAGGGCAGGTTTGACTTGAACCTTGTTCTGAAGGCAGGTCCGACTTGAATCTTGTTTTGAGGGCAGGTCTGATTTGAATATTGTTTTGAGGGCAGGTCTGATTTGACTATTGTTTTAAAGGCAGGTCTGACTTGAATATAGTTTTGAGGGCAAGTCTGACTTGAACCTTGTTCTGAGGGCAGGTATGACTTGAATCTTGTTCTAAGGGCAGTATTGACATGAATTTTTTTGAACATTTGCTCGTAAACAAAAATTTTTAAAATTATTCATCAACTTCAGCGATCCCGTGATTTGCAGATATCGTGACTAGGATGGGCCGAATTCTGTGAGATGCTATCCATAAAATATGATTCAGTGCCAAAAGTCTTCACTTAGATTTGCTATCACAATGAATTATGATAATTATAACAGACTACATTGTGTTGTTTTGTGTGCATTTCATTGTGAGATGGTTTCCAATTTCAGAAGTTAAATAAATCAGGAAGTTTGACTAGTTAGACAAAAAAAATCACAGCCAGGGAATGGTCAGTTCCTTGAAAGCAACTTACTACATTATATACAACTCTGCCTAGAGTCTAGAAACTTCAATATATTTATGGGAAAAGTGACTGCCTCCTATAATAACGTATTTAATGGCGGAGCAAAGAGATTATACTTGCCATCGACCTTGAAATATTATTGTTTAAAATCGAATTAAGTACGAATACGCGGACTAACCCCACCCATTTCCAGCTCACACCTGTGGTACAACATATATTTTAATTTAAATAGAATTGTAATGCTCTCCTTTTATATCCATCAGCCACTGGGGCGTATGTGATTGATGTCAATCTGCGCAAAGAGTCTGAAACAGTAGACCAAGGGGAGAGCATTCAAAGTGTCCGACATAAACGTAGCATGGAAAGCAGACCAAACATAACAAGCGTGTTGGAAATGTTGATGAAGGAAAAACAACGCGTGTTTGGAAACAAGAATCTAGAAATGGAAGAGATAAAGGCGTCATTTCCCACAAAATCATCGTCTGGTATCCGACAATTAGACTACCAAAATCTACAGGGAAAGGAAACTGACGAAACCTTTTTTGAGAACCAGCCTAAACTGACGACCATTTACGCAACCACAAAGTATGTACCAACGAACTCAAACCAAAGTCCACTTAATGACATAGAAGCGGAAAGGAAAGGACAGAGATTGTTGATTGTCGCATATTTCCGATCTGGCTCAACTTTTACGGCGGATATCTTTAAAAATTATTCAGACGTATTCTATGTATTTGAGCCTTTCCATGCACTAGACTACAGCATCAAAAGGAATACGCCAATTTTCTATTTAAATGGTAGCTCCAGGTAAGATTTTTATATTTGTTTAGCCTTCACCACTTGTAACCTGAATACCTGTTATAGCAGTGACTGCGTTGTCTAAACTAGGATGAACATTCAAATGGCAATAAAACACAATAAGTAGCAACATTCACAACACATGGTGCAAGATTATTTCCTGCTTTTAGTTACCTTTGTAATTTTTTTGTCGCTAGCTAATCAACGCTGAACATTGTCTTTCATCTATTTGTCGGCAACAGGAAAAATGTGCATACATTAAAGCCACTGCTATATACTGATATAAATGAGTCAAAACAAGTTAGGTGTTCTCAGGTACACATTATTTCTTTTCACAGCTGTAATAAATGGCCCCAAAAGTATTATTCTCAATCCTTTTTAGGTGTTATTTTGATTTTTCGGCGATGATTTTTCTTTTTATTCACCATATATTATTTTTTAATTCGTTTACTGCTCCAGCTGGATATTATCAGCCAACAGCATTGGTCAAGGCGATATAAGTTTTCACTGTCTAGCGTTTTCATGCCGCGTTTGTTTGCATCTTACTACTGAATGGCCGTGCCTTGTGTTTGTCATTACTATTGAATGGCCGTGCATTGTTTTTGTCATAACTATTGAATGGCCGTGCTTTGTGTTTGTAATTACTACTGGATGACCGAGGGGCTCCGGGTGGCCGAGTGGTCTAAAGCGCTGTCCGTTACGGATCACTGCCATCTTATCTCTGTCTGCGTGGGTTCGAGTCTAGGATTCCGGGAAACCTAGGAAACCGGGAAATCACCCGAAAGAACCACCGACCCACGAGAAGCTGCTTGCCAGTAGCTTCTCGTGGGTCGGTGGTTCTTTCGGGTGATTTCCCGGTTTCTTCCTCCACCATTAATACTGGCTGCCATGAATAGCCTATCGTGTGCTGAAAAATGGCGTTAAGCCCAACAACAACAACAACAACAACAACAACAACAACTGGATGACCGTGCCTTGTGTTTGTTATAACTACTGAATGGCAGTGCCTTGTGTTTGTCATTACTATTGAATGGCCGTGCCTTGTGTTTGTCATAACTACTGAATGGCCGTGCCTTGTGTTTGTCATAACAACTGAATGGTCGTGCCTTGTGTTTGTCAGTACTTATGAATGGTCGTGCCTTGTGTTTGCCAAAACTACTGAATGGCCGTGCCTTGTGTTTGTCATTACTATTGAATGGTCGTGCCTTGTGTTTGTCATAACAACTTAACGATCTACATTCAAAGCCATCTTCCTGGAAACGGGAGATTAAAATCAGCTGATTGTATAGATAACATGGATGGATAAATAGAACGCACCTTTAATATCAACGTTCAACAGGTACCATGAACTAGCTAGTAATTACAAATACTGGGAGAAGGGAAGCACATTCTCAAGTGATAGAAAGATATATGCCCTCTTTTGAATCAAGCGTTTGGATGAATTTGCAGTCATTTTTATACCGTTTGAGACCTCACTTTGTAGATTACAAACCCTTTTAGATATTACTTGATACAAATATTTACGCACTGTGGAATTAATTTTAGACATAAAATGCGTGAGAATCTGTGAAAAGCATAACAAAATCGAATAAAAATATTAAACGTTTTCTGTTATTATATCACATGCCACTGATGTTGCTTCACGACCCATTAAAAAAACTTCATTTAAAAGAACCCGGTAGGTGTAGTCTAAAACCATACTCAAAAGTTAATTTCCTAGAAGATAAACTATAAATATATTTCATCAATAAACGGGAAATAACCTTTATAAACATATTTCATTAATAAACAGTAAACTGTATTAACAGTTGAACCGACCATGAATTACCTGATTATAACGAAGACAGGGAGAAATATATTTATTTACTTTTCTACGAGTTAGTGGAGTTTTCCACTGGAATGGTTAGTTTTCCAACAGAACACTATTGCGTCATAGTTGACTTGGGGGAAGTTTATACATAGATAAAGTTGATAAACAAATACTTCCTTCATGGTTTATATGTCTGAAAGAATTTATGATCATTATTTGCTATTGTGTTCAATTGTAATTCAAGAGGTATCATTTGATTTAAATTAATTGTTTGAATTACTAAGTGATATTCCACTTATTCTGAATGAATAAGAATACACTTAAACATTATAGATTGCACAATTTTGATTCCTCAAGACATTCATTACTATGGAATTCAATCGGAACATGCCATAATATTCGACTTTTAACAGATAATATAATAGGATTATTTGGAATTTATTTAAAAGTTATGTAGGGGTCTTTTACATTTTCAATTTGCAACTTAGAGAAATAAATTATTGGTTTGTTTTCCTTAACTGTTGTTTAACATCGCGTCTTTCTGTTATATAGTTTAGAACGATAGCACTTGATAAAAGTTTTTTTTTTCTTCAGAAGCTTATATATATATATATATATATATATATATATATATATATATATATATATATATATATATATATATATATATATATATATATATATATATATATTTCATATATATATATAATATATATATATATATATATATATATATATATATATATATATATATATATATATATATATATATATTTATATATACTGTTAAAAACATGATATACTTACATTTACCCCTTACACATGCATATAAATTTAAATACATGCTCAAATAATATCCCATAATAATAACTTCAGTTAATACGAGCTGAATCATTAAGGGAAACAACTACTATCCAAAACAAATCCTTATGTTCAAAAGCAACATCTGCCAGTACGAATCTATTTTGTCGTTTCATTGCCATTATATGTGTAAAAGCTCCGTAGTTTCTTGTTGCCGCACCACGCTTTGCAAGAGACGTGGTAAGATTGTAAATACCTTACCAAAGCTATAAATCTCGATAAACACATCGGCGTAGAAAGTAAAAAAGATGTCGCCGCAAAAGAGTATGACGTCCACAGTTTTTCTGTTTGAGGTTTGAACAAATTGTGTTGACGTCTAGCCAGATAGCGGAAAATTTCTGCAATCCCATTATTATTAAGGGTTTATTGATAATCGAAGACTTCTCAAACTCTATGCCCAATGAAAAGTACCCCTCCTCCAAAGCTTGATGATCTTGTTTAGTACAGTATTTAATGTTTACACTTGTCATAATGCCGTCTGTATAGCGGAATAAGGCTAGTTTTATTTACCCGGTAAATCTTTGGTGGTCGCTGTGGATGTCTGTCGTTTTACGCCTCTTTTCTATTAGAGGTAATAAATGTAGAGGCGGTTCTAAGGTCGACCATTATGACTGAACTTGAAATGTCCTGGACCCTAAGTGTCTCCGTGCTGTTAGTTGTCTGTATTGCGCACATCTTTGAAGGGAGATAAGCAAACCTTGATGTGGGCCCCTTTCTATCATCGCTATATTTGCCCATAATTCATTACATTCGCGTTGCTGTAAAGTGGATATTCTTTAGGATATTTAGTCGCGTTGTAGAGGTAAATTATTCAGCCACATCGTGGTAGATACAAAATATATCAATGTTCGGCATCACGTTGCCGGTGTCTGTATACAACAGGTGCGCTTTGTCACAGGCCCGAGCTTTTATCTGATTATTATAGAAGTTTTATACCAGCTATTTGCTCAGGTTAGGGATTGCATTCTCCGCATAGATAAATCGGTTTAGATACAGGTTGGTCTTTGTGGACTGTATAACAACAAATTTGCCATGCAATATTTTCCGCCATTGAATAATAGCTTTTATTTCATCCCTTAGGTCTCACAAGATCCATTTTCTAAACCGCTGATTTTAGTTTCCCATAATATTTCAATAGATTGTTTCAACAGCATAAAGAAGTATGTATCAAACTAAGATTGAATCGTACTTCACATTTAGCTGTCTGGAGGGTACCAACCCCACACTTTAGTCAAACTCTTATCATTCTATTTTGAAACTTAGGAACTACTTTGTACAGAATGTATTCAAGTTACCTCCTGTCCAAGTTTGCTTACTTAGACTAGATGATAATCAATGAACTGGATGATAATCAATATCTGGAGTACTTCTGATCTCCGGAGCTAGCGGACGGTTGCTACTTAAATCACCTCAGTATTATCAATGTTATCTTTGAGGACCTAACCCTTTTCTGCTATTACTTAATTTTTAATGCAGGAGGGTTGACCCACTTGTAGCATCAGGTTTGTATACTCTGCCTCATGGTTGAGCCATAGCGATTCATGGTGTCGAAGTAGGAATCAAGCTTGCTGATAGTTTCTACCCATTGAGTCCCTCACTTTATCATGTGACTGACTCATGTCATGGATGCTCGATAATTTTTATAGGTGCTCGAATTAGACGCATGTGATTGTTCGGAGTGCGTCCTAGCTCACTTTTTGTGTGTTGTAATAATGGGTAATGCTGAGGCCGCAGGCCGTAGCTAGGTATAAAAAATGTCTTAGCACATTGATTATGGGGTAGAGATCATAGTATATTTCCATGATATGGCAGCCAAATGTCTTCCACACGCTTTGTGAATAATCATAGTATCTTTCAGATATAACGGGATGGCTGAGTTGTCTATAAAAGGCCTTTATTGATGGAACACTTTTCTTCTAATTGCTCTAATCTGCTCTTTTATTCGTATAAGTAAATGGCTTTGATTAAAAGGAGATTGATATTCATCTCACTGAGCGAGTTTTACACCCTTGATATGTAACGGAATGTCTTTCTTTAACAGTTTCTCTACAGGCACAGATTACTATTCATAAACTAGAAACTATCAATAAGCTAAAACTCCTTCTTAGTAAGCCAATCATTTACCATGTTGTTTGGGATTTTGATGATTGTTTCAGATAAGGCTAGTCAGGCTGTTTTCGTAAGAAGTTGTCCTTGGCGGCGCAGTCTATGAAACAAACCTGTAAGCTGTATGTTTTCTGGATAAACCTTCTGCTTCCGGTTATATACTCTGTTGGTGGTGTAACGTTACCTGCCAGTAATATGGCAGTTGACTTCCCAATTCTTCCCTGCTTTTGTTCCGACAAGGCGTGCACTATCACAGTTTGTAGCTTCTTGAAAGGCTTCACAGTCCTCTCCATCCATTAACGCTCGGCTGGATACCGCGATCAACTAATATTTTCTCCGCTCACACTCATTTGCATTCTTGCCATGGCATAACAAAGGTTCCACCATGAAACCTCCTCCTCTGCTAGCCACTATGTATTAGAAGGTACATGGAACTTGGTCAGCTATTGTCTGTGTGCATCCCGACTGCCAGTAGGACCTTACACGGGCACGTTTAGTTAGATAACGTACTCGACGAGCATCCAGCGGTAATGGTTCTAAAAGGGGTTAATATGTTTGCCTGACTCTGTCAAGGACACATTCTGTCGAGTTTCAATTATACCGCGGAAATCTTTAGTGAGGACTTTCAGTACGTTTTCCTGGATGCAGACGTGCTTTTCTTCTTGCGTTTTATGTATTTATATACTTAAACCTGTTATTTATTCAGATATGGTGTATGTTTAAACCATGCATTCAACAAATAAATTAATAACAGGTCTGTTAAATATTTTCTTACTTTTTCTCTAATCCGTAGCTGGTATATGCCACATTTTCTTCCAAAGACGCTCACTGCAATTGTTTGGTTGTGCTGCTCAAACTTGTCAGTTTTACTAACCTTTACAGGAATGTCGATAATAGCAAAGTCGAGTTTGCCTATTTGCTGGCTGTACTTGCCTGGCCGTTTAATATTTCTATCGTCGTTAGTGTAAATTGCAGACACGACGACCCATTCAAAGCATCAGTTATCCTTCTTCACGCTAACACCAGACTATGTTGGTATTCACGAGTCATGCACCTGGCAGAGAATAAATGTCTATTCGGATTCCTCGCAGGTATATTCTTCAATGTCAGAATAATGACATCGGCTTCGACAACTAGCTAATCTACTTCATCAATGGATAGTGAGGCGATGGCAGCCTTTCAGAAATAGGCCATCATTTTATGTTTTTTTTACTGCATCAATATCTTTGTGGTAGATGTTTGCTCGCTTGGAACTGCTTTCTCTAGATTTACCGTCAGTACAAGGGAACAAGTATATCCGTTCGGTCTTCGGGTAGGATATAATGTGCCCTAAGGGCCATAAAACTCTGAATAATTGAGAGTCGGATTCTAGCCTTGGTTTTTTTCGGCATTGTGACACAATAGTATTTTATTATCTCGTTATTTTGTTTTACGAGTTTTACAAGGACTGGTAATTTCCTACTTTTTCTAGCACTGTCGAGACGGATTTAAATTTACTGGATTCTCATCAATAGGCAGCTAGTCTACCAAGTCGTCAAAACTATCTCTTCCATAACCTAGATATCGAGTGCATAGAAGCCGGATCCTGCATTCATCCCAATAAAACCGAAATGCATAGGCTTCACTGCTTATCTGTAAGGTTGTGGCATTTTTAACACAAACATTTGCAACAGGTTTACATCAGCGTAATAACTAAATACGTATTTGTTGCATAAAACAATATTTCCTCTCGTGCAAATCTTGAGCTATATGATGATGCAAAATTTAATAAAATTTCTAAAAGAAAGTAATAATGTATTTGCAGTATTTCCTTCATTTCAGTCTTAAGTGAGTTGCAGGCTTGCATTCAGAAACCTCATTTTGAGACTATCTCAAGGGGAGAGAGGTAAGCAGTCGTTTGAGCCGGTTAACAGTTGTTAATACCAGTGTCACAAACACCATACCTGCTGATCCAATCGAATGATGCAATACATCCTGACATCTGAAATGTTCCGTCCCCAGAGCCCCGCCTGTCCCAAAACAGACTGACCCACTCCCAGATGAGGCAAACACTATCCTGTTCATCTGCTTTGTATAAGCTCACATTTCACTCCAAATAGTCTATCGCGTTCTTTGTTCACAAGATGAATATATCGCGTTAAAAACATTAAACACTAGAGCAAGAGAGCATCTGATTTCAAACTTCCTTATTATTAGTTAAAGTGAGTAAAGTAATTAATATAAAGACGTTAACTTAATAATTAACTTTATCATCATTTTTTTATACTAGGTTGAACCACGCTGCAAATATGACGAATATGAATTTTCTTCACAATGAGGCCAAGAAGTGGATATACTGCCGATTTGATGAACTGGACACTTCAAGTTTGACCGATGCTCTTACATGGCGGCTTGGCAGTGAAATTGGGAAGAAATTTCTCTTGTGTAATGGAGTGAAAAGTTTGATGCCTTTAGCAGTAAATCCGAACAGTTCTCATCGTAAGTGCAACAATCTGGTACGTGAATCCTGTTTAGAATCTAAACTTCGACTGTTTAAGTTCATCCGCCTCCCTATGACTGTGGCTGGTCGCTTACTTACAGGCGATTCCAACCTCAAGGTCATTCACCTACTTCGGGACCCAAGAGGAATGCTCGTGTCACAACGTCGGAAGGAGCATAAGATTGAATGGCCAATCAGGTACTGTGAGACTATGCTAAGCGATTTGAAAGCGAGCGTTCAGCTTCAGAACATATTTCCCGGAAGGGTCACCATACTTCGGTACGAGGATCTAGCTGAAAACCCAGTTTCAATTGCCAGTAAACTGTACAAATTCATTGGAATCCAGATGCCAAAGGTTGTTGAGGAATATATCAAAGAAAAGACATCAGGGGGGAAAGAAAAAAAATGTATGTTATGCACCCAGAAAGCAAACTCTTCAGAGACTGCATCAAAGTGGCGCACTAAAATTGATTTGAGGTACATGAAACTTATTGACCACGTTTGTGAGAAATTGTACGAAGCGGCAGGATACCTAGAGTTCAAAAGTAGAGCGGATTTATTAAATCTGTCTCTCCCCAGTAAAGACGAGAGGGACTATATCCTAAAATAAATCCACATATTGCTCATGACGTTAATGTAAAACTCGTTTATCTGGAGACATTCAACCTTTTCTATTAATCTCAAAACGGAGGGTTAAACTGAACTGGGGTAGTCTTCTGTCCGACCTATATATCAGATTTCTACCAGATCCACACGAACTTGTCTGGAACACGGGCTATTGATCCATATTTTGTTCTGTTAACTGATTGTTAAGTGCACGGTATTGCATTGTGTTTGAAAACAAAATTATGACTAGCCAATATGTTCAAATACTTTCAGCAAAATCATCAATAAAACACGATTATGTGCTAGTATACTTTCTTGTATAATGTTTTGTTCGTATTCATGGTGTAAACAGTCATAAAGTTCGATGTTTTAGATTTTAGCTAATGACCTGAGTTCATGGTTCGGCAATATTGCTATTTTAAACTCCTTTTCAAAACCACTGGCCCAGTTACAATCGACCTAGGTAAGACTATTTCTTAGCTTATTATCCATGCGGATCTTTTAGCAATAATGTGGCTTCCATAGCAACTATATGGAGAACCTACTTCTGCCTATTCTCATTACGGCTGAGCCAACTTCGATAAAACTTGCAGGAACGCTTTATAGGGTACAAAAATTGCATGAACGCTTTATAGGGTATAAAACTTGCGGGAACACTTTATAGGGTATAAAACTTGCAGGAACGCTTTATAGGGTACAAAAATTGCATGAACGCTTTATAGGGTATAAAACTTGCAGGAACGCTTTATAGGGTACAAAAATTGCATGAACGCTTTATAGGGTACAAAAATTGCATGAACGCTTTATAGGGTATAAAACTTGCAGGAACACTTTATAGGGTACAAAAATTGCATGAACGCTTTATAGGGTATAAAACTTGCAGGAACACTTTATAGGGTATAAAACTTGTAGGAACGCTTTATAGGGTACAAAACTTGCATGAACGCTTTATAGGGTATAAAACTTGCAGGAACGCTTTATAGGGTACAAAAATTGCATGAACGCTTTATAGGGTATAAAACTTGCAGGAACACTTTATAGGGTATAAAACTTGCAGGAACGCTTTATAGGGTACAAAAATTGCATGAACGCTTTATAGGGTATAAAACTTGCAGGAACACTTTATAGGGTATAAAACTTGTAGGAACGCTTTATAGGGTATAAAACTTGTAGGAACGCTTTATAGGGTACAAAACTTGCATGAACGCTTTATAGGGTATAAAACTTGCAGGAACACTTTATAGGGTATAAAACTTGTAGGAACGCTTTATAGGGTACAAAAATTGCATGAACGCTTTATAAGGTATAAAACTTGTAGGAACGCTTTATAGGGTATAAAACTTGCAGGAACGCTTTATAGGGTACAAAAATTGCATGAACGCTTTATAAGGTATAAAACTTGCAGGAACACTTTATAGGGTATAAAACTTGTAGGAACGCTTTATAGGGTACAAAAATTGCATGAACGCTTTATAAGGTATAAAACTTGCAGGAACACTTTATAGGGTATAAAACTTGTAGGAACGCTTTATAGGGTACAAAAATTGCATGAACGCTTTATAAGGTATAAAACTTGCAGGAACACTTTATAGGGTATAAAACTTGTAGGAACGCTTTATAAGGTATACTCTTGAAAACCCTTTCTTGTGTTGCTCCCCCTCCCCATCAAGACTGGCGCTTTTGTAGTAAACATATTGAAAAACTGTTCTTGTTAGGATTGCTGAGCAAATTTGATTACAATTTAAATGATTTTTATTACATGTTTTACCATCCTTTGCTTTTAAGTTTTCTTTTGAGAAATTCAACGTGATTCATCCTTCTAAAGTGCGCAGAATAGTCCATAAGACAAGGTCCATTTGTGCACCTCACATTGTCTATGCGCAGAAGTATCATCTCTTTCGAGAAGGCTAAGTTACTAATTGTGTCAAGGATAGTGATCAATTAACATTGCATGTTATGATTGTAGTATTACATTAAATAATGGTGTATGCAGTGTTACATTCATCAATATGGTAATAACTCAGGCCCCAGGTAAATACTTGTTGTGGAAGGGACCTCTTTGGTTTCCATGTTGTAACCGATACTTTAAGGGTTAGGGTGAACCCTTCTTCCTATCAATACAACTGGTTACGTGAAAGTTCTGTATGTTATGAAATGGCGCAACAGATGCCCTATCATTTTAGTATGATTTGGTAGTATTGGTATTCCTTTCTTTTAAATAATTGATCTATTTGATATTTTCTTTTTATCTTTGACTATTGTATATTCATAAGTATCCGCTTTGTATTGTCATTATGTGTGTCTACATGTCTCCTAGAGACCCCCAGCTTCTAATCATCTTAGCTTCTCATGCTGACCTATTCTCTGGTACTTTATTTAGCACATTGAAGGAGGTTGCATTGAACTCAACCGCATTACAAGGCGTGCTGGAAGCTGTAGCCAATACATCCTGGCGTGTGTTTTCTGTATTAATATAATTTTCGTCAGAACATAAACAGATCCAGCGTTACGTTTCGTCAGACTTGTTGAAAAGCAGCAAAAATCTTATAAGTTTATGCTTTGGAACCGAAGACAATCCTCAAAAGTCTCATCCTGAGAGCGACATCACAAGATCTGAAGGATCATTAAAATAGATGGTTGACACATACTCCCGGACCTTCGCATTCTTCTGGAAAGCGTACTAATGCAAATCTCTCGCAGGGTCAATCCGCAAAGCTCTTCGAACAGATGAAGCCTATGTCTAATGTGTAGCCTCAATCAAGATCTCCTCGAAACGTAAATTCAAAGTGCGGTCGCCAACAAACTGCAAGGAATGAAATTCTCTAACCTGCCTTCCTACCCTAAGGAAGACGGGGCGGAGAAAAGTTCTAAGGACTTGTATGCTGTCCTACCGTGGATTCTCCCAAACTTCCTCGTAGATGTTATTTTAGGCCTCTTGAGGGACATGGTCGAACATCATGGACGATGGGTTAGTCTTTCCTATTACGAGCGATGATTGCTATCGTCAGTTTTTGGAACAACTTCCTGTGTCTAGGGACCCAATAAAATTTCGTAAATATCTAATCTGATGAAATAAAGGAAAGCGGTTCACATCCTGTTGTAGAGGTTTTGCACTCATCCCAGAATCCTGATTACAACCATCATATTTAATAAGACGGAAATATTAAAAACAAATATATCCTACCATACAACTGAAATCATAATGGTAAACGAAATGGATATCATACAGAAGAATATTACTGAATTTTCAAAGACATAACGAGGTTCTGTCGTAAACTCATTTTTACATTTATAACGCAGAGAGAAAAGAAAAGTATACGACTTTAATCGCAGTTTGTTTCATCCTGAAAGTACAATATATGTGTAATTCCGACTTCAAATCTAAGAGCAAATGAGTGACATTAGACTCGATGTTTTGGGAATATTAGCAATTATTGTAAGAAAAACGATATATGACAGAAACACTGTAACGGTTGTTGTTATTGATGAGTTTAACGCCATTTTTCAGCACACGATAGGCGGCCAGTATTAATGGTGGAGGAAGATACCGGGAAATCACCTGAAAGAACCACCTACCCACGAGAAGCTACTGGCAAGCTTTCTCACATATCCACATTTACCGAATCATAGACTCGAACCAACGCAGACAGAGGTGAGATGACAGTGATCCATAATAGACAGCGCTTTAGATCACTTGGCCACTAGGGGCCCCAACTGTAACGGTGAATGCAATTATCCCTCCACAATTTGGAGAGATTCAAAAACTACTAAGCTCATTGCATTAAAGATGATAATTGGGGCAATAATGTTAGTCAACACAAACTGATACTTTCTTTTGTATTGCAATGTAAAGCTTGAAATCTTGTAACCCGATAAAGACCAATCATTCGTGCTATTTTGTACAAGATCCCATTCACTATTTTCATGAGAAAAGTTGCCGAATTGCGTAAAGATTCACGTAACTCTCCAGGTATCACCATGGTGCAATACTTATGTCACATGTTTGAATGTCAAACGGGTAGTTTCTGATATTAATATTAGAATTTGTTTCAATCAAGTCTCCAGCGTTCCAAAAAATGGAACCGTCAAACTGCACACGTAGTTTAGGAGAAGGTCATTGTACAGTCTCTCTGCTGAATTATACGCGGAAACGAAGAAAGGAGAAGTTACAAAAACAGCAAGCGGACGACAGTTGGAGCTATCATCATCCGGTCTATAAGTTGTCGGCGATGCAGTCTGTTACACGAGGGTATATTGTCTTCATTAACACCTTTTAAATACCATTATTGACTGAAAACGCAAGGATCCAACTGTGATCAACATTGTTCTCCAAGCCTTTGTTTAGCAAATATGTCATGTCCCCTTAATATAGTTTGATTCAAGTATTATTTAGTTATATTGGAGTTTATAAAATCATTAT
Source organism: Potamilus streckersoni (assembly GCA_016746295.1). Taxonomy (NCBI): domain Eukaryota; kingdom Metazoa; phylum Mollusca; class Bivalvia; order Unionida; family Unionidae; genus Potamilus; species Potamilus streckersoni. The sequence continues at coordinate 255,107 of JAEAOA010001849.1, forward strand.
TTAGTTACATTGGAGTTTATAAAACCATTATTTACAAACCAATTCGGGAACATTTACTGAAATTTGAGTAAGAAGTGACGTGGTGCAAGAATGTCCAATGAATATGTCAAAACACTGCGCAATGATGCCTCAGTGTTAGACATCACTATGAATTGCCACACTGAAGACATCATAGCGATATGACTGAAAAATTGTTAAAGCCACGTTAAAAATCATAATCACATCACAACATCTTCTGTACGTAAATGTTGAGTGAAATTGAATCAATGTGCAGATCCTTTAGAATGTAAAAATGCAGGTAAATTATATATTGCGAGGTAAACTGGAACTGTTCTACATATGATGGCCAGTAAAAGAAGGAATATTTAACGGTTTGAAAATATATTATTTATAAATAGAGAAAAATCCAATAAATGCAAAATGACTTAAAAAGGTATAGGTTCATGTGAATATTTTTTTTTATAAATTGGTAGCATCGTGTGTTCAAGGATGAGCTGATATTGACAAAAAAATGTTCATTTTCTGTTTTTATGTTTAAATGCAAAACAATGAATAGGGTAGCGAATGTGTAAAACAAAATAAAATAAGATCTCAGGAGACAAAAGGCGACTTGATATCCATTTCATTTGTTTTTGGCAAGTTGTACCATAGATGTAATTTCAGGTTTTCTTTATTATACGTGTATTATTTTCTCATTTTTAAATTCATTGCAAAGCGCCGAACAAAATGAGGTGGCTTTTCATCATTATAGTTCTTTTTCCAACATAAAATTGCATATTATTCTTGCTGACGAAGTTTCATTCTGATTTCATTGAAAGTTTTATTTTAACTGCAATTGTCAATTTATTGCCTGACCTAATTATACTATCGTTCACAGAGAGAGAGAGAGAGAGAGAGAGAGAGAGAGAGAGAGAGAGAGAGAGAGAGAGAGAGAGAGAGAGAGAGAGAGAGAGAGAGAAGTACAACTATAAACACAAGAGATTAGAAAATGAGGCGAATAAATTAATTAATGCATAGAACACATTTGTGAAATTTTATTTTAAGGCAAGATACTTGTGTAAAATATTCGTAGCGCCTAAAGTTTGCTTTTTTATTGTGAGAATGATTTGTACCGGCTTAATTTTGATGGGGTTTTCCGTGCGAATGATATCTACCACTTTAATTTTGCACTTTTGCTGTAAGATCCGTACCAACTTAATTTCACTTTCTGGTCATGCAAATTATAACTAGCGTTTTAGCTTTATCCTTTTTTATTATGAGAACTAATAATAAGTGCAAGAAAACGTTTGCCACATTTAAACTGTTTCTTATTCATGAGATTTACGGTTTTAAATACACTTTTATCTTCAAATAAAATAATTATAAACAGCAGTAGACAAGTGAAAACTGTCTAGAAGTAAAATATGTATTGCCAGGGCTTGAACGAAAACAATAAATAAATAAATAAATTAATAGATATATTAACTCATATTTCATCACTGGTCATATCTATAATGATATAACATGCTTGACCATTCAGACTTAAGCAATTTGCATATCAGACAAAATATTTTACCACGGATTTTAAGTTGTTGTTATAGATACATACTACTGAACCAAACGCTATATGATTGGTAGAGATACGGACCGTGTAACAACAAAAAGAAAATCAATGAAAAACACATCGTTTAAGATCGCAATTTCTGTGCCATCAGTCGCGTGAGCCCCATGAATTAATTATAACATTTATAGAACCTAATAGTAGATTATTGTCTTTTCTTAATGTACAAACACATTACGCCCAGAGTCAGAATGATGTTTATCACGATTGTGCTCTATTTTTATGTTAAGTATGCAGTGAATCTTATGCTATTAACAATATATTTTCTTTTCAGACAAATGTTTAAAAAGTTTACAACGTTGGTAATGATCTTTCTCAAGCAGAAACGCAAAATTGATATCATTCGCACCAAAAAGCCCGCAAAATTAAGGCGGTACGGATCATTTGCACAATGAAAAAGGAAAACTAAGGCACTAAGGACATTTCACACAAGCACCTTGTGTTAAAACAGAATATCATAATTACTGTTGAATGATACCTCCTAAATATTAATTGATTTATTCGCCTCTCTCTCTCTCTCTCTCTCTCTCTCTCTCTCTCTCTCTCTCTCTCTCTCTCTCTCTCTCTCTCTCTCTCTCTCTCTCTCTCTCTCTCTAAATTTAAAAGAAATAAGACTAAAACACCATTAACAAAATAACATGCAATTTTATTTTGGATTGATAAGAATAGTGATGAAAAGTTAATTAATTTGTTGGTCGCATTTTGCAATGACTTGATAAAATTTCATTAGAAAATAGTATTATAAAAACAGTAAACCTGAAATTACATCTATGGTACAACTTGCCAAAATGGAATGGATATCAAGTCGCCTTTACTCTACTGCGATCTTTTTCTATCATGTTTTTCACATTCGTTCGTTACCCTATCCATTGTATTGCATTTAAAAATAAAATTTAAAAAAGAAATCAGTATCGGCACATCCTTTAACACACGATGCTATTCTAGAAAAAGACATTACTTGTAGCTAATGTCATGATGTCATTTATATATCGTCATTTTTATGTTGCCATCAGGATTCTCCTAAACAGTATTGCAGGTTGTATTTAAGAATGCCACTTATTGTAAAAATCAACCATCACTGAGCTTCACGTATTAAATAAGCGCATCGTAGTATTCGGAACTCCTGGGAAGATTGAACATAAAATGACATGGTTGAGACATATGTTTCATTAAAAACCAATACAAATGACTATGCAATTTTTATAATCCCAATAACTATATTGAAACAAATATTGATGAAGGCATAGAAAATTGCACGAGACGCTGAGAAATCTTCATTGATTCAGGATTCCGCAAAATCTGTCCCGCAAGATTTCGGTTGCGGATGTCCGATGCGATTTTAGTAACGGTAGTTAAAAAACAATATACATTCAGAAGCATACACTTTCTTTGTGTTTAAAAAAAGGTTAATAAAATAATGTTCAACGTATGTAAATTTGATAAACTTTAAATATTCGATCAGATGATACATTATGTGCCATTAGTGAAAGGTGAGCAATAAGTTTCTGTGTAAAGACCGTAGTTTGGAGATGTATATACAAATTGGGAAAGTATATTCACATGAACTTATACATTTTAAATGATTTTTGATTTTTTGTGTACCTCGCTACTTAAAAAAATAATTTTTCAACTGTTAAATATCCCTACTTCGACTGGCTATCATCTGTAGTACAATTCCCCTTTACCTAGTAGTATATATATTTCAAGCATTTGTACATTTTAAAGGATCTGCACATTGACTCAATATTACTCAACATTTTCATACAGAAGAAGATATAAAATATAATGGGAGAAAATCAATTAAACATTTTTATGTTTGAACATGTTAAAAGAACATAATTCATCTTCAATGTTTTGACACATTCACTAACACTAGATCACTACGTATTCAAATTCCAGTAACTGTTCATGATTTGCGTTTTAAATAATAGAATTATATAATTTTATAAAACTTTAATATAACTGAATAGGAATAGAATCAATAAACTGTATTACGGCGACAAGGTTTGAAGAATGTTGATAACAGTCGGCACCCATCGTTTTCAATCAATGATGGTATTTGAAAGGTATTACTGACTACAATAAACCCTCATTCTGACTTTTGTAACAGACTCCATCGCTGACAACGTATAAAAACGGATGATTATGGCTCCAACTGTCTTTTTTGTAAATTGTCACTTCCTCGTTTCCACGATTAATTCAGCAGAGACACTGTACGAAGACCTCCTCCTGAACTATACAAAGGGAGTTAGTCCGGGAATGGACTCTAAATATTCACTTAATTTCGATAACCTTATTATGGTCAGTGCGTTGTTAATTATAAATTGTTAAGCGTACGGTATTGCATTGTGTTTGAAAACAAAATTATGACTTGCCAATATGTTCAAATGTTTTCAGCAAAATCATCCATAAAACACGATTATGTGCTTTGCATCATAAAAGAAAATACCAATTTGTCATGATAAACATTATTTATCCCATTATTGTCCCGAATCTCATTAATATGGCGGTTTTTGCAATTCCTCCGAATTCAGGAGAGCGGATTTATTTTCTGTGACAGTCCTTGTATCATATGTTGTATTTCTTACCATTGTCATGGATAATATTCCAAAAACGTCTAGTCTAGTGTCACTTCTAAGTGTACTTGCCATGATCCAAATCTTCCTGAGTGCGTGCATAACCATGGAAACTGTTTTCATAGTGCAAGACGTTGACAGATCACTAAGTATTCCAATTTCAGATTGGATTATATTCCTTTTACACAAGTCCAGAAAAATTGAGACTGAACACGAAACGCAGGATGAGAGAATACATTAGAGATTCGATTCACCTTAAGAAAGGCCAACAAACGCAAGTATACAAACCAGTGATAACGTTTGCAATCTAAGAACAGGTCGATGTTGCACGAGTTTCAAGGAGACTACATGGGAAGACGTGGCAGTTTGTCTTGATAGAATTTTGTTTTTTATATTTTGTTTGGTGATGCTAATATTTGCGATTATAATAATCACTTTCATTGTTATTTATGTATGAAGTAATCAATTAGAATTCCTTTCCCTTTGGATAGACCAACGGTCTTTATCTCGCAAAGTTGGAAGAAAAAATTGCTAACAGATGGCTATATCATGTGCGATGTAGCTATTAAAATATGAGAAAGGTACTTACATTTTTACGAAATTCTAATATTGACAGTAATGTACGAGGTAGATTTGTAAAAATCTTAACACTGTTCTAACGTTTGTGTTTCTTTGAAGCTCTCGAAGAATTTAACGCCGATCAAAAGACAAAATAAAAGTTGTATGCTGCAGCACGCCGGACATTTCAAGATGTCACATAACAGATAAATAATCATGACTTAACAACGTCAGTGAAGGATAATAATTATGTTGCAGAGTAAAAGCATACCATATAAATCTGGGTACTCTAAAATAGACACATTTCTTACCGTTTCCTAAGTTTGACACTAATGTACGAGGTTTTTTTGAAACGTTCTAAATACCTTGTTCTATCATTTTGTATTTGAAGTCTGTGAATTTAATGCCGATCAATAGAAAAAAATTTAAATGATATGCAGCTATCATTGCGGGAGAAGATGAACAATACTACTACTGCGTAAAGAGCATAAATTAAATTACGGGCAAAATACGGATGGTCTTCTAGTACTCTTTGATATTAAGATATATCTGCGATTGTTGATCGGAAAATGGTAGCTATAAATGTTTTAATTGATGCAGATACTTGATACATATTGGAGTATATTTGTATTAAATACGTCAGTTGGTTTAATATTTTGAAGAATGATTTGAATCTCAAAAATGGTTGTACAAGATGGATTCCGTCCTAGTTAAGTAGTGTCCATAAACATAATAAGGTCGAAGTTGCCAAACAGCCACTCGCCAGATATGAAAATCGTGAATAGCAACGTTTGCTGACGTTTCAACAGGTGATGAAACATGGATTTACCTGCCTCAACCTCATGTTTGGAAAAAACAATAATAAGCGAACAGAAACCATAAAATCGTCAAGGTATGCGCAATATATTTCGATGCAAAAGTCCTGTTCATCCTTGTTCTTTTGCTTGACACTGCAAGTGGCATTGGATAATTTGTGCCTCGAAACTCTTGCGAAACTCTGCGGAGGACCATTGTAGTAGCCGTCCGTATACCATTATTCATCTACTCTCTGGATAACGAATCGGCAGACCAATTTGCCCTCTTCGGAGACTTCCTTTAGGATGACAGCATTCAGAATACATAGAGCTTTGGTTTAGCTTTGAAATTATGTCCTAGGAATGTAACACAAACAGGGAAAACATAGCTTTTATCTAAATTGACTATTGACAAATTAAATAGTTTCCAAGTGATCTTTCCTGATGTCGTTATAAAATGATAAAATCATTGATGTAAGCGTCACAGTTTTCTAAATTAGATGTAATCATGTCCATAAACATTGTAAAGTACGATGTGAATATTTCATCCCAAATGGAGTCGCTTTGTATTGATAGCCTCGAAATGGAGATACGAATGCTGAAATTTCCTTTGCTCTTTATGTGAGTTGAATGTGGCAGAATCTTTTCAAAGCGTCAAATTTGTTGACATATTTTGCATTTCCAATCTTATCAATTAAATCATTGATTTTCGACAATGGTACTGAATCTATTTTAGTCACACTATTCACATTTCTATAATCGTTGCACATGCGAAAATATTATCTGGTTTCCGCTCAAAAATATATAGTCAACTCAAGTCACCTTTACTTGGTTCTAAAAAGTCGTTCTCCAACAAATACCGAATTCTTTTTTTTTTTTTTATAAATATTCATATTTGAGGGGATTCATCATATAAGGATAGCTTTTTCACAGGTGTGGAATCTATAATGTCAACGCCATACAAGAGCTTATTTGGTGTGTTAAAACATCTACCAATAAGTGGTTATATTCAAATAACTGCCATTTTGCAGCAGATATTAACGTTTCTAGTCCACATTATTCACTATTTCACAAATCTGAAGACTGGTTACACTAAAGCCACGACAGTCGGATTTCGTTCCATCGCTTAAATTCCAGCTGAGATGGATAAATTCAACTTGTATGACTGCATGATTAACCTAGCTATCTCTATAAATATAATCCTTTAACAAATTTATATGGCAAAGTTTCTTTTGTTTTCTAATTTTCTTTCATTTCAACTGTATATTTCATTTCATTTGAACTGCATATTTCATTTCAACTGTATACTGTATACTTCAACTGTTTACTTTTATTTCAACTGTATACTGTATATTTCAACTGTTTACTTTCATTTCAACTGTATACTGTATACTTCAACTGTTTACTTTCATTTCAACTGTATACTGTATATTTCAACTGTTTACTTTCATTTCAAACTGTATACTGTATATTTCAACTGTTTACTTTCATTTCAACTGTATACTGTATACTTCAACTGTTTACTTTCATTTCAACTGTATACTGTATACTTCAACTGTTTACTTTCATTTCAACTGTATACTGTATACTTCAACTGTTTACTTTCATTTCAACTGTATACTGTATACTTTAACTGCTTACTTTCATTTCAACTGTATACTGTATACTTCAACTGTTTACTTTCATTTCAACTGTATACTGTATACTTCAACTGTTTACTTTTATTTCAACTGTATACTGTATACTTCAACTGTTTACTTTCATTTCAACTGTATACTGTATACTTCAACTGTTTTTTTTTTCATTTCAACTGTATACTGTGTACTTCAACTGTTTACTTTCATTTCAACTGTATTCTGTATACTTCAACTGTTTACTTTCATTTCAACTGTATACTGTATACTTCAACTGTTTACTTTCATTTCAACTGTATACTGTATACTTCAACTGTTTACTTTCATTTCAACTGTATACTGTATACTTCAACTGTTTACTTTCATTTCAACTGTATACGGACCGTAATACTTAGCCTGATGAGGATTTTACTGTATGAGCAGGTAAGCCATAGTTTTATCACCATGCTGAAAACTCATTTAGTTTATATTTCTTTAATACTTTAATTTCATTTTTGACTTGGACTTAGGTAAGGGACCGACACAGTTTAAAATTATTCTAATGAATGGTTTGTCAGATGCAGGAATAGTTTGCTAATGAACCCTGGATATCGTCTGATTAGATTTTGCTACATTTGACAAGTGTTGCAAGATCTACAATGCTATGAAACATATTTCTCAAAGTTTGGTCATTCAAAATGATTAAAGATCTTAACATAAAACTTAATGACTCTTAAATGAGATACTAAAGGATTGTAATAGGATAGGCTAAGAAGTTCTTGTCTATACAACTTAGGAACAACGATTTGATAGCTCACAGACCACTCGTCACTAGCAGGTACCTAAGGTGGTCTAGAATTTGCTCATAACCCCCGTTAAACCAAATAACAAGCAGGTATTTCTTTGGCTTAAATTTTGCTATCTACCCTCTAAAATAAACATAAGATCTCAGATTTTCATTTTCAACAATGAGTAATTGTGCTTCTTTACCGTGAATAATATAAAGATAGTGAATAGGAAAAAGATTATCACTGTAATCAATACCCTTTGACCGATCAATATAAAGAACAAATGTGACGTCGTCAAATGCTAGATAAATACACGTGTCAGCTAAACGAATAATTTCCTCATCAACATCATTATCAAGACGTCATTTTGTCATAGCTCTAGTAACTGCACAAGCCGGATATAAATCACGAGTTTCATTTTCAATAGAATATATGTTTTGATCCAAGCAAAGCATACTAGTAAAAAATGGATTGGATTAATGACAACGTAATCTCCAACTAAATTATTTTTAGCAATAGATGAATAACCTCGATGGATAAAGGGACACTGTTCCCACTGACTCGGGTTCTAAGCCTTCGTCTAATGACCAATTTACATAATCGAGAACAACACTGACAAAGCCACTCTCTTCTATGTGAATAATAACACTTTCACTAGAAGTCTTCTGAGAAAAGCAAATTATCTGATAATAAAATACTATAGGAGGCACATATGTGCCTTAAACGTTAAAACGGACATGCTTGGCAGATTCATCGGATGTTAAGGGAGGAATAAATTATGCTTAGGTAAACAATTTTATATAGCCCTAAACTAGACTTACTTTGAATTTACCATTTACTGGAAATTCTCAGTCAACGTAATGGAACATTTCTTTTCTGGAAATGGCTAAGGTCAGAATCACGATTGTATTTTTTTTTCTTCTCAAACTGTAGTAAACCTGTTTACAATTAATAATGATCTGAATATTTAATCTATAACCAGAGATAAATATTAGCAATATATTATGTTGTTTACAAAATAAATAGATATACATATATACATATATAATCATTTTGGAAAAAAATGCAATAAAACATTAAAATTAAATATTATTATATTATTATTTCCAGAACTAATGCTATATCGCCAGAACGATCATCACATGTAAAATAATGCGAAAGTGAAAAACTTGTTTAGAACAAAAGAACGTTAAAAATACAGGGACTGTTTTCCTGAACAAATCTTTATGATATATAGGAAACTAAATTGAGGAGACTTAAAAAGTACTGGAAATTGATTTAGCAATTTAGATGAAAAGGAAACATGTAAAAGAAAAATAGAACTATGAAAATCCACAAATCTGTATTGAGGAACCAGAGATTGGAAAGATGTAATGTGACTGATCATTTTTCATCCCCTGGCCACACTTTTAACAACATTATTTTGACTGACATAGTTACAATTCGAATAAGGCCAAAAGCATGGAACGAATACGAAACCTATGAAACTGAGGAAACTTCACAGAAATACATTTTACCTAGCGGTTTGAAATAGGAAGAATGAAAAGAGGACTCTTCAGGCATATAGTTTTATTAAATAATAATAATAATAACAACAACAACAACAACAACAACAATAATAATAATAATAATAATAATAATAATAATAATAATAATAATAATAATAATTATTATTATTATTATTATTATTATTATTATTATTATTATTATTATTATTATTATTATTATTATTATATGCTACAAAAGGAATATTCGTGCTCATCAATATTAGCGGACATGAGTCGGACTTCTAGTTTTGAGACATGATATTGGCTTGACAATTTATGCAGGTAACAACAAATCATAGTGTAACCTTGATAGTTGGAATACGCTCCTTACTGTAAGTGTTTCCTTACACAAATCGTCGGATATAAGTATTAAACATTACAGTACAAGTTCAGGCTTTTCATAAATATTGGAATTAATTTTTTACATAATTTAAAATTAAAATAGAAATAGAAATACATTCATACTTTTCAATATATTTTATCTTAGCTAATTGTTTTAGTGACTGCATGCCTTTGATAACTGACTAGATTTGTATCGTTAGTTACAGATTTGTTTCATATATGTTATTAAACTCCGATATACTTGGGTTTTCAGAGTTCAGTACATCGGCGAAATTTATGTTTTGTATGTTTTGTATAGAGTTCTTGATAGCTTCATTTCTTTGCTATCTTCAAAATGTTGACACATCGTACGTAATGTTTCAACATTTTTTCGACACTTTTTAAATATCAGGCTATGTTAAGTAAGAGTAAATATAATCATTTCAAATGTGTATTATGATATTGATCGTAACGCCATCTAATATATACCAGTCAATTTAAAACCAAGAAGATTAATGCAACCAATCTGACTGATCAATATGATACCTATGACGCGTGCTTAACAATTACAATGACTAATATATACGGTTCATTACTGCAAATTTATCGTAGATTGAGGTTCTGCTAGCTCGTAAGTGAAATAGAGATTGTGCGAAAAATATTGTATAATGTATCTGTTCTCAGTTTTCGTTTATTCGTCTCAGCATGCAATTCAGCAGAGGCTGTACAATAACATTTCTAATGGAAGTATTTCACCATCTAGTAAATTCATGAATTTACAGATCAGTTGCACGCCCAAAGCATTGTTATGCGTAATTTACTAATCAAACAATTTCGCTTTTCACTACCACCGTTTGTTCTGTTTGGTTTACGTCTATTAAATTTCACATCTGAATAATATTCCAATTTCGCCGGTTCATTTGAAATTTAAGAATCCTTTAGACGAGACACATCAGACACTTTAGAGTAGCATATTAATGCATGATTGCATTGTAGATTAAAGACACAAATCAATTAATATTCCTGATATTTATCTGCAAACACTAATGTGTTTTCAAGCCATTGTTAAACAACCATCCGAAGCATTCATTCGTTAAATGTAGAAATAAAAATATATTAAAACAGCTTTAATGCACCTGAATGGGAATTGACTCAAACAAACGCTAGCACTCCGGTAAAAGAGATTTGATAATACTATAATTTCTTTCATTTCGGTAAAATGAGATAAAAGCAACGACAATATTATCGTCTGATGCTCTACATTTAAAATCAAATCTTGTCATGCGCTTTGGAAATATATACACAAGAGTATAAATGGTTCTGTCGGTTGATGAGTTGATCAGTAATCCCAATACTGCCAGTTTCTGGATGAAACATGCAATGGCTCTGAGATTGCTTGTAATAGTGCTATTTGCAAATTTTAATTTTTTCATATTAGCGCAGAATTCAGTAGAGAGACTGTACAGTGATCTTCTCCGAAACTACATAAAAGGAGTTCGTCCAGGTGTCGAGTCCAATTGTTCATTAAATGTAAATATCAGTTTGACAGTTTGCGCATTGCTGAATATAAATAGTGTTGAGAAAACCATGGCTGTCTCTGGATTTTTAACAATGTTTTGGAGAGACGAGCGGTTAAAATGGAATGTAACCGAATATGACGGACATTCATCACTATTAATTGACCCAAGTCTCCTTTGGACACCAAGAATCGTATTGATTAACCCTGCCAAGCAATTTCACATGTTTGGATCCTATTCCACAGAAGTACGTGTGTATTTTGATGGTTCCATGGTTTGGAGTGCCGGAGACTTGATGGAAACAAATTGTAAAATTAATATCAGATACTATCCATTTGATATTCAAACTTGCGACATAAGTATTGCACCATGGGGATACTTTGAGAGTGAAGTGAACCAGAGTACGTCCTTTTCGACGCAATTTAAGGACTTTCCTCTAGGAAATGATGAATGGGATCTTGTAAAACTGACCAATGTGGACTGGGTGTCAGAAGGGTACAAAGCGTCAAATTTTACATTGCGCTATAAAAGAAAATACCAATTTGTTCTGATAAACATTCTTTCTCCTATTATTGTCCTGAATATCATTAATATGGCGGTCTTTGAGATTCCTCCAAATTCAGGAGAGCGGATTTCTTTTTCTGTGACAGTCCTTCTTTCGTATGTTGTATTTCTTACCATTGTCATGGATAATATTCCACAAACGTCCAGTCCAGTGTCACTTCTAAGTGTATTGCTCATGATCCAAATCATCTTGAGTGCGTGCATAACCATGGAAACCGTTTTCATAGTGAAAGTCAGTCACAGATCTCCAAGTATTCCGATTTCGAATTGGGTTGTGAACTTAATGCACAAGACCAGAAAAATTCAGCCAGAACAAGAGACATCGGCAGAACCAGTTGAAAATGTACTAGAGAGAGTCAAGTTACCTGAACAAAAATCGAGAAATGCATCAATAGAATCTAATGATAACGTTTGTAGTCTAAATACAGGTCCTAGTTTTACGAGGTCCAAAAAACCTACGTGGGAAGAGGTCGCAGCTTGCCTCGATAGAATTATGTTTTTTATCTTTCTTTTTGTGGCGCTGCTTTTTGAGGTTTTGGTAATCGCTTTTATTTTTATTTACATATGAAAATCATCAACTTTAATTGTTTTTATTCTTCTTTCGACTAACAGCCTTTTTCTCAAAAAGACTGAAGTAAAATTAACAATAGACGTCTGCATCATGTGCGATATAGAAATTAAAATTTTCGAAAGGTATTAGCTTTAGTTTCGTTTTATAATATTGACACTAATGTGTTCTAGTGGCATTTTAAAAGTTCTGAATGCTTTGTTAAGTAATTTCCTTAAACCTGTCAATGAATTTCAAACAGATTAAAACGAAAAATGAAACTGATATGCAGCTTCACTTTCGGAAAAGTGGGCACCTGAAGATATATACATGTGACATAACATAGATCAATGAGCATGCAGTAAAATGTCAGAGAAGGGGATGATTCTGCTACTGTGCAAAGAGCTTAATGTACATTAGGGATGTTTGTCGAGTATACTTTGACTGTTATTAAGACACGCGACGAGCAGCAAAAACTCGATCTTAAATGTTACTTTTTACTGGTATCACGCACTCGATGATTTTGAAATTAATCCGGAAAATGGCACGCTCTGTAAAATATGTTTCCGAACCCTGAGATAGATTTATATGTTTGTTGATTGGGAAGTGGTTGCTGTGAAGGGTACAATTTAAGCAGATGCTCTAAAATATTAAAAGATATTTTCATTAAGTTCCTCAGGCGGTATTATGTTTTAAAAATCATTTGAATCTCTTAAGAATTGTACGATGGGTCTCGCATTTGTTGACTTCTGATCCAAAACACAGTTCAGTTTAAATTGCCAAATAAATACTCAGGAAACATGAAAAGACTGAATGAGATTGTCACGGGTGACGTGACATGGATTTATTTTTCTCAACCCGAATGAAGAGAAAATAATAATGTTTGGATTGGAGAAAACGAATAGAGAAAGCAGATACTCAAAAGTAGTGGAACTGTCAAGAGTGTGTAATTCGCATTATTTTTCGATACAAAATACCGTTTCGTCCAGGTACTTTTACCTTATTATGTGTGTATCACTGGATCGTTTTACGCCTCCAAAGGCAGTGGAACACTGTTGAACTTGCTGTTCGTGCACTGGTACTCGAGGTATCCGTCCACTCTCTGACAAAACTTCGCCGTCTTCAAAGACTACCTGAAGGACTACAGGATTTAAACTTTGCATCGTCCTCCAAATAGCCTTGATTTAACTTCAAGTGATGAAAGATGAATCCCGAAATTAAATTTTTCCTGACAGATGATTTGAAATCCACCATGCAGTTGAAAGTGCAGTTTCCAAGTTTATGAACAACATACTAAACATTGAATATAAAATGGCAATTAATAATTGGGTACTCATACTAAGGATGTGTTTAGACGTGCATGGGGAGTTTTTTGAATGGATGTACTCGGGGAGTAGTTGGAGAAGATGTACTAGATGAGTACTTGGAGGAGATGTACTGGATGAGTATTTGTAGGGACTGTACTGTGGAGTACTTAGAGGGGATGTACATGAGGATTACTTAGAGGGGATGTAGAGGAAGATTACTTAGAGGAGATGTACTGGATGAGTATTTGTAGGGACTGTACTGTGGAGTACTAAGAGATGATGTACATGAGGATTACTTTGAAAGGATGAATTTGGGGAGTTCTTTTGGTGGGGCTTTACACATGTAAAGTTCGTTAATAAAGCACTTTGTAAGAGCAATGCTATTCAGAAGGTTTTAAATACCCATTGTAAAAAGATTGAATCCCAATATTAAATGTTTACTGACAGCCAGCTGATTTAAAATCCACCATGCATTTGAAAGCGCAGTTCCACGTTTATGAACAACATACTAAACATTGAATATAAAATGGCAATTAATAATTGGGTACTCATACTAAGGATGTGTTTAGACGTGCATGGGGAGTTTTTTGAATGGATGTACTCGGGGAGTAGTTGGAGAAGATGTACTAGATGCGTACTTGGAGGAGATGTACTGGATGAGTATTTGTAGGGACTGTACTGTGGAGTACATGAGGATTACTTAGAGGGGATGTAGAGGAAGATTACTTAGAGGGAATTTATAGGAGGATTACTTAGAGGGGATGTACATGAGAGTTACTTAGAGGGGATATAGAGGAGGATAACATTGAATGGATGACTTTGGGGAGTTCTTTTGTTGGGGGATTTATACATATAAAGTTCGTTAATAAAGCACTTTGTAAGAGCAATATTCAGAAGGTTTTAAATAACCATTGTATAAACATTCCGAAAAGGGAATTAAAGATTGGCATTTAACAATTGTATAATAAGACTAAGAAAGCATGTGGACGTACATGGTGAGTACAATGAGAAAACCAACTTTCTGTGTATTATAGCGCATTAATATTCGAAATTATTTTAAATACACGTGATAAGACGGTGTGCAGTTTTTTCAATACTTTTGAATATTATGTAGGATTTATCGTTTTACAAATAAGGTGTGCACATTACATTCATTTGGTATTTATTTGAGAAAATGTTTTGTATTTAACAGTTGTGTTCGTGACAGTAGCATGCATTTTGAATTTTTGTTGATTTAATCTCGATGTACAAGATGTCATATGCTTTTATAATTCTTTACCCTTTTCCGCCATCTTTTCGTTCAATTTTTCGTACCATTATTATTGACAGGAATAAAACCGGGACAATATTATAAGATATGCCTAACATTTCATGGAAAATATTTCTGTCCTAATTTGTTTATTGAAGATTATAACAAAGACTGTCGACATCTATTAGCATGGGCAATAAATATGAATGGAACTGAAACTCATCATTACTGCAAGATATTTCTACGTATTATCTCATTTAAAAGGCATTGTAACAAAGCCACTGAATTAGATAGTGGGGGCAGTTATTAAGATTCAATTGATCCTTCACGTTTCATTTTGTGAATAATACGCTGGCCACGTAAGTATGGGACACAGCATCAATGTATTCATATGTAACTCGAAAATGTTTCAAAGTTGAAATGTTGCATGACATCATGAATACTGGTGGCATAGCCGATTGACTAGCCTATAAATGTAATCTACATATTGATTTGGATAAACGTATTTTTGAAACATTTCGGTGTATTGTCTTTCAAAAAAATTTTTGGAGTAGTTTTCATCATTTAAATATGTAGACAGTTTTCCCACAGTATGTGCTATTAATCTGTAGCTGTTTACGAACCTCATTGTTTATTAACTGCCATGTTCTTTTCTTTCATGAACCTATGAACATAAAAAAATTCTTGCTAAATGAAATGATGTTGGTTTCAACATTGCTTGGTATAATTTAGATTATCTTTATTTTTCAATGAACAGGCGATTTCCGAAACCGTACGAGTTAGTCATGAACAATGTTATGTGTTTTGGATTAAATTCGACTGGAGTTCGTTATGTTCTAGATCTCTCTGTGTGCCTTCTACATGGCATTAGTCTATGTGATTTCCTTTATATCATCCATAAATATGTTCGATACAATTGATATATATCGTTCTATGAATACAAGAAAGTTTACTTTGTTGATGTTAATTCTTTTCAGGCAAGGTATGCAAATATATATCTGTCAGTGAAGTCTATTTATCTGTGAACAAAATAATGACGATGAAATAAAATTCAAACAGTTTTTCCTCTCATCCTTATAGATATTAGGAAAACAGTATTGAACAGCAATTTACGTTAAACTCTCTTCCCTATCTCTTTCTCCCTCTTTTAGCCGCTTTGTTGTAAGGTAGCTCAACTATTTCATAAGCATTTAACATTTTTTTTTCCAACTAATTGTCCAGTTATTACGGGACCTGTATCAACTCATGGCACTAATTTACGTACATTTTGGAAATGAATTTAAATTGATTGTCATTTTATGTTTATCTTAACTTCAGACGAACGGCATTTGGTTTTCTCAGTTTCACCATAATAAATATTAGTTTTTAGTTTCAAAAATATAATTTAATGTGCATTTGCAATTTCTGTCAGTTAACAGAGTCTGTCTCAATTTGTCTACTAATGGAGTTTAAAGGCACAGAATGTCTAACAAAACAAATTTGATTAATCATCTTTGCACTGATGCTAGTCAACGTATTGATACAAAACATAAGTAAATATACACAGAGTGCACACAAATAGTCAACATCGGAATAACATGCAATGCTGACAGAATGCTTTCATACACAAAATAGCTCACGAGCTAACACGTTTGTTGTCAAGAAGACGCAAATTAGTTCAGTTTGTGACGCATTTTGTACCAATCGTACTATATATAAATCAGGAGAAACAAATTCGTCAAACTTTCATCTCAAGATCAAATTATTTTATCTCATATATAGTAATATACTACCGCTCCTGGGGCCTAGTAGTTAGAGCGTCCGCTTTGGATGCGGGAGGTTGAGGGTTTGATCCCCGGCTTAGTCATACTAAAGACTAAAACAATGGTACTACCAGCTGATTCGCTTGGCGCTCACGATTAAGTGGTTATTTTTGGACTGGTCGGCCTGGTGTCAAGATAATGTGACTGGGTGGAATATGATGCCACATGTCTGCGGCATAATGCCAGAGTGCTAGACATAAGAAAAAACTGCCACATTGTAGAAATCGTAGCGATATGACGGTTAATTGTGAAAGCTACGTTAAAAATCCAAATCACATACAAACACACACGCAAACTCGTAATATATCTCAACACCGTGACCTATGATTTTTGGTCTGCAATGAGGCTTTGCTTTCCTTGTTCTGTTAACAATATCTCAAACTAAAGATTATACGGATAATATGTTAAAAAGAAAAATTCATTCTTCAACAGATGCAAGTCCTTTAATAAGAAACATCTTTATCTTGTGGAAGAAGGAAAATCAGTTCTGGTAGTTTGAACATATATTTACAGGATCTCAACATTTGCTGATTCGAAAACCAATAACCCAGAGAAATTGCATACAGTGGATAAAATTACTGCATTGCTATAGATGTAAAAAGATAATGAATTGCGTATTTTGTATGCTTCTCTGTATGCGATGCAATGCACAATAAAACTAAACGAATTCTAATATGTGACCAGTAAATGATATGTAGGAAAATTATAGTATGAATAAAACTCGTTAAAAGTTATAAATATGTACAGGAACTAATATGTAACAACTTTGTTCTTTAAACCATTACATTATTCTTATTATCATTTTCAAGTTGAAGGTAATGTATATATATATATATATATATATATATATATATATATATATATATATATATATATATATATATATATATATATATATATATATATATATATATATACTCTAAATGAATGTTGCGTCAGAGTTAAATTTAGAATGACAAAATGAAATAATTATCTAAAAGTGATTAAAATTTTAAATGACATACAAAGACATATCGATCAAATTATGTTTAACCATACAGTTCATTTTAATTAGCTTTAGGCCATTGGATTCAAAATGGTATATCATTTAAATAATTGATTAGTAACCCCTTTACACCATAAGCACATTGACCTCTGTAAATACTGGTAATGTTAAAATGTGTTTACTTAAAACGAGAAAGACTAATTTTGTACTGGCATTAAACCACACGAAGAGACCCAAACCCTCCAAATCCTTAGATGTAAAACTTTAGATGGGTTACGAAATTTTGCAAAAAGAGGCTTACATAATTTGAGCTGACTAAAAGGACATAAAGGAGGCACATTGTAATGGTATTAGACATTGTTTGATTTAAGAATATGTTATATCTACAACTGCTATCAGTTTGACTGAACGATGGTGCTGTTAGAGGTATATTATGACGAATCAGACTATTACTCCTTCATTTATCCAAAGGATGCATAGAGAGATCTGGTTATTTTAAGATAAATCCAATATCAGGTTAACATAAGCGCAAAAGATATTTTTGCTTGAGCAAACAAATATTCTTAATCAAGTGTTTGCATTTTTTTGCATCAATAATAATGCGAATTTAGACCAAGTGAAGGATTAACTTATAGTTTAGGCGAATCATATTTAATTGCATCGTGATACGTATATAAACACTATTAACTGAAAATTAGTTTCGATAATGTACGAAATCCTCTGAATTGTCAGATATTTTGCATGCTCCATGCTCAACATTGACATGTGCAAACTCTTAAGCCAACATGATCAAATTACAATTATTATAGACTATTTGCTTCATTCAACACCACGGCATGGTGCAGAATGATTAAATCATTCAGCGGATTTATCACGAGTCAGATGAGTTTGTCCTATTACAAATGACGTGTTTTGCAGTCTAAGCAGACTCCTGACTATGACCATAATAGTTTCTAAGACGCAAGTATAAAATATACATCAGAGCCTATATAATAAACGAAATCATAAAGCTCACATTAAAACCATATAGCGCAGTGTTTTACTTTTTCAACACTTACAAATTAACCAGTTGTGTAACCAGGTTTTAGAATTATAATATTGAGAGGAAAAGTAACCAAATTGTACAAGCACCATAATGAAGCAGATTGTACAACTTGAAATTAAAATAACAAATAAACTCACTTAGATATTCCCTTGCAATCTAATTGACGTATATTACTAAGAAGTCATAATTCATCTATATATTTCATGTATCATGTATATTTCATTTATAAACTTCATGTTCCTATGTGCGGAATGATAAGCTGTCTCAGAATCCTAACCCTAGCATATTTTATATATCTCCAGTTCTTAAATTGGTACATATGAAAGTGAATAATAATACTGTAAAAAGAAGCATCACGGAGAGAAAGAAAAAGAACAGAACTCTATCAAAGTAAATTGCAACTTCTTCCCATGTAGGTTGTTTGGACCCAATGTGACTACAATGAGTACTTAAGGAAGATCCTCTTCCTTCGTCTTCTCCAGTGATTAGTTCTGCACGTCCTGATTTTGTCCTCGTCCTTGTATTATCCAGTTTATTTCCGTCATTGTCAGCCCATTTAGGTTCAGCATTCTGCATTTTGTTAGACTTTGCTAAAAGGTATAAAATTCTTTCTGGAATTGGAGTACGTGGTGATTTATGACTGACCTGTACAATAAAAACAGTCGATACCGTTATGCAAGCGCTAACGGAGACTTTAGCGATCAGATATAAGCTCAGAAGTGACATTGGACTCGACGTTTTGGGAATATTATCTGTAATAATTGTAAGAAATACGATATATGAAAGAAACACTGTAATGGCGAATGAAATTCGCTCTCCACAATTTGGAGGAATGCGAAAAACTGCTAAGCTAATTACATTCAAGATAAGAACAGGTTCGATGATGTTCGTCAACACAAAGTGGTGTTTTCGTTTGTATTGCAATGTAAAGTTTGAAACGTTGTAAACCGATAAAGACCAGTCAGTAGTTGTAGTTTGTACATGGTCCCATTCACCATTTCCAAGAGGAAATTCCGTAAATTGCGTTGAGAAGGACACACTAAGATTCACCTCATTTTCTGTGTATCCAAATGGTGTAATACTTATGTCGCATGTTTGAATGTCAAATGGGTAGTTTCGGATATTAATATTACAATTTGTTTCAATCATGTCTCCAGCGACCCAAAACACGTAACCATCGAACTGCACACGTACCTCAGACGAATAAGTACCGAACACTTGAAATCGCCTAGCAGGGTTGATCAACAGAATTCTTGGCGTCCAAAGTAGACTTGGATCTATCAGAATGGATGAATGTCCATCGTATTCGGTCTTATTCCACTGTAACCGTTCGTCTCTCCACAGCATATTGAAAAATCCATTGACAGACATGATTTTATCGACAGCATTTATTTCTAACAATGTACTGACCGTCAGAAAGAGTTCTACGTTTAGTGAATGATTATAGTCCGTCCCCGGACGAACTCCCTTTGTGTAGTTTAGGAGAAGGTCATTGTATAATCGTTCCGCTGAATTATGCGATGAAACGAAGATATGACAATTTACAATAACTACAAGAGCGAATACTCCTTGACCCGTCATCATTTGACCCATGAGCTGACTAGGATTTCATCTGTCGGGTGCACAATATGTAGTGTACAATGATCTTTTTATATTTTGATTGGACGAGCACGATTGGTTGGAAGGAGTATACTGTAATCTATATTTTGCTTCGATCCTTTTTGGGACAATCGTTCATGAAACATTAACATGGCATTTTGAGTCCGTTCTTATTGTGGTACATTTGAGCTAAAGAAATATCCTTAAATTTCTTTCCACTGTATTATTTTCGAAAATACTCGTATATAATTGTGATAACAGAGAATTGACGAAAATAGAGTGGCTTCTGACTTTCTGCTAAAACGTCAAGTGTATCTGTCAACATGATGAACCATTATCTTTATTAGTTTCATTTTTAAGTGTTGAAATAAGCTAATGGGTTTCGATGATGTTCAAAATATTTTCCATATTGTGAATCGAACTTTTGAGTGATATTTATGAATACTGGATTACTTTTTAATCTAAAAGTAGAATGCTAACATTTGTCATTTTCCAATAGTAAATAACGAGCGATAAAAGAGAATTGTCCTTTAGGATGTTCGCATGGTCAACTGTTGGAAAATTGTTTTGAAAAAATTGATTATTTGCGCATAGCTATGCGTATAATTAATCCATATTTACTTAGAAATGTATAGATTGTTGTGTCACAAGATTGAACAGTATAGGATACATTACGCTTTCAGTAATTACCCATATAATAACAGATGAATGAATATCTAACGGTCATCAAATCTGCATAGGATAGGGTGAAGATTTTATTCTTGTAATATGAAATAGTCAAATAAAATTATGTTTTTGAGCTATTATTTTTGTATATCATTGTTTTGATCGAATGCTTTTGTTTTTCCGCAGTCCAATTACGGCAGGTTTTATATCTGAAAAGATTTCCCAATGTCTAACTGTACATTTTGTTATCTTTTATTACTTCCTTTCATAAGGCTTATTTTGCAATTTTAAACGTTGCCTAAGCGTGTTTTTGTCTAACATTTAAATGAGACTTAAATCGCAAGCACGTCATTTTCCCCCAGTTTCACCTAGAATTGAATGCGTTATAATACACTTGATCATAACAAATGATCTCATATTTGTGACGGAAAAGGGGTTCGTCCATAAAGACAAATAATACTGTTGTTTATGCAAATCCTAATCTGTAATATACAAATAACGTTGTATATATTAATATTTACTTTTGCAAATTATGCTTTTCTTAGACTATCTGTTAGAAATATTTTCAACAGGATCTGTAATACATTATTGGCGACGACATGCCGATAAATGGGAGCTAAGTGTCTTACTCTCAGACACATTGAGAGAGAGAGAGAGAGAGAGAGAGAGAGAGAGAGAGAGAGAGAGAGAGAGAGAGAGAGAGAGAGAGAGAGAGAGAGAGAGAGAGAGAGAGAGAGAGAGAGAGAGAATTCATTACTCGATGAATTGGAATCAAAGAAAGTTAGAAAAATAAGCAACTGGCTTTGATACCTTTTCAAAACTAAAAAAAACTAAGACTCATCAATTGATAGATTTTAAACAAAGACATACCAAACATGATTAAATATTTATGTATTGATTATATCATTGAACCCAACGTAGAAAAGATCATCATTCGAAAAAACACAATTTGTTTCTCTAAAAGTATCATTGGACTTAATAAAAATACTTATAGAAAGGCCCGTTATGGATGGAACAACTATTTAAGGATATCCGAATGGGAAAACAAAATTGCTGACAACTTTGATGTGGATAATTGAAAGTATATAATGTGTAATCGATATACATAATGTTTGTGTTGTATATGTGTTAATCAATGTTGTATCATTAGTGGGAAATTTGCCCTATGAGAAGACTAGATTTTTATTAATCAGTTCTGATTCATCAGTCATTCGGCAGTATTTTATCTTGTTTGGACCCAATGGAGGTACCTGATACACCTAGAACTCATAAATAATCATCTAGATTGCTGTGTTTTCCAAATCATGAGATTGAATTTTGTTTGTGAATAGCTTGAAATAGTATGATTTAATCATATTATGTGCCTTTCCGATAGCAAATGAGCAGTTATTCGTTGGACAAAAAATGGAGGTAAAAACACATTACACTTCTGTACGAGGTGCCACATAATACTTGCCCAAACTGAGAGTTTTACAATGCAGTCTAGCAATCAATCATTTTAAAATGAAGTGAGAACGACTACACCTAAATAGACCCCGTTAATAGCATTCATGAAGATGCTTGTAACAATATATAAATCCTAAGAAATATCAGGGCAGAGGCGTTGTTGGTGCTAACATGTCTCTCCGAATAGAACCATGTCATTTCGAGTGAGTACAATCTTTAGTTTGTGGTTTGGCTGATAAAAAAAAAAACAATACACAGCTTATGGTTAATGTTCATTGGGAATATGCATCATCTTCTGGCCAGATTGGCTTCTTCAGCTTGCTAATAATTATTTTATGTTTGGCACATTTTCAATAATAACAGAAAGCTATGTATTGAGCACTGCAACGAGTATTCATTGTACATGTTTGTATAACTCTTTCAAATGAGGTTAGAACTCATCTTCAGCGATGGCGTCATAGTTCTTTTTCTTGTCAGATTAATAGGATGACCTTTGGGTCGGGGAACCATCCTATGGTCACCTTACAATCTCACATAATAAATGTAAAGTATGAACAATAATACAAACACGGAAGCGCACGTTCAGCAATTCAAATAATACTAGGTAACATTTTAGACCGATCAATTTAACATACAACATCTAGATGACATAAACTGTGTGATATTATAGACCTTTATTCCAGTTTATTTATCAAATCAGACTTAATGAAACATTTTTTGGTTATCTATTAGATTATAATGCAAATACATTGTACACTATATTATGATGGTATTAAATACCCATTTGAAAAACAAGTCAAAATAAATACTTATTCCTTGTCAGATTCGAAAGTAATATATTTTCAGATTATAGTGGTCTTTGAAAAAGTTTCAACCCATCAAATTTTGGCATATCCCGTTATATTTTACGTGTATAGATATGGTATTTGTCTAGAACTCTAGATGAAACATGAAAACTCTTCTAACAGTATAGTAGTTTTTGACCGTGGCACAATATCTATGTTCACTTTCTTTCGAATCCAGTAAGACTCGTCATTCAATACGTTACTATAGAGTGTAAGGAGTTTATCATTTTTATTTAATTTAACTGATATCAGTCCCTTGGCAGATATAAATGAAAATAATGAGTGAAGAGAATTGCTATGTTTGACACCAACTGATTAACGAAGTATGAAGCGTCTAACACTTTGGAAAATAATTAATATGGCGACATGGGTAAGTGTGTAATTTAGATTTTTAATGTAGCTTTAACAATTTTTCAGTCATATCGCTACGATGTCTGCATTGTGACAGTTTATAGTGATGGCCAGCACTGGGTCATCATGCCGCAGAAATGTGGAATGATGTCCCACCTAGTCACATTATCCTGACACCAGGCCTACCAGTCCTAACAATAACCTCTTAATGCTGAGCGTCAAGCGAGGCAGCTGTAAGTACCATTTTTAGAGTCTTTGGTACGACTCGGCGGGGATCGAACCCGCGACCTCTCGCATCCGAGGAGAACGCTCTAACCACTAGGTCCCTGGAACGGTCAAATATGGCGACTTCCATGATATGCAAGAGATACGAAGTTGTGTAACAACGTATAGCGTCAAGTAGTCATTCAACGAAACCTTACATGCATTTAATCAACCGGATAATTGCAACTTAATAAGGGTTGTACAAATTTAGAATATGTTGGTCAAAATATTATCAAGTGATCAATCTCTATAAATACATTATAAATGTTTCATTGACATTAGTGATATTGGTGATAAAAATAGGTACACAAAGTAAGGATATTTATTTCCTTTCCCAGTCCAATATCAACTAGCTTAAGATGTCAGATTAAGTATTTGGTTGATCAATGTTAAGTGTGATTTAAAATTCCTCCATTAGTGTTGCTATATCTTAGATTTAAGTTTATATAACGCTAGATGAAATCAATATATGTATTTACAATATTCCTCAGTTTTCTAACTATGGACTGAGAAACGCAAATGCATATAAACAAAACATCCATCCATGTATAGTTTTAGTCATTGTTAAGAGATTTGGAAACCATGGTTTACATAATTTGAGGTGACAACCCCCACCCACAAAAATTAAGGAGGCACATAATAATCGTATTAACGCTGACAAGTTGTCTGTTTGGCTTTACTGATAAATTATATCTGTAACTGCCAGCAGGGTATTAGGTTGTTTGGACGAAAATATATTATTGCCAGCAGAACATCAGTTTGATTGGACAAAAATCTATTATAGCCAGCAATGTATCAGTTTCATTGGACGAAAATCTATATTTGCCAGCAGGGTATTAGTTTCATTGGACGAAAATCTATAATTGCCAGCAGGGTATCAGTTTCATTGGACGAAGAAAATCAATGCTTTGTGAAAGTTTAAATATGACAAATCAAATTGCTATTCCTTATATGAATATTGTGTTCAAAGATAACCCTTTACATGCATAACTCCAATGCCATTTAACAATACGCACACAATAATCAAAAAAATCAAATCTTAGCAACAATAGTAAATCCAGCAAAATCAAATCTTAGCAACAATAGTAAATCCAGTTTAGTCAATTAATATTCCGGACCCAGAACGACTTATCTTTTCCTTCCTTGTTTTTATTATGCAGCGAATGATATGTTCATAGCTATTCCTTTTTTCGATAGCTGTTAGAATTTTGTATTATCAAGCCTTAGAAAACAGATTGAAAACTAAAACCTACTTCGTGTTAAGATATGCAGTTTTGCAGATTTAATATCTCGGGATATCTAATTTATTGTTTTATTAAAATAAATAAAAACAAGTGAGCAGGACTGAAGCAATCCCGTCCAATGTTTGCAAAGTGTGTTTCTCGAGCGTTCTAATATCCTCCAAAGAGACAAATACAATAAATCCATTTTAGAAAATGTTAAGGAACAATTGAAGCATGATCAAGTTTAATGAAATAGATACTACTAAAGTCTAATCAAAGCGAAACAATGCCGAGAGATATGAACAAGATTTTCTCGTTTTGGGTCGATTGAGGGATATGAGGCAGTTTTTATCGACCCTTTTTGGGTATCTGATGAAATTGTGAACGATTCGCAAAGGATCGTGGAAAAATAAATGGAAAAGCTCCAAACTATGTTGAAAATATGATGCTAATCAAGTATGAACCTATGATTTAATATTTGAAACTATGGGTGGACGGTTGGTTAAGGCAATCGATTTTACCGATCACTGCCATCTCAACTCTATCCGTGTGGGATTGAGTCTTGGTCTCTAATAATGTGGGTATCAGAAAGTTGCCAGTAACTTCCCGTAGGTAAGTGGTTCTTACCACGTTTTCCTGGGTTCATCCTATTTTGTGCTGAGAAATGGAGTTAAACCTAAAACAACAAGAAAAATTTTGAAAATTATTTTGGAAGAAAACTATGCCTGTGAAAAACGCCTAATATGTTACTTGTATAGAAGGATAGAAATAATCCACGTTTTTCTTTGACTATGTCACGATCCCGTCGATTATTTCAAAATCTACAAAAGTGGACAATAGAAACGTATATAAGGAAAAAATGAGAAATACCATTTTAGTACGTTCGTAATTAGACTACAATTACAGTAAAATAAATGTTTACGATTACTGACGGTTTGTATTTATTAAGGATCACTCTGCGCCGTAGTAGCTAAATAAGTGACTCTGCCATCTGGCGATTTACTATTTTTGGATATTATCACTACGACGACCAACCATATATTTAGAGCATCAGTTTAGTTCCAAACACAAGGCATAATGTTTTGTTTTTCATTTTCATGACTTGCTGAAGTCAGTCTAATATATCTCTTGGAAGTAATTTTAAACGAAGCACAATTCTTTAGATAAAACAAGTATATTTAGATGTGTTTTGCAAACTGTAAAATTGTCAATGCTTTTTGGAGCACTTCGGTTGTCAATTTCGGAGGTGAGTAAAATGTTGCTTTTAGTTTGCAATCCCATAATGGCGAAATAAACGTGATCGGGTTTCAAAAAAATACACCGGACCTTGTAAAGTTTGACTAAGGATATATTAGATTCTATCATATATACGATGCCAAAAACACAATGTGCGTCTCATGCGTAACTTATTAAAATCCAACAATCTCCAAAAAATGTTTATTTGACCAAATCGGAATATTCATCTTTGATATTTCTCGCACAATTATTTGCATTTATTTAGGAGGACCGGAATGACGAATATGTAAATCACAGAAGTTGGCAAATATATACGTTGGCAAAAGGGGCACAACTCGGTCAAACATGTGCGCACAAATTTATAAGACAAGCGAGACAACCTTTGTTCAGAATATGTATGTATGTATGTATGTATGTATGTATGTATGTATGTATGTATGTATGTATGTATGTATGTATGTATGTATGTATGTATGTATGTATGTATGTATGTATGATTGCATGCATGCATGCATGTATGTATGTATGTATGTATGTATGTATGTATGTATGTATGTATGTATGTATGTATGTATGTATGTATGTATGTATGTATGTATGTATGTATGTATGTATGTATGTATGTATGTATGTATGTATGTATGATTGCATGCATGCATGCATGTATGTATGTACACACATATATATGTGTGTGTGTTTGTATATATATATATATATATATATATATATATATATATATATATATATATATATATATATATATATATATATATATATATATGTATGTATGTATCTTGAAGTTCACTATCATCATTATTACCCCTTTACATACAACACTTAAATATTGATGATGCCACTGACACCATCACATGACATTATATATATATATATATATATATATATATATATATATATATATATATATATATATATATATATATATATATATAACATACATTCAAAAAATCTGGATTGCTTGTTTGTTAGTTTTTTTATTTTTTTAATATATTTCATTATTATGTTAATGTCATGTAACATTGTCGGAAAATCAAGTCTATTTTGAACTTGACCTGGATGATAATATTATTATTGCATTCAGTAAACAACTAATATATAGCTAAAATAGTCTCTATTATGGATTTAATATCAGGATAATTATTAATAGAAGTATCTATATTTACTTGTGTCTGGTTCTAGGTTTCTGGAATTCCTCTGCAGGTTATATAATATAAGTTTAAGAACATACGTTATTCTAATAACAATAAACATTTTATTTCGTAAACATTAAGAACATTCCAGAAGGTAATTTTTCCATCAGGTAATGCTTTTTTATCGAAAATGTTAATTGTGATCGAATTGAGCAGAGTCAAATTGTATTATCGTTATATCCAATAGTTTATTTGGTTTGAATGTATGTCTTCAACTTGTTTAATGCAAGTGTGTTTTCTCTGGCTAAAGGTAATATTCTTGGACAGCCATTCACTGAGATTTATAGTACATTCAAGCCTGAAATTATATTACTGTGTTTCAGCAAAATCCACGTCGCCACAGGTCTTAATCTGGATATCTGAGATATTTTTTTTAGAACATTAGATTTTAAAGACCTGTGTCTGTAATTCTAGGATATTTACACACACACATACATACATACATTCATACATACATACATACATACATACATACATTCATACATACATACATACATACATACATACATACATACATACATACATACATACATACATACATACATACATACATACATACATACATACATACATACATACATACATACATACATACATACATACACGCACAAATAGAATTATGAAACAGGTTATTAAATTTTAATTCATACTCTACGGAGATTCGAAATTCGAAACCGTGCATGCGTGTAGACAGCACTCATCATTACTAGGATAACATAATCATCACATTTTATAAAACGTCGCCCAGCGATTTAAGAGAAGCTTCATGTATCCCGATTTTGAGTCAGAAGGCTTCCGATTCTGAATGCATATACGCACACCCTTAAAAAAATTGCTGTGTATAAACAAGGCACGAACATGAACTTAATCAAAGTGTAAACACTAGCTGATTCTTACTGCAACTTGCACATTGCTATGCATTTCACCCTGTCATGATGACGAAAATGATTATAGGGTTCAAATGCCATAGAACCACTCCAATCATTACGATCAAAGAAAGATATTCTGTATTTAAATTGTTTGTTTAGTTTAAAAAATGCTTAAGTAGAATCATTACCAGACTAATGTATCTTTCATTTGATTGGTATTTTGACTCTTACGAAGATCATTTAAGAACGTGATGTATGCTACATCAATTGAGAAAGAAAATATGAAATATTTTTGAGCAGGTGCGTGATGACATCGCACTATAAGTCAAAATGTTTTTATGATATTGCAAATATTATCATATTTACGAAATAATAATTTTAAAGCTACAATGTAAGTGAAAAGAACATTTAAATAAAATATGACGATACGTACATCTCTCTCTCTCTCTCTCTTTCTCTCTCTCTCTCTCTCTCTCTCTCTCTCTCTCTCTCTCTCTCTCTCTCTCTCTCTCTCTCTCTCTCATATAATTAACTTGTCCACAGTCGAATGAGTGAAACTTAAAGTAGAATATTTTCTGTGAACTTCTTCATTATTTGCGCCTCACCTCCAGTTCAAAAGCACATAAAGAGAAATCAACGCAATAAAACTATCTTTAATTGAATTAGATAAATGTTGTGTGTGTGTGTGTTATTGAAGTTAGGTACCAGTTAATATTTACTGGTTAAGCGAGGCGCTATACGTGTTTCAAGAGAATAACTTCCCTAGGTAGCCTTCGCATGTTAATTTAAATAAGACTGTAGTCAGTTATCATACACGTTAGTTACGCCTTAGTATGGATGACAGCAGTAAATATATTAGACTTAAATTAGAATGTTCATGTTCATTTGGGGGCAGGGACCATTAAAATTTGGTGTATTAATTCCTGCACCAACTTAGATCAGATTCCAAAGACGAGTTCTGGCCCAGAATTGGATGAAATTGAAAAATACCAATCCCTTGATACTCCTCATGTTTTGGAAGATCTCCTTTGATATAACATTTTTTTTTTGTTTATAAAATCTCTATTAATAAACAGACTCTGGAAAACTGAAGAGGTTCAAATGCTTTAAAAACTGAAAGACATCAAAACTGGAATGATCACTGGTTCTTTATATGTCTATAACAAAAATAAAATGTAGAAGATTTATTTCATTTTGACTATCTGTTCGCCGTTTTGTGTATTAAGAAGGCAGACAATAGTTTATATTTGACTTACTGCGTTTCAATTGACTACTGTCTTATTTTCATTAACATCCACATATCATATTTTTTATTTAGCATGTAGTTGGTACACTTTACATGCCGTATTTGCAGTTTATTTTTTCCGATATGTTAACACGTAAGCATATCACTTTCTGTAAATAATAAACGGTGTGCACAAGCCAGTTAAAACTTTGTACAATATTCTCATTCCTGATCGGCTGCGACCTTTCAAAATTTTCCTTTTCCTTCTGAAACCATTGGTTTTATTATTGATATGTACACTATTAAGGATCTTTCCTATCGGATTTCAAAATCCACATGGAAAGAAATCAATGATTATCAGATCAACGCACAGTAGTGGCTAGTGGGTAGGTAAAAGGAGGTCGGAATATGAGCCAGCGTTGGTCAAGTCAAGTGGGGTGTCACGTGCCTCCCCTCTCATCATACTGCATATATATATATATATATATATATATATATATATATATATATATATATATATATATATATATATATATATATATATATATATATATATATATATGTGTGTGTGTGTGTGTGTATGTAAAAAGTATGTGTGTGTAAGTACGTGTGTGTGTGTAAACATTCCACCAAGTTGAATCATGCAAAATGAACCTGAAAATACGTCACAATATTTGTTCAAAACGCTTAATAAATATCATAAATATCAGCTTTAGTTTCAGACTGCTTCTTATACTAAATCTCCCAGCCGTGACTGACTGACTCCACCCAAACTCCCGAAAAAATCATGTCACCCCTCTACACACACACACACACACACACACACACATACACACACACACACACAATCTCCTGCAGGCGCCCATGCGTCCTACATAGTATGTTCCAAACATCAGTTAAAACAAGAACATGTTTAAACTAACTGGATGTTGGCCTAGTTAAACTGAAATAGCGGAGAACTCAAATATCCATCAAGTTGTCCAACACGAAAGTAAGGAGTATAAATGCCTTAAGGCCCAATGCAATGCAGACATACCACTTTTCAATGCTTTAAAATGCAGTATGATTATTTAACCCCACCCAGGACTAGCATGTATTAAATGTCAACGTATATGTGGAAATAAACTCGCCCGTCGTATGTCAACTTGCAAAACACAACATTCTTCTCTTTCAAATAATGCATAGATAAGGTAGTCAAAACATCCATAACATTCATAGGAATAACTAGTCATATGGATAAAAATCAGCACTGGTATATCTCTTCCATTTTCGGCACACCTTTAAATTTATTGCAATTTCAGCATCTAATTATCACCCCTTAAACACATTTCCAACAATAAGAATGATATTTCTTCTGCCGCCTAGAACACTGAATTCGTGGTGAATGTCCGTGGTGAATGCTCATGGTGAATGTCCGTGATGAATGTCCATGGTGGAATCGACTAACTCTTTAGTGGAAACGTTGTAAACATTCACATCAAAATTCATGTATATAGCGCTTCAACTACTTCAGATGGCCAGATCAATTAACCATCTAAAATCACATATAAATTTTCATCAAATTTCCAGTATTGAAAAACGTGTTGTCCATGTTAAATATTCTAATAATAAGTGGGACAGTTGTTCTTTGCAATTTAATGCACATTTAAATAGAACTTGCTTCTTAATGTTTTGGGGTATCAAATTAAGCAATACTGTTCCATTCGTTCTGGGACATTTTTCAAGATGACGATATAAAAGTTACAACAGCTGAGCAAGAGTTAAATGAAATGCTAAAAATAATGTTTACCATTTATTTCCAGTCTCCCTGAGCTCAAACTACAGACAATATGATAAACAGAATCTCAGATGGGTAATTATTTAATATTGAATTTATTAAACAAGCTGCAGGTAAAAACCATTCAGCCAGTTTCATAACTTTACCCGATATATATATATATATATATATATATATATATATATATATATATATATATATATATATATATATATATATATAAAGAATACAAATCACATGGCGAATAACAACCCTCTCAAGCGTACTGGATCCACCAAGGGATCACGTTTGTCAGGGATTAATTAAAATAGATGCAATAAACTGACGACGTACAGTACGAAACTAGTAACTATCTAGCCTAAGCGCTTTCGACTCTTAATGAGTCTTTTTCAAAGGCAAATACAAAACATAGTTACGACAAACAAATAAACACAAAAACGTTGCGTTTGTAAACCTCTACATTTCTATCTTCACATGTGCTAAAACTATAAATACAACCAGCTTGTATAGACTAGTTGCGGAAACTGAAAACGTTGTATAATTCCCTAAAAGTCTACAAGCCAAAGCGACATCTATTTTTACTTTGTGTACATATGTAACGCAGATTATATCCCGGATATTTGGTTCTATACCGGTTATTCTTATAGTAAAAATTGAAGGATAAGAAGATTTAGAAAATGTTAAATTCTACTAGGGCATAGTTTTCATTTTCTAGTCTTCTTGGTTTAGACCGCTTGGTTTTAATGTTCTAAGGCGGCGTATCCAGTATGATTCCCTTTCCTTCCTGGTTTCGGAACTCCAGCTGTGGTTGTTGGCAATAGCGATAAGTATTATATCACTGAAAGTGTGGCCAGGGGAGGAGAAGTGTTCTGCGATCGGGCTTCTGTACAGCTTTTTTGTCATCCAATCAGATCTATGAAGGTTTATCCTTATGTGTAGCTTTTCAGTTTCTCCCACGTACTGAAGGCCACAGATCTTACATGTGATGAGATAAATCACATTCTCTGTTTTGCACGTTTTGTTTGGACCATGTATGTTTAGTTTTTCTTTAGTCACTGTGCTAGTGAATGTCTTGGTCTCTATCATATGTTGACAGGTTTTGCATCTTTTACCGCCACAGGGTCCAGATTGACTAGGTTGGTTTTGACTAGCGATTGTTGTTAGCTTGGCCCTGACTAGGATGTCCTTTAGGTTTTTTGGTCTCCGGTAAGCTACTACAGGTTTGTTCGGAAGTATTAGGTTTAGTATGTCTGACGATTGCACGGTTGGCCAGTGGTTTGCGATGATTTTACCTACTTTGGGATTGTCTGGGTGATAGGTCAGAATAAATGGTATCCTATCAACCTTTTCTTTCTGTCCATATCTGAGTAGGTCATCACGGTTTGTTTGTTTGGCCCTTTGGATTGCCTCCGCAATCAGGTCTTTGTCGTAGCCTCGGTAAATTAAATGTTTAGCCAGCTCTTCAGACCTTTCTAGGAATCTTTCATCGTCGGAGCAAATTCTGCGTATCCTCAGTGCCTGGCTATATGGAATGTTCTTAATGCAGTGTTTTGGATGAGAGCTGGTTGGGAGAAGATACTGGTGTTTGTCGGTTGGTTTCGAGTAGATGTCTGTGTGTAATTTGTTTTCCACCAGTCTGGTTGTTGTGTCCAGGAAAACATGGTTTGAGTTGGAAATTTCTGCCGTGAATTTTATTGAAGGATGGAAGTTGTTTGCCTTTGAAATGAAGTCATCCAGACTTTCTCTTCCATACTGCCACTTCATTTCTATATCATCGATAAAGCGTACCCACTGGTATGGTGTACGCTCAACCGATGCTAAGAGCTTTCCCTCAAGTTTTCCCATGAAAATGTTAGCATACGAAGGGGCCATTTTAGTACCCATTGCAGTTCCATTGATTTGTAGGTAGTTTTCTTCATTAAATTCAAAGTTGTTGAGTTTTAGGACAAGCTCCAGGAGTTGGATTAAGAAGTGTGTCGGTGGATTGTTTACAGTTCTTGTTTCCCATGCTTCGCTACATGCCTGTAACCCTTCGTTGTGCGGTATGTTGGTGTACAAAGATGTGACGTCTAAGGAAGCAAGTAATGTATCTGGCAGTAATGGTTCACTAGCTTTGCTTTTTATGAGATAATCTGTCGTGTCTTGAAGATATGATGGTAATTTGTGGACATGTGGTCTCATAAAATGATCTAAATATTCTGATATCCTTTCTGTGGGGTGCCCGTTACCTGAGATTATAGGTCTGCCAGGGTTTCCTTGTTTGTGGATTTTGGGTAGAAGATAAAATCTACCTGCTCTTGGGTTTTCTGGGCTTAAGAAGTTTTTGGTTTGCTGGTCTATGTGTCCGCTTTGATCGAACGCTGGAATATGCAAAAATCATCCAACTCAACAACTTTGAATTTAATGAAGAAAACTACCTACAAATCAATGGAACTGCAATGGGTACTAAAATGGCCCCTTCGTATGCTAACATTTTCATGGGAAAACTTGAGGGAAAGCTCTTAGCATCGGTTGAGCGTACACCATACCAGTGGGTACGCTTTATCGATGATATAGAAATGAAGTGGCAGTATGGAAGAGAAAGTCTGGATGACTTCATTTCAAAGGCAAACAACTTCCATCCTTCAATAAAATTCACGGCAGAAATTTCCAACTCAAACCATGTTTTCCTGGACACAACAACCAGACTGGTGGAAAACAAATTACACACAGACATCTACTCGAAACCAACCGACAAACACCAGTATCTTCTCCCAACCAGCTCTCATCCAAAACACTGCATTAAGAACATTCCATATAGCCAGGCACTGAGGATACGCAGAATTTGCTCCGACGATGAAAGATTCCTAGAAAGGTCTGAAGAGCTGGCTAAACATTTAATTTACCGAGGCTACGACAAAGACCTGATTGCGGAGGCAATCCAAAGGGCCAAACAAACAAACCGTGATGACCTACTCAGATATGGACAGAAAGAAAAGGTTGATAGGATACCATTTATTCTGACCTATCACCCAGACAATCCCAAAGTAGGTAAAATCATCGCAAACCACTGGCCAACCGTGCAATCGTCAGACATACTAAACCTAATACTTCCGAACAAACCTGTAGTAGCTTACCGGAGACCAAAAAACCTAAAGGACATCCTAGTCAGGGCCAAGCTAACAACAATCGCTAGTCAAAACCAACCTAGTCAATCTGGACCCTGTGGCGATAAAAGATGCAAAACCTGTCAACATATGATAGAGACCAAGACATTCACTAGCACAGTGACTAAAGAAAAACTAAACATACATGGTCCAAACAAAACGTGCAAAACAGAGAATGTGATTTATCTCATCACATGTAAGATCTGTGGCTTTCAGTACGTGGGAGAAACTGAAAAGCTACACATAAGGATAAACCTTCATAGATCTGATTGGATGACAAAAAAGCTGTACAGAAGCCCGATCGCAGAACACTTCTCCTCCCCTGGCCACACTTTCAGTGATATAATACTTATCGCTATTGCCAACAACCACAGCTGGAGTTCCGAAACCAGGAAGGAAAAGGAATCATACTGGATACGCCGCCTTAGAACATTGAAACCAAGCGGTCTAAACCAAGAAGACTAGAAAATGAAAACTATGCCCTAGTAGAATTTAACATTTTCTAAATCTTCTTATCCTTCAATTTTTACTATAAGAATAACCGGTATAGAACCAAATATCCGGGATATAATCTGCGTTACATATGTACACAAAGTAAAAATAGATGTCGCTTTGGCTTGTAGACTTTTAGGGAATTATACAACGTTTTCAGTTTCCGCAACTAGTCTATACAAGCTGGTTGTATTTATAGTTTTAGCACATGTGAAGATAGAAATGTAGAGGTTTACAAACGCAACGTTTTTGTGTTTATTTGTTTGTCGTAACTATGTTTTGTATTTGCCTTTGAAAAAGACTCATTAAGAGTCGAAAGCGCTTAGGCTAGTTAGTTACTAGTTTCGTACTGTTCGTCGTCAGTTTATTGCATCTATATATATATATATATATATATATATATATATATATATATATATATATATATATATATATATATATATATATATATATATACACATATATACATATATACATATATATACATACATATATATATATATATATATATATATATATATATATATATATATATATATATATATATATATATATATAATGTGTGCTATTTGATAAATGTGAAATATCAACATGTTAGCATATCATGTTATGTCCATCTGAGGGTTAAAAATCCCAATGATAGTCTTTAACTGAATTTTTATGACTGACTGACTGCAACCGTGGGAATTTTCGTTGCTTGGTCTTCTACAAGATTTCTTTTAGTCTTCTATCGACAGTTAGGACTCACCGGACAGTTGTTTTGGTAAAAATTTTCATCCGACAATGACCTATTGCAGAAAAATGATCATAATTTTACAATAAAGATACAAATAAAAACTAACTAATGATTTTTGCTGAAAGAATGCTTGTAAGATTCTGACTAAGGTATTAAGGTTAATTCCTTATGCAAGTGGTGGTTTTGATACTGAACCTATACTACCACCAACCCCTCTTTTTAAATTCATTTTTGACAGAAAAGAGCTATTTTCAACCTGTTCCTGTGAGACTCAGTACGTACCCTATTGATCTTGAAAGTTCACTAGTACTATAACA
This sequence comes from Potamilus streckersoni, assembly GCA_016746295.1. Taxonomy (NCBI): domain Eukaryota; kingdom Metazoa; phylum Mollusca; class Bivalvia; order Unionida; family Unionidae; genus Potamilus; species Potamilus streckersoni. Next base: position 291,320 of record JAEAOA010001849.1, read on the forward strand.
AATTAACATACTTTTCATCACCCCTCAACCATGTAAATTTTTAGATATTTACCTCTGAAGCAGACACATGTAGATACGTAAGCCAAGTCGGATACACATTTGCAGCCCAAGTTACGCATTTGATCTCCAGTGCTAGTCTGACTGTGACAGGCAGTCACCAACAAGGCAACCCATTTACAAGCCTAACTCAAAGTAAATGTAAACCACATAACAGATTTAGCTTATGTGTGAATTTATAAATGCTAGGGTTATGATAATCAGGCTCATGCCTTCTAGGTTAAAAATTTGGAGGGGTGTCAAAATACGAAACTATCCAGTGAGACCATAGGTCTGTCCAGTTATTGCCAATTTACCCTACAGGGATCGCTCCAATAAGATGAAGAGTATCGGTCAGTGAAGGGGAAGCAAATATTGATAAATGACACCTCATGCCTATGACAAGCGTGGTTTAAATATTAACTCAAGGGAATAAATAAAATTACCTCTGTTTCAAGAAGAACGTTTGCATATGCCTCTCTCTTAAATGACTGAAAGTTTTCCAACAACAGTATTCTTTCAAAACAAATATTGCAAATATCTGGTCACTAGTATATTAAATTTGGAATTATTATATTTGGTAAAATCTTTATTCTAAATTTAGTACAGTTTCCAGTAATCATCGCTTCATTTGGATATCCAAGAAATGAAATGCTATTTCACACTAATTCATCCACAGTAGTGGAACTGATACACTTTAGGTGAAAACATAGTAGACATTGTCATTGAATGTATGTATATGTCTCATTTAATACAACAGGAGACAGCTATCTGACATCACCAAGGAATTTCCATCGAAGATCGAGTGTTTAAAAATCACGATCTCAGTTTCAATTATTACTTTTTTATTTGGAGGATAGTTTCACTTTGAAAACATGCAAACAAATCTACTTTCAAGTGTTACTGGTTATATATTTGCACATTATTAATTCAGCTAACATCTATTACCATTTTTTTACGACCAGCAGTCGAAAATTACAATGTCTGATACATCATAAGTAAAATTATTTCGTCTTCTTTCTTTTTTAACTATTTCCATTGCAATAAAAAATAATTGATAAATAGAATATCAAACGGATAATGATTTAATATTAAATTTATGAAACTCGTTGAATAATCTCCAGCTTTTGCTTTTTAAGTCTAGCAAAATAAGCCGTACATTATTCAACTCGTTTCATAAATTAAATATTATATCATTTCCTAGTCAATTCTCTCTGTGTGTAACATGTGTAATAAAACCTAATTACGTCAACAATGACGTTATAACGCCATGCAAGTCGAAGGTGTACATGTGCATCATTACAAAAACGTTTCACTAAAATAAGAAATTAAATAGAGACAAACAGTCATACATACAATTCTATTGTTATAAAGGATATACAATTTATCAATTTATAAACATCGAGTAGAGAGTGATTATTGGTAATAAAATATTTTGAAATATTAAAGGAAAACTGGGGATCTCTATAACTTTTTATGTGAAAGCGATGAGTGTTCATTCTCGTAGAAACTTGTTTAAGTGTTCGTCCAACATATTGCATGTTACATTTTTACAGGTTATCATATAAATTCTAAAATTCTAAACATCTCATTTCTAATATCGTTTCAATGCATTCTTCTGCAGTTTGATCAAACGAAATCAGTATTTTTTGTCAAATGGTAAATAAAACCTTACATTTATGTTTATTTTAAATGCAATTCATTTAAATCACCGCATAACTTCAACCTTTTGCTGCTGTCATTAATTTCAATTTGACGTAAGCACTCGTGTATGATCCCCAAAAAGTGTCCTAATAAGGGAAAATAAAATCTATACGACCTGGAAAAATTCAATAACAATACTTTATCTCTTGTTATCTATGTAAGTTTTTTGCGATCAGAATAAAGTTGCTTTCCTAGTCTATTATCATATGAGGAGTTTGACATTTTATAATAATATATAGCGATCTCGCTGTAAGATTGGAATGTTGATAAAATTTTATTTTATTATGCGCCGGTGGCCTCAGTTACAAATAAAATCTTAATTCAATCAGAGTTGCTTTGTTGTTTTCTTTTTATAGCAAGGCAACACAGGGGAGTCGCGGTAGTTGACAGAGTGTCATGTCATACTCGTAATCTAAGGATCGTGGTTTCAATACCCGTCTAGGCCAATCCAGATGGGCTGTTTAGGTGTTTCATGGGAAAGAGCACTTAGCTCCCATTTGGCCATAGTACACAATTAATTTTACTATATGGTCTCTACATTTGTTTCTCAGTACTGAACTTTCCACTGTATGACAATCAATACAAATCATATGTTAATCTAAACTACCTTCAAAGATGACTTTACGGTTTAGTTCTTGTCAAGGGTTGACCTGCATTTTTTTGAGAGGCTGAATTGTAAACAAAACACCAGGCAACGGAATACAGATTTCACTTCCGGATCATCACCATGACCTTATTACTCAATGTGCACTGTCGCCGAAATACACACAGACAACCACACCATAAGCTCACATTTTAAAGAATAATCAATTGCCTTTAAATCCTTACCAAGAATGCCAAAATCTAACTCTAGTATCACCACCAAATTTAGACCGGAAAAAGTGATCTAAAAATAGACTGGGACTACATTCGTGGGTACTGAACCGGATTTTATTAATTGTGTACTGATTCCTGAAAGGGTCAATGTTTTTGTCAAACTTTTATATTTGCATTTTATTTTGCATGCCACTACTGTTTCAACTTCATACATAAAGTCTTTTGAAATTTCCTTGCAAGCAAGACATGTGACAGCTGTCAGAAAGTGTGTAGTGCTGGTGTTCTATAGGGTGCAATTTGAGGTCCAATTGTTCTTAAGAAACCAAAACTAAATTTGCTATATCTTCCTTAATTATAGGAATTTTTCAATGCAGTAAAAACCTAATTGTAATACTGGATAAGGCCTGTCTGAAAATAGTCTTGAAATAAAAAATATTGATATATTAAATTTTAGTGAAAATTTAAATAAATATATAAATTTTAAAAACTTTTTATTTTACAAAAAATAAATTTTCATACAAGTTATGACATTCAGTTTGACAAATTTAAGGCAGCAATGTTGATTAATGAATGGTCTTTAAAACAAATGGTAGCTTAGGTCTGTACAACTGATAATATTAATCCCAGGGGTACTGAAGCATGATAGCTCACAGTGATTTTGACAGCAAATTGCAATATGTCTATACAGATGCATATAGGTGTACATACTAAAGAAACAATGACAGGTACTATGTTCCACATTTATTGTTTCAGGTACTTGGACAGTTGTTTGTATAACTAATATCCCACTCAAATTTAAAGTTTTGATGGGACCAATACCATGTTTTATAGCAAATATGCATTACATTTTAATGCCGATAACTGCAAAAGTCAACAATGCAATATGAAAATACAGTTTCACCTTACTGAAAAAAGATGCAAATCTCTCTCATGAAGATCTAAGCCATGTCTTTGAGATGCTGTATATCAGTGTACTAATATGAACTCATCTTGGTCACTTATAGCAGCACACTGCACATGTCCTTATGAGACCTTGCTATCACCATTGGACTACTGGAGAGCTTCCAAATTGATCCAACTCTAATACTTTGTTCCAGATACCAGACTAGACCTGAAAATATATAACATGTTTCACTTAATTCTAAAAAAGGAAGATGTAGGCAAATGAAGTTAAAATGTGTTAGATATGGTGATTTCAAAATAACATTCAGGTTGCAAATATGGTTAAAAAAGGTAAACTTGATAGAGTGACACTCAAAGATGTGAAGCAATGGGCATGTATTAAAGTGACAAATGCATCCTAAAAATAGATGAAGTTTCTACAAGCATATTTAGCCATTTACAGGTTAAATAACTAATCAGGTAGAGTATGTATCATAAAGTTTAAGGCAATGTTGGAAAGGTTAGGCTTGATCATTGGTGCAAACATTGATACATACCAGTATAGTGGAAAGTCAAATGACAATGTACCAAATTAAAATTTATTACTATATGCAATCCTATTCATGAAGGAAAAACAATTTTAGATATTGTGAGTGAATATAGCAAAATGTGGCCACACAGATCAACTATAGGTACCAATAGATCCTATATCATCAACTAAATGTGAAATTTTCTTCCCGAAAACTTGTAAACAAGGATGGATATTTGCATGTGTGGGACATATGCAATGTACTTGTTAAAATCACATGTGCAAACATGATTCAAATAATCTGTTTGAACATTTTTAGTCTATTTTTAAGAGTCTTGGCTACCAAGTTATTAAGTTCAATGATTCAATGATTCAATGGAATCAAATATCAGCTGATGCTGCAATACCACCCTCTGTCAAAGTACTAAATTGAAATGTGTTACCATACAGAGGCATATTCATGATGAAAATAACATCTTGGGATATTCTAAGTGCACACAGTCAAAACTGAGCCTTACAGATTCACTATAGGTACCATGTCAGCCTAACAATGTCAACTTTTGATTCCAAACATTACAAAATATATGCATATTTGTTCATGTCAGCTATGTAACCATGTTAGGATCAGTTGTAGAAAGTTAAATTCAAATAATCTATTTGAATATTACTTATGTAATCTTCAAAGTGTCAGATAACAAATATTATTAGTCATTAATAATGCATAAAGCAAAATGGATCATGAGAATTCCCATGATATCATCTGGGCTGCAATGTCGCACTACATCAATCAATATCTTAAAGAAACTGAACAATAAAATGGAATGCATTCTGTGTTCAACTTACATCATTTTGCAGTTTTCTTACATGCAATAGTAAATATACCTGGGTAAAGTATATTTTACCCCTCTGACCTGTATTTCATTCTCTGACAGCTTAATATGATTTTGTAGAGAACTTGAACAGGTTCTAGTATAAAGTCTTCATCTCTGTCCTCTCACTAAATACCCTATAACTATGGTTATAAACAATTACTGATAGCTATTCAAGCAGATATGTGTTACTCAGGAAGTCACCCCATCATAAACACATAAATTAACTGTTTGAACCCCAAATAAATAGTTTCAATGACCTAAAGGTACAAAGCAAAATAGAATTTTGTCTTCATGTATTTTAAATGAGGGTCTCATTTTGACTAATAAAGATATTTTCTCTGATCAAATTTGACAAATATCCATCATTTGAGCTTGTATATGGTGTAGGAGTATATATATGCTGATATCATTTAATATCATTCCCAAAAAATATTATATATGTGTATACTTGGTGGATATTTTTTATTTTTTAATTGTTTTTTTAAATTTTATTTAAATTTTTAAAATTAAAATTATTTTTTACTTTAAAATTTCATTTTTATATTTTTAAAGTCAATATACATAACATATTAAAATTTCATGTATATGTCATTAATAATAAAAAATTTATATCAGTTTCAAGTTTTTACTGACAGGCCATAGTACACAATTAATTTTACTATATGGTCTCTACATTTGTTTCTCAGTACTGAACTTTCCACTGTGTGACAATCAATACAAATCATATGTTAATCTAAACTACCTTCAAAGATGACTTTACGGTTTAGTTCTTGTCAAGGGTTGACCTGCATTTTTTTGAGAGGCTGAATTGTAAACAAAACACCAGGCAACGGAATACAGATTTCACTTCCGGATCATCACCATGACCTTATTACTCAATGTGCACTGTCGCCGAAATACACACAGACAACCACACCATAAGCTCACATTTTAAAGAATAATCAATTGCCTTTAAATCCTTACCAAGAATGCAAAAATCTAACTCTAGTATCACCACCAAATTTAGACCGGAAAAAGTGATCTAAAAATAGACTGGGACTACATTCGTGGGTACTGAACCGGATTTTATTAATTGTGTACTGATTCCATTTATTTCCTTGAGATAATAATACCGATAATATGATGAAAGTGTCGCTAAAACCATCATCATCAACACTAATCAACATGGTAGCACGAGTAGGTGATTTTAGTTCAAAAGCAATTAAAGCAAAGTTCTTTGCCCAAAGAAACGCCACGGTAGACATATTGGGCTTATTCTATAGTAGGATTCGATAACGCATCCTTTCTGTCAAGAGTCTAGCAAACTAACGAATCTGCCTTTCTCTACTAGTTCACCCAGTGGAGGTCACATTCACATAGTCACAGAAACACAATCTAAAAGGAAAATAATCTGTTATCTCCTTTGTTTGTCAACATGATGATGTTCTAGTAGAATATTCCGTGCCATAAGGGAATCAAGACTTACATACTGACTACTCTTTGTACAGATGGTGACTAAACATCAGCAAGCTCAATCGTAATTTAATATTGATAGTAACGTAGATAACGAATATGATATGTGTGACATATCGCCGTGTTCTCTGTTGATAATTCCATATAATCGTACTCATCATTATTTTTTTTCATGTCGTCGTCTTCTTAATTACTTATTTCATATTGTCGTGATTTCCGCTAGTTGTTACATTTCGTCGTGCTCTCGGTTACTTATTTCATATCGTTGTAATTTCCATTAGTTATTACATATCGTCGTGCTCTCGGTTACTTATTCCATATCGTCGTAATCTCCATTAGTTATTACATATCGTCGTGCTCTCGGTTACTTATTCCATATCGTCGAAATCTCCATTAGTTATTACATATCGTCGTGCTCTCGGTTACTTATTCCATATCGTCGTAATCTCCATTAGTTATTACATATCGTCATATTGTCCACTATTTGTTCCATGTTGTCATAATATCCATTAACTGTCCCGTTTCGTAATACCGTCCATTAGTTCTTCCGTATCGTCCTACTGTCCATTAGTTGCTGCATATCGTCCTACTGTCCATTAGTTGCTGCACATCGTCCTACTGTCCATTAGTTGTTCCATATAATCGTACCGTCCATTATTTGCTGCACATCGTCCTACTGTCCATTAATTGCTGCACATCGTCCTACTGTCCACTAAGTGCTGCACATCGTCCTACTGTCCATTAGTTGCTACACCTCGTCCTACTGTCCATTAGTTGCTGCAAATCGTCCTACTTTCCATTAGTTGCTGCACATCGTCCTACTGTCCAGTATTTGCTGCACATCGTCCTACTGTCCGTTAGTTGCTGCACATCGTCCTACTGTCCATTAATTGCTGCACATCGTCCTACTGTCCATTAGTTGCTGCAAATCGTCCTACTGTCCATTAGTTGCTGCACATTGTCCTACTGTCCATTAATTGCTGGACATCGTCCTACTGTCCATTAGTTGCTGCAAATCGTCCTACTGTCCATTAGTTGCTGCACATCGTCCTACTGTCCATTATTTGCTGCACATCGTCCTACTGTCCATTAGTTGCTGCACATCGTCCTACTGTCCATTAGTTGCTGCACGTCGTCCTACTGTCCATTAGTTGCTGCACATCGTCCTACTGTCCTACTATCCATTAGTTGCTGCACATCGTCCTACTGTCCATTAGTTGCTGCATATCGTCCTACTGTCCATTAGTTGCTGCAAATCGTCCTACTGTCCATTAGTTGCTGCAAATCGTCCTACTGTCCATTAGTTGCTGCACGTCGTCCTACTGTCCATTAGTTGCTGCAAATCGTCCTACTGTCAATTAGTTGCTGCACGTCGTCCTACTGTCCATTAGTTGCTGCACATCGTCCTACTGTCCATTAGTTGCTGCACATTGTCCTACTGTTCATTAGTTATTTCATATAGTCGTACTGTCCATTAGTTGCTGCATACCGTTTCTTGTCATTATTTGTTCCATATTGTCGTACTGTTTATTAGTTCTTCCATGTCGTCGCACTCTCCATTAAAGGTTTCGTCACTTTTCTATTCATATCGCGTTTAGTAGGAGTGTCAATTTTAATTTTTTTTTAAATTGCTTACTGAACCAAATTCTTTAAAAACTCTAACCGTAATGGTTTAGGTACAATGCAGAACTAGTTGTATTACCTTCATATGTGTATCAGAAAATCTGTTTCTTGAAACAAGGTTTTTTTTTTTAAAAAAAAGCATATGGGATCATTATTGTTTATCTAATTTCATTAATGAGTTATTTGGGCGTGTACAGGCGGTGTTGTAAGAGTGTCACCGAGAAATTCAAGATCTATCTTCTAATGACAGTAGGTGTGTTAACATAGTTTGTTAAGATGAAATATTAGTTAACATTCCAGAGACAGTCTCATTTGTCACCAAATAACCTTTTGATCCCGCTAAATTTAACATAAACTATAAAACATAACAACAACAAACAATTTAAACAGAAGAATGAATATATGCATGCCTCGCATAGTTAAAACATGCACATAACGTGGAATACGTCTGTTTAGGTCGTCTTAAACGATGTTCAAAAAATATCTCAACTGCAATTTTCAACATGATACTTCAGTGTGAGAGAAAACCGCAATGTCCTCAAACAAATGATAATATAGACATAAAAATGCAAATTTGAAACAAACTTCTGTATGTCTCCAACTTCTGAGCTATGGTATGCAACAGCATACATTGCCATTCTTGCGCTTGATGTGTTGTATGCTTTGATTTACCATACTATTGTGCGCAATAATGGTGTAGATGAATTTTTTCTCAAACGCGGACCATTCGCGGCCAAGATCCCGGTATTCGCTGTAAGCTTCATAAGTCACCCGCAGCAAGCCCGCCGCACGCATTCTTAGTTTGAAAACCTGTGGATAGAGTTTTAGAACTCTGTTAGACATGGTTCTATCCCTTATAACAATTTCAAACGAAGGTCAGTAAACATCCATGAACAAATGTAGTATGCACACATTTGCCAGAAGCTATATAAGCTTATTTTTATATACAACGTAACGTAACATGCTTAAACAAGGGCTTTTAGGCATTTTCACTACAGCGTACCAGTCAGCAATGTTTACGATGGACTCGGTGAAAAGTATGGTAAAAGTAGGTTATTGCAATCTTGTCTGATGAAAGAATGACTGTCTAGAAATCATGCCACAGATTCACACATTTACACAAAACAGCATTTGTGGCATAATCTAAGTGCTGTTATGTTTGTTGACGAAGCCAAGTAGGAGTCTTTTGGTGATGACGTATAGGCTACAGGTCTGATTTTAGAAACAAGGGCGTCACCTTGGCTGTGATTATGTGTGTGTGTGTGTGTGTGTGTGTGTGTGAGAGAGAGAGAGAGAGAGAGAGAGAGAGAGAGAGAGAGAGAGAGAGAGAGAGAGAGAGAGAGAGAGATCATATTCCACCCAGCCTTATTATCCTGACACCAGGCCGACTAGTCCTAACACTAACCTCTTAATGCTGAACGCCAAACGAGGCAGTTACTACTAGTACCATTTTTCAAAGTCTTTGTATGATTCGGTCGGGTTTCTAACCCGCGACCACCCGCATCAGGGACAGACTCTCTAACCAGACAGCATATGTATGTATGTATGTATGTATGTATGTATGTATGTATGTATGTATGTATGTATGTATGTATGTATGTATGTATGTATGTATGTATGTATGTACGTACGTATGTTTTTGGAATGATACACTATTAGTCACAATGTTTCTGCAATCAGTGTAAACTGCAACAACCATAATGAATATTTTGCGCCAGGTTTCTGGTGTTTGTGCGACTGCATTTAATTATCAACCGCCATTTTTGAACAAAGAATTGTCCATTATGCCCCACGCCAAAATAATGATCTCAGTCCAGGAGCGAGTTTCCAAACTAAAGATTGTGGAATAACGTCGCTGTTTGGCGACTGATGTCACTAATGAACCAACAAGGAGAAAAATATTTTACTGCTACAATTCGGCTGATATTGGCGCTTGGCTGACAACATCATCACTTTTCCGGTGAACTGAAGACAATATATACCTATCATTCTCCACGGTCTATGTGTGTGTGTGTGTGTGTGTGTGTGTGTGTGTGTGTGTGTGAGAGAGAAAGATCTACATACATACATACATACATACATACATACATACATACATACATACATACATACATACATACATACATACATACATACATACATACATACATACATACATACATACACACACACGTACGTACGTACGTACATACATACATACATACATACATACATACATACATACATACATACATACATACATACATACATACATACATACATACATACATACATATAAATAATGTATATATATGTGTGTGCATATATATATATATATATATATATATATATATATATATATATATATATATATATATATATATATATATATATATATATATATATATATATATGTGTGTGTGTGACAGATTGGCGGCGTGCAAAAAAAACACACCAACCTCTTTCACTACGGTTCGTTGCTAGGGAATGACCTCCGCGGTGTAGTTTACCCAGTGTGGATAGATAGAAAGAAGAATGCAGATCACTGAACGAGTATATTGAAGAAATAACAAAACGAGCCCCCTTTCAATGAACAAATATAAAATTTAATCAGTTTATCAACAGAATTTAAAAATGAAAAGAAATCAATGACTTAGTTATAAAAGAAGGAAAAATGGTACTAACATATACTCAAATAAAAAAGACAATACAAATTTCTTTAAATGTAAAATTACTTTCAACGTTAAATTGCTATCCTCATTGCCAATGAGATGTGACCTTTGAGTGCAACGATGAGAGACTTCATCACCTAATTTATGCAGACATCAAGACTTCCGGTCGTCCCTGCTCTGTCGATCTTTGTCTAGCTTTTTTGTCTTGGACTCTTGTCCGTCGAACTCTGACTTAACAATCGTCTCTGGACTTAGATTTCTGCGTAGAATTTGTTCTCGTCCTGTGATTGTTCAGGGATTCCTCAAGTGAATCCAGGAAAGCTGTTTCCTTCAATAAATAAAAATGTCTCGCAATAGACAATAGGTCACATTCCCAAGTATATCTATATTTTTACATTAATTCGGCTCAGAAAACAAAAGGCATAAATTCTGCCGCAGTAACTTCTGTTAACCAACTGTTGTGTTTACATAAACGGTCATTGCTTGTCCTGACCTTAATTCGGGTCACGCTGGGGATGGTCAATTAAATTCAACTCAGCCGTATGAACCCGTATGTACCCCCCCTTGACTTCTTACTATACCAATCTAGCAGTGTTTAGTTACAGATGGCTTAGACTCTCAGATCTAACTATTCTAAAATAGTTTACTCGACCAATAAAATATTACAAACTAGCATATAGATATACACTTAAGTGATTAATTAAATATTACAAACTAGTATATGGATGTACACTTAATATTAGGTCATACTCATTTTAAACAGAGCTAATCCATAAAACTATGAAACATTACCCATCATTCCTTAAGCTTGAATAATTTAAATTCCTATTCACTCCTATGTATTAAAGATTCAATTACATGCAATCTTTTCAACTATTCTAATGAAATTTTAATTACATTCAATCTTGCCAATTCTCCAAATGAATTGATAATTAGAAAATCAAAGAATAAAATGTCATAACTAGCATTTCACTAAAATCCTGAAAAATGAAATAATACATACATACATCATATCAAGAATACATTTTCAAAATAGATCAACAAATGAAATAACATATTAAAATCGGGAAACTAAGATTGCGTACATTTTGCCGTTTCTTTTTTCGTTTCCACGAACCTCACGTATAGGCCGTCTCCTAACTGAGAGAACTATCCGGCCCCTTACTCAATAACGAGAACGTACTTTCTACGATTTCGGAGTCGTACTAACTTTCCTTGCGAAAGATTGAAGAAGACTAAAGAATTTTCCTAAAGTAAAACCTTTAATTTCTTACAGAGTTACGCCCATAAATCCATATTAACTAATCGGAATAGACTGTTTCCTAAACCTGTTCGTAGAATGTTTGGATTGACAAGAAAACTAAACAACTAATCATGCCGTAATTAATCACTACTTTGAACTTTCATCTATAGCCAGCTGCTGCTTTTAACCCTGCCGATTTTGGGGAAAGGTCTTATGTCATTCTCTTGTACCGTAGCATCTGACTCGGTCATGTTACGTCGGCTAGAACGAATTCCCTTTTGACGTTCAGATATGAAATGGAAATAATCATCTATCTCTAGCCCTTTCTACTTTAATTAAGTTGACTTTGATACAATTCCTTTAACCAAAGCTTCTAAGAGTTTTCAAAATTCGACACATCACAATATATATATATGGATGGATGGATGGATGGATGGATGGATGGATGGATGGATGGATGGATGGATGGATGGATGGATGGATGGATGGATGGATGGATGGATGGATGGACGGACGGACGGACGGACAGACAGACAGACAGACAGACAGATAGATAGATAGATAGATAGATAGATAGATAGATAGATAGATAGATAGATAGATAGATAGATAGATAGATAGATAGATAGATAGATAAACAAACAGACACACAAACACACACACACACACACACACACACACACACACACACACATATAGATAGATATATATATATATATATATATATATATATATATATATATATATATATATATATATATATATATATATATATATATATATATATATATATATATATATACAGACACAAACACAAACACAAACAGAAACACACACGCTAAAATATAACAATACATTTTTGTGACATCAACAACAAAAAAGAGCAGGCGAATTTCGATCTGATTTCATTATTGGTCTAGAAACGGACGTACTTCTTGACAGGAAATTGTTTCGTCCGCCAATCCATTCCTTCCTTAATGCAAAAGTTTATTTAAACTAATTCCTACTTCCATGATTATTGAACCATATTTATTTTCACTTTTACAGATAAATGTTACAGTTTTCCATAATTAAAGTCAAAATTATCTCTTCGCTGATCCAGTCATACGGAACGAAATGTATTCAGATATATACATACAAATATACATTCTACTTTCTTTGATACCTGGTTGACTTCTTCATACTTTTTCATTAACCAGTATTTGTGGAATTTTGGCCTCCTGTCAATCATATATTTATTGTCGGTGGATGATACATTGCCCCTAGATGATGTCCCATTTCCCATCGGAACAATTATTATTATTATTATTATTATTATTATTATTATTATTATTATTATTATTATTATTATTATTATTATTATTAGTAGTAGTAGTAGTAGTAGTAGTAGTGGTAGTAGTATTAGTGGTAGTAGTAGTAGCAGCAGCAGTAGTAGTAGTAGTAATCGTAGTAGTATTTCAGCTAAAGAAATATATATGCATACAAAAACAGCGAGAATACTATTTATCCGCTAGTATTGCTGTTTGTTATTTATAGATGGAAGGGTAGTTCAATCTTTCCTATAATGATGTGTCAAAACAACAACAAAAAAACATTACGTTTAGAAGCAGAAGTTTAGTTGGCAGATTGTCTGACTTGTAATCCACAGATTGTGGGCTAAATACCCGCTCATGACAGCCTTAGTCAGCTGCCTTTTGGGGAAAAGATCTTCGCTCCCATTTCCTCGGCATGATATAGTCCATAATGTGCTAAAAATGGCGTTAAAATAAAATATAAAAAAACAAAACAACAAAAAAAATTAAAACAAAACAAACAAAAAAGTCTTTCCGCTGATGAATTGTTGTAGGTCAAATATTGTCATTGCTTTTGTTCTGTTTTGTAAAATATGTTTGTGTTATGAATAAGGAAACAATATAAAGTAGTGAATTAGAGCTTTTTATTAAAAACAAAGAAACAAGAATGATAGAAGCAACACCGCAGGTTGTTTAACTACAACATGTAAACATTAATAACATTTTTTAAAAAAGAAATAGAGTCCTAAATTGGTACATGAGGGTGAAAAATTGACTAAATTCTTTTGCAATTTTAATAAATCAATTTTATAAGTAAAATTGTTAGATTTTTAATTAAGAAGTAATTTACTTATTGAACAGAAGGAGAGTTTGCAAGAGACAAATTAAGTTAGTGAAAATATTTTGTTTCACCCAGATATGTTGAAGAGGGTGATCTCCAGGATATTCTCCACAATACTGATATTCCAAAGTAAACCATCAACAGAAAGAATCATTGGAAGGAATCGTCATCAAGTACTGAAGACTTTTTAAACTGTGGACAATAACTAACATCACAGTTCTGATAATATTCACAAAATGTGTTTCAATTGGGGTTTGGGAAAGGTTGGGGTGAGGGAACAATTTTACCTAATAAATTTGTACAATTTCTAATATGCAAAGATAAGGAATTATATCTGGTACCACAAAACGCAATAAGGACAGGTAATTTGTAAAGAACTGGACGCTTATTTACCTTGAAAAGGTATATACTATTAAAGAAACGCATACCTTTCTCCATACAAAATATATCCTATCAAAGTGTTACATACAAAGGATTTAACCTGACCGAGCGATGTCAAATCCTGTCAAAATTCCTAGATGTCGTTAGTTTCTCCTATTTCCAGAGACCGCAGTACAACTTCTGTTGTAAATTAAAATGCTCAACGTGTCCATTTTATAAATAACTTTACTCTACTTAATGCAAGACCACAGATCTCAGAACTTCCCAATTGCATATCAGCAGCACATCTGCATGTTTTCTCTTCATTCACTTTCCGTAACGTATCGTCAACATTTCACGTTGTAAAATTATACAGCTACCCCTAATACAGGGAATTAGTTAGGCCAGTCAAATCATGGTTTTACGCCAAACTGTACCTGTAAAATTTATTACATTTGCCGTCATGTCAACAATAAACTGCGTCTGCCGTCGACGGAAAAGTCTCCGTTTTTTTTTATTCTATTGTGTAATATATCAGTCTTCAGTCATGTATACTTTGCCTAGAGTCATACAATCAATTTACACAATTAAATTTTAATAGGGACTACGGAGCGACAGGGACACTCACGTGCGGCTCTGACCTGAATTCTCCAATCGGAAACCATGACATCATGGAAACTTAATAACACTTCACTCCGTGACGTTTGCCCATAATACCTGGCTAATTATTTTGGGCTGTGGAATATTTCCATGGGATCGAGTTCCCATAATCAACAAAGTAATCAAAAAAATCTAAGAATTCCTTAAAACAAAGCGATACAAAAGTATGCGCATACTCCAAATTTAGTACAAAGGAAATGTATACTAATTTTCTTTAAAATGTATCATATCAATTTTCTATATCTTGCATAGCTAATAGAACAAAAACAGTCTTCCGCTATGATTAATGAAGATTAATTAAGCCTTATATCTAGAAGCGTTACAGATTGAAGCATCATATTGATGTATGACCTAGTTCGTTATGCAAAAATTAATATCCCCCATACCGGGAGTGATTTCAATTGTGCAAATTGGAAATTCATTCTGAAAGTTATGTTTGTTTTTTTTTTACCTAAATTTTCGAAATTATGTTTACCGATAAGTGACAATCTTTTGAAACGACATAAAATATTGCCTAATATTAATAGGCATATGTCCCAATAACGTAAACGACTTTCTGGTTATAAACATCTTTATATTCTCTACAATGATTACACATAACTGGAATATTAAAGACATTAAGATATATACATTATCACCTCAATCTGTTCAGATAACTAGAATGAATCTTTAAATAATATACCCTGTGTAATAAACATCTATGTGTAATAACATTCTATGTGTAATAAACGTGTAATAAACTTTGAGTACTAAACTTATATGCGTAATAAATGTGTAATAAACTTATGTGCAGTACGCTTCTATGTGGAATAAACTTCTCCATGTAATAAATTCTTTGTAATAACCATGTAATAAGCTTCGGTGTCATACACTTTTATGTGTAATAAACGTCTCTGTGCGATAAACTTCTCTGGTCAAGTCTTCAACATTTATATTAATTTCGGCAAAACAAAAGTAATTTCATTCGAGATTTATAGGTTACTGCATTTGTATGTGAAAATATGACAAATTGTTCATATGGCTATACTGCACGACCTTGGGAGTGCAGTATCCATCCGAAGAAAAAAAAACGAGTTCATATTTTTCCATTCAAATGCAGTAACCTTTTTATTATATACTCATTTTTATTTCATTACCAAGTACTTAATAATAAAATTCACAACCAAATATATCTAGTAATAAAAATTTTCATTATTAAAATAATAAAGTTCACAATTTTAGATTCCTTCAATACACAATAAAAGTATTCATGCGCATATAGCTCTCTCTCTCACCGACCTTTTAACTTCATAGCGTACCGCGCGCTCATGTGCATCAAGCGCGAGGAGTACAATATGAAGGTGTTCAATATCGGCGAATATTGAACTATTCTGACAATATAAAATTAACGGAGAAAAATATGTGCATATAATGATAGGAAATATACCAGAATTTAATTATTTAGAATTTTCATCCTCATTTGTGAGCAGAGACCATTAGAGTTTGCTGTAATAATTCCGACACCAACTTAGATCAGATTCTGCGACTTCTCTTTCCTTATCTCTCTGGACTTCTCTTTCTTACAACTTCTGGGATTGTTCAATAATATAAACCTTTTGGTTACATTTGAAAATAGGAATATGTGGTAAATATCATTAAAAAACCAGTTTCAATTTGACTCAACAAAATCTAATATTTGGAGTTGTAGGGTTAACACGAAAAGATGTCATGTCTGATGTCTATTGATGCAGGGTAAACACAAACAGATGTCATGTCTGATGTCTATTGCTGCAGGGTAAACACAAACAGATTTCATGTCTCATTTGTGTTGTTGAAGGGTTAACACGAACAGCAGTCATGTCTGATATCATTACGTTGACAGTAAAATAGTTTATACCTTTCATAAAAGGTTTGAGGGAAAGAGAGCTGCTTTAAAATCAGTTAAAGGATTTTGTATATTTTTTCAGTTTAAAATTGGAAACAAATATTGCAAACATCATAATCTACAATATTTGTTTTGCAAACATATATAATTTTACCTGATTTAGAAGATATTTGTTAAGAGAATATTCATATCCAATCTATAGACATTTTTTCCCAAGTAGTACCGACCCTTTATTTGCATTCTAAATGTGAATTATTTACCTTTAGGCTACAAATACGCGAATTCATTCACAGTGTTACCTGTGTAAACGATGGTTTTAGAATTGGAATTGAAAAAATGTACTTGACATTTGAATTCATGACATGACCTTGTGTTATTTAAAAATATGTGTTTATGATAAATTGAATTCCTAGAGGGATAATAGAAAGCCCACACTGACGATGATGTTGACCATCTGTATTGCAATTGAAGGTAGAACGTTATAATTTTTGTTATAACGAATACCACCCCCCCCCTCTCTCTCTCTCTCTCTCTCTCTCTCTCTCTCTCTCTCTCTCTCTCTCTCTCTCTCTCTCTTTCTCTCTCAGATGACCTAGTGGTTAGAGCGTCCGCCCCGGATGCGGTTTCGAACTCCGACCGAGTGATACCAAAGACTTATAAAAATGGTATTAACAGTTGCCTCGCAAAGCTCTTAGGGTCAGTGTTAAAACTGGTCAGCCTGCTGTCAGGATAATGTAACTGATTGGTACATAATGCTATATCTCTGCGCCATGATGTCACAGTGTTAGAGATCACTATAAACTGTCACTTTGCAGACATCGTAGCAATGTGACAAAAATGTTTTTTGTTTAAAAGCTACGTTAAAAATTTTGATCACACACACACACACACACACACACACACACACACTCAGATGGCCTTCATATAAATGTCAAAACTGATCTTTAATGTAAGGTTAACTACTTAAGTATCGCTATTTATGAATATTGCTCCAATATACACAATCATTTGTTGATAACTGCCTCTTTCGCCACCCTACTGAGTTGTCAAATCCTCCACAAGTAATGTCCTACTATAGAAATTATTCCAAATATTGCTGCACAAAGATGCCAACATCGATTGGTATAAACAATTACCGTAATGGAGATCAGTGGCGTCAATATGGGGGTGCAGATGATGGGGGCGGACCACACCATGTAACACCATCAGAGGTGGTAGCACCAAAATGACTGTCTATAAAATGTTTGAATTTTTTGTGTAGAAAGGAGATTCATGGGGTGACACCATGAGTTGCCGCACATGAATGTCTATAAAAGTTTTGAATTTTTGTGCAGGAAGGTCAATGAGGGTGAATCCATGAGTTACCGCACATGACTGTCTATAAAAGTTTAGATGTTTCGTGCAGGAACGAGGTCAATGAGGGTGATGGGTAACACCAACCATAGTGGCGCCATTGATGCATACAATTCATAAGCCTAAATTAGTTGTGAGGCAAGCGATCCATGTCTAGAACACATTTTCTCCTGTTTGTTATCTATTGCAGGGCCTTCTTTGCAGCTCTCATTTTTAGGACATACGCATGAGAAAAGTGCCAGTCTTGACGTTATTGTTATGCATTGGTATCTGAGAAATATTTGTACATTGTACAATTCCAGATTCCAATTATTAATCGCAAAATAGTTCCCGATTTTGTAAAAATGGTGTGAAAATGTGATTTGATGACAATGGTATGAAAATGTGATTGGATGACAATGTGGGATGAAAATGTGATAAACAGTTTCAGAATCGATGATAATGGTACGAAAATGTGATTGGATGGCAAAGTGGGATAAAAATGTGATAAATAGTTTCCGAGTCGATGACATTGGTATGAAAATGTCATCAACAGAGTAAAATTACACACATATACTGTCAACCATTTACACCCTCCCCCGCCAACAAAAATCTGCAAACGTACGAAGTGATAGCACTCTCGTATAAATACATTAAGTTTATGGTGTAAATGAATAAGATAACATGCCGTTTGAAGCGTTGATTTATATCGATAATATATAGATTCCCTCTTGTCTAATATATTCTCTTGTCATCAATTTCAAAAACATAAAGAACAGTTTCTATCTTCCTTGACCAATTACTATCAAGACAGCCTGTAGCATGTACTGTCCGTGTCTCCTTTTATTCTACTTATAAGATCTGTATTACCTGTGCATAATCAATAAAGTTATCCTTTTTAATAAACTTAAAAGTTATCGACTGCCTAAGGTTTTTCTCCTTTATAATAAAGAGTTTATCTAAATAATTGTAGCAGTCAAGAAAGCGGATAAGGTTCTACGGCTGATAATTCGATTATAAAACATGGTTTCCTTAACAGGTTTAGTAAAATGTGTATGCATGTCCGTCGTTAATTTAGTCATTCAGTAAGTTCGATTTTGTATGTATGCATGCATGCTTGCGTGTATGTATGTATGTATGTATGTATGTATGTATGTATGTATGTATGTATGTATGTATGTATGTATGTATGTATGTATGTATGTATGTATGTATGTATGTATGTATGTATGTATGTATGTATGTATGCATGCATGTATGTATGTAGGTAGGTAGGTAGGTAGGTAGGTAAGTAGGTAGGTAGGTAGGTAGGTAGGTATGATTGTTGTGAACATTTGATTTGTATTGTTTGTTGGCTTTTATTAATGATTGTCTGTTATATACATTTGTACTTTGTATCTGACCTTGTCCCAAATCAATTTCACGTTTTACCGGGCCAGTAACTTTTATCTTTTAAACTACATAATACTTGACTAAATATTTTTGTATGATTGAGGATTAAATATTCACGTCATTATTAATGGTAAGCATGTTTATAGTTGTCATTCTTACCTCATAAACTTCTGAAATGGAAAGTTCCATTTACTGACAGAGTATTTTCAGAAAATTGTAATTGCGACATAGACCACGTAGAGAGATATATAATCTTGTTCACTTGAAAAATTACTCATTCTTGCATTAACATTTGAAGCAGAATAATTCTAATTGTTGCGTTCAGCTATTGATCTTGTTTTTTTTATTTATTTAAATTATTATTCACTGGAATTACAAAAATCTAAATAATATTATTAGACTGGAATATTAATTTGAAACTATATTTAATTCATAAATGGACATTTTTATATTATACTATGGTGTTAGTATATCACCATACTTAAGGACATTGGTACATTAGTACGTTCAAGATTACAGGCACATCAACACATTCAGTATTAGAACTTAAATAGACTACCAATGGAATTCAGTTGGAATTTTATACATTTGGACTGGTGATAAACCTTTTATGACTATTTGGGATTTAATCAGAAGACTATAACTTCCTTTTACATTTTAGCTTTTTATTGAAGAAAAATAAATTTTTGCTGAATATTACAAAACCATGTTGGTTTTCTCTCTTTTCTGTTACTTAGTTCAAGACCATGGTGTGGTAGCAAGGTGTGTATGCATGTTTGTATTTATGGTTCAATGAATGAATGAATGAATGAATGAATGAATGAATGAATGAATGAATGAATGAATGAATGAATGAATGAATGAATGAAGGAAGGAAGGAAGAAAGGACGGACGGACGGATGGATGGATGTGTAACATTGTGAGTTTTTTAGATATCATGGTAACACATAGTTTAATGAACGTTGCAGGTGAATGCGTGATGCATATCCTTTACGTTTAAGATGGACTTGATTAGGGATCATGTTAAATCCTTGGCAGGGTGTTAAGGATACTCTATTTTAATCGGTCTGATTGGGGCATGGTTTATTTTAATGAGGTCCGTCCGATAACTATATCATGTTAACAAGGGAAGCTTTGCTTTGTCTGTTAAAAATGCCAAAGGTTGGAATTTTGCAGAAACAGCGTTTGTACTTTTTTGACGAATTTGTCATAAGTTCAAATTGGAGACTGATTTATTTAAGGAAGCGCTAAATATCTGGAATTTTCCAAACCATGGATGAGCGTGTGTTGCTTTTTGGCGGTTAAATAAACTTAGATACTAATTGGATAAGGGGTTGTGTTTGTAATAAATGTCTTAGTTAGTCTAGCTGAGACCATGACCCCGAAGACGAAGAATGTATTCTCTCCTAAAATAAAAGGTCCAATGGACATGTGTGATGTGTCGAATTTTGAAAACTCTTAGAAGCTTTGTTTAAAGGAATTGTATCAAAGTCAACTTAATTAAAGTAGAAAGGGCTAGAGATAGTTAGATGATTATTTTCATTTCATCTCTGAACGTCAAAAGGGAATTCGTTCTAGCTGACATAACATGACCGAGTCAGATGCTATGGTACCAGAGAATGACCTAAGACCTTTCCCCAAAATCGGCAGGTTTAAAGGCGGCATCTGGCTATAGATGATAGTTCAAAGTAAATGATTAATTACGGCATGATTAGTTGTTTAGTTTTCTTGTCAATCCAAACATTCTACGAACAGGTTTAGGAAACAGTCTATTCCGATTGGTTAATATGAATTTATGGGCGTAACTCTGTAAGAAATTAAAGGTTTTACTTTAGGAAAATTCTTTAGTCTTCTTCAATCTTTCGCAAGGAAAGTTAGTACGACTCCGAAATCGTAGAAAGTACGTTCTCGTTATTGAGTAAGGGGCCGGATAGTTCTCTCAGTTAGGAGACGGCCTATACGTGAGGTTCGTGGAAACGAAAAAAGAAACGGCAAAATGTACGCAATCTTAGTTTCCCGATTTTAATATGTTATTTCATTTGTTGATCTATTTTGCAAATGTATTCTTGATATGATGTTTGTATGTATTATTTAATTTTTCAGGATTTTAGTGAAATGCTTGCTAGTCATGACATTTTATTCTTTGATTTCCTAATTACCAATTCATTTGGAGAATTGGCAAGATTGAATGTAATTAAAATTTCATTAGATTAGTTGAAAAGATTGCATGTAATTGAATCTTGAATACATAGGAGTGATTAGGAATTTAAATGAATTAAGTTTAAGGAATGATGGGTAATATTTCATAGTTTTATGGATTAACTCTGTCTAAAATGAGTATGCCCTAACATTACATGTATATTCATATACTAGTTTGTAATATTTAATTGATCACTTAACTGTATATCTATATGCTGGTTTGTAATATCTAATTGGTCGAGTAAACTATTTTAGAATAGTTAGATCTGAGGGTATAAGCATATGTAACTTAAGACTGCTAGATTGGTAGAGTCAGCAGTCGAGTGGGGGTTACATACGGGTTCATACGGCTGAGTTGAGTTTAATGGACCATCCCTAGCGTGACCCGAATTAAGGTCAGGACAAGCAATGACCGTTTATGTAAGCATAACAGTTAGCTAACAGAAGTTACTGCGGCAGAATTTATGGCTTTTGTTTTCTGAGCCGAATTAATGTAAAATATAGATATACTTGTGAATGTGACCTATTGTCTATTGCGAGACATTTTTATTTATTGAAGGAAACAGCTTTCCTGGATTCACATGAGGAATTCCTGACAAATCGCAGGACGAGAACAAATTCTACGCAGAAATCTAAGTCCAGAGACGATTGTTAAGTCAGAGTTCGACGGACAAGAGTCCAAGACGGAAAAGCTAGACAAAGATCGACAGAGCAGGGACGAACTGAAGTCTTGATGTCTGCATAAATTAGGTGATGAAGTCTCTCATCGTTGCACTCAAAGGTCACATCTCATTGGCAATGAAGAAAGTATATTAACGTTGAAAGCAATTTTACATTTAAAGAAATTTGTATTGTTTTTTTTTTATTTGGGTACATGTTAGTACCATTTTTCCTTCTTTTGTATCTAAGTTATTGATTTCTTTTCATTTTAAATTCTGTTGATAAACTGATTAAATTTTATATTTGTTCATTGAAAGGGGGCTCGTTTTGTTATTTCTTCAATATACTTGTTCCGTGATCTGCATTCTTCTTTCTATCTAACCACACTGGGTAAATTACACCGCGGAAATCATTCCCTAGCAACGAACCGTAGTGAAAGAGGTTGGTGTGTTTTGCACGCCGCCAATTTGTCACAACATGTATTTGATGTCTTAGGAGACAAAATGGGGGAAAGAGAGCAAAGTACAATATCTTAGTTTCATAAAATTTTTCTTTGAAAGGAGTTTGAAGATAATATTTAAATTTATTTATCTTGATTTAATACAATTTTTCTTCGATATCAATCTTAGGATAATTGTTTCTATTCATCTCTCTTGAATGTTATATGAATCAAGTATTCTAAAAATTTTGTACATTATTTTCTTGATAGAAGTCTTTAGATAATTGGTCGAATCTACTACCGACGTTGATTTTGGAGTGACCCCACTCTAGCCATCAGCCATTTCTGCTGGACACCTGAGTTCGAAAACTCGCACTCAATTTTATGATGAGATTTGTCATATCTGTGTGAACCGAACTGCTAATTGCATTTTATGGTAATTACCTTCTAGTAGACGTGTATCCCTCAAGTGTCTCGTACAATTTCATTTTGTTATTAGGCAGATATATTTTTAAACTAGGGCTAGTGTTGTTCTATTTTATATCTCTGCTCAGATCTCCATTTATTTAATACATTAATTTCATTTCGAGCAGTAAGGCCGAGTTCGATCATCCTCTAGATGACGATTACTACCACAACCACTGCCCCTCGTATGTATGTATGTATGTATGTATGTATGTATGTATGTATGTATGTATGTATGTATGTATGTATGTATGTATGTATGTATGTATGTATGTATGTATGTATGTATGTGTGTGTATGTGTGTGTGTATGTATGTATGTATGTATGTATGTATGTATGTATGTATGTATGTATGTATGTATGTATGTATGTATGTGTGTGTGTGTATGTATGTATGTATGTATGTATGTATGTATGTATGTATGTATGTATGTATGTATGTATGTATGTACGTACGTACGTATGTACGTATGTATGTATGTATGTATGTATGTATGTATGTATGTATGTATGTATGTATGTATGTATGTATGTGTGTGTGAGTGTGTATGTATGTATGTATGTATGTTTGTATGTTTGTATGTGCGTGCATGCATGCATGCATGTATGTATGTATGTATGTATGTATGTATGTATGTATGTATGTATGTATGTATGTATGTATGTATGTATGTATGTATGTAGTTGTGTGTGTGTGTTTTAAAATCATTGTTTTGGGAACTGGGGACGTATGTCAGTTATTTTCAGACGCTCTGAATGCATAATGTAGGTGAGGTACATAATTTATATAGCAGCCGTTGTTTCCTCTAGGAGATTATGATATCGCTTCTATTAAGTGGTAGATATACATAAATTACTTATACTCGCCCGCCTTTAACCTGGTATTGTGCTTGAGGACAGAAAGTAATACATATACTTTGTGAAATTATTTATTTAATGCGTAAATACGATGTCTAATGGAGATGTAAATGCCAACTTCTTGATCAAATAAATAAATGAAGTGACTTAGTGACAGAATAACATGTCTTTCGGTTCAGTCACATAGAAAGATTAACATATTTAAACTAGGATACAATGTGTTAGGTCTCATTCCATACGTATAACAACAAACACGTTGTACCAATAATATTTTGCTCAGTTTATGTTGTGAATGGTACAGTACTTTGTAATATTATACTCGTTTTATTTTTGAAATTCTTGGAAAGAGTATTTCATTCATTCTTGCACAAGATATATGCTAATCATTAACAAGATATCCAAAAAGATTTTATTAAATTCCAGTGCATTTCTTACAACTGGTCTAGTACACTGTCCTCTAAAAATGCTCCGCACGAACATTATGGAACGGTAGAATACCATACTGTTATCAACGAGTGAAAGCACTCAGTTTACTCGAGTCTTATCATGTTAAATAGCAGTTGGAATCCTAAATTATTGCAACTAGTTTAATTTATCTGTTGTGAAGCTCAGTCAAAAAGAAAACTTTTCATGCCATTATTTTCATAACACCCCCTACCCCCATTTTTCCCAAACAAGACATGGTTAATACAGATCAACAAGATTAAATAGCAGGTGGTGTTGGAATGAAATAAATACTCTCACGGCTTAAAACCAGGGGCGCCTGCAGGGAGTTTTATTGGGGGGGGGATGGGAACATGTGGTGGGCACCTATTAAGTTATACAGATGTAGGCCAAAGTATGTTTAGACTTGACCGCCTCACCTAGGTGTGGGTGCCCAGGCTTAAATTGAGGACTACATCGTTGATAGGTTAATGGCTCAAGGTTAATTTTCATAGTATCGTACCGTTAAAAATGACGCGACAAAGCATTAAATTTTATTCTTTCTTATTTTCTCAAACTATTGCTGTTACACAATAAGTGTATGCATATGGTACTTCTTGTTTTAGATAGTTGAGAAATTCAAAGGCAGTATAAACACAGACACCTTACCATAGACTGTGTCATAGTAGCAGACACCTTACCATAGACTGTGTCAGGGACATCTGTTCTTCATCGATGTGTTTTCTTTCCTTGAGCATCGTTATACCAAGTAACATATATATTCTGTGTTTTTTTTAGTGTTCTTTGCTTTATGAATTTGTAATCATTATTTGCAAGTTTATTTTCTGATCGATAAGAATTTGTAATCATTATTTGCAAGTTTATTTTCTGATCGATAAGAATTTGTAATCATTATTTGCAAGTTTATTTTCTGATCGATAATTTTGTTTCAAGTATCGTTTTATTGGATGAGGCTAATATTTATAAGTATAATAACACTTTGGATGTTAAGATAGAAACGAAGGATTTCTATTAACTTCCTCCTTATAAAGAAACATAAGTCACAATGAGGATCAAAGTCCATTTTCAGAACAGTCTAATTTGCAAACAGTCTTAAATAGATCCATACTACTATGTCATCTTCATGGAAATTTCTATCAAACTGTAATCGTCATTATTTTCAAGAAAATTCTTAGGTCAGGAACTCAAGGCTGTACCAAGAACTCAAACGTAACTAAACATGTTTACCACACATGACATTAGGGGAGGATAAATATTAGAGCACTGTCAATTTCATTCTTCCATACATCTTCTATTCATCAAAACTTCCACAATTTAGCAATAAAATATAGGACTAAACACTGAAACCTTACACGTGATCAATTGTACATGTAGTTCAGATACAAAAACGTAGATTGCATTGAAGGTCACGTAGATTGCAGTATTAAATTGTGTGCGTCAAAGTGTGTATAGTATCTATCCTTGTGTCAATGAATAAAACTATGATCACCTCAAGTTAATGGTACGTGCTTTACGTTCGGAATGCATCCTTTAGCTTGGTATATATTGCACGTTCATCGCATACAATTGTACGGCAATGCCTGTAAATAGTCTGGTTCCCTGTTTCGTATGCTAGTAATGGAATGTATCTCAGCTAGCGTACGAAGCAGCGAACCAGATAATAGAAAGCTCAAAATGGTACGTCAAAGGCATTTGAATCACTTCCGTCTTTTTTCTCCTTTAGTTTTAAATCAGCTGACTGAAATAATCAAACGAAATGTTAGAAGCATAAAGAAGTAACACAAAAGCGGAAAAGAAAAGGAAGAAAAGAGAAGAGCCACTCGAACAAGAGAATCAGCCGAGATATATAGCTGCTGCTTCAGTCTGTGGTGCGCTATATTGCTTTTAACAAAGCATGCCTTGTAGCAAATTTAAACGCAAAAACTTACATTGAATAGATGTTGTATATTTTTATTTACAAACCGAAGCAAGATTTTGCAAAAGCGATTTAATTATAGGCAATCTCTTGCAGATAAAACTTACCGCACAAAAGACACTCAAATTTTAGGTTGAAAACCATTTAATTTTCTTGTCTGTTTAACTCCCAATTTCTTTGATAACAGTTCAAGTGTTGTTTAAACCTGAAAAATAATGCTTCTGTATTTATTCTCGAGATCAGTGACGTAGATTAACTGGAACGATATTCCCACGCTTTTCTAACGATAAATTTCCAGGTCATTTCCAGGTTGTTTTTTTCCAGGATGAAATTAATTTTTTCAAGGTTCACATATGACAACTTTTGAATGGAATTAAAGAACATTTTAGACTATAAAGCAGGCATTTTCAAAATCTAAAGATGTTTTTCTTTCATGACTCTTCAAAAAACCTAAAAAGGAAAAAATGATAATGTACCAAACCACAAAACAAGTTTGATAATTTTCCTGTAAATTGGCATGTAAAATCATTTCAATTCTCAGAAAAAATTCTAACCTGCATTATGTTGCTAAGTGGGAACAGCATAATGAGCATAAATAAGTTTTCTTTCATTTAAAACCTTTAATTCTAAAGATATATATATATATATATATATATATATATATATATATATATATATATATATATATATATATATATATAGAGAGAGAGAGAGAGAGAGAGAGAGAGAGAGAGAGAGAGAGAGAGAGAGAGAGAGAGAGAACATTTCCTATTACTAGACTCCAAAAATCAATTAACGCAAATAATTAGAATCTTTTTTTGTAAGGTAAAGAGTAGAACAACGAATTTGTCAAAATCCCTAACAAGATTTTTTTCAACAACCTTTTTTTATTAAGACTATCTGATTAAACGTTCATCACTTACAAAACATTTTCAAAAGGGTTGATTTAAATTTTGACAAAGAACCTTTAAAAATATATGCTCTTTTATAAACAAGGACTAAAGGTTCTGCAAAATCAACATGTCTTGTCATTCGTTAAACCAGTCCCCAAACCCTGACCTCGCCATTCGCATTACTAGTCACATGATTTCACAAATCTCAAAGGACGACATCGGAAGTCCAATATTCACGTAATATCAACAGCAAACTCCTATTTAAAAATATTATCGTACAGAAATTCAATTATATTAGATGATGGTCAGATACGTTTTTGCAAAACTCATCAATCTGGCCAATCTGATCCATCAAGCAGAGAGCACGTCAACGTGTTAGTCACGTGATACAACAAAACTTTAGCATAAAACTTTATTATTTGTTTTCTCAACAACATTTGAAAATGTGGGTTATTAGATTTGTGTACCCATGCGACTAGTAAGGCTTAATGCAAGTCGCTTGTCGCAGCTCACATTTCATCAACGAAGCAGTTTTATCTTGTCTTTCAGCAGATTAAAGACATAACGATTTTAATACCCAAAATTTCTGAAAAAATAAGTTATTTTCATATCTATTTCAAGCGTGTATTATTCGATCTAACAACTTTTAAAATTTGATAGGGAATCCGGTAGGCGGCTGCGCTCTGCAACCACTATGTTGGTTTCTTGTGATGCTAGACTGGTTTTCATACTTTCCATGTCAAGAAAGATTTTAAAAATAAAAGTCTTCTAGAAGAATCTAATTAACTGAGCATTTGGATTGACTCAGCATATATGCTTATTGCAAGTACCCAAATAATCCTGCACCCAAATGATACTGCTCCCTCTAAATATACCCGTTGGAAATTTAAATTTATTAAGTTTATTTACGACTCAATTGCATGATTGTTTCGGGCAACAAGTGGTGGCGGAACATTCCCGGGTTTTTCCTGACTTTCATAAACATTTACGAAATTCAAGGATTTTTCACGGTCTGGAAAAATTTATCATTTCTCTCGACTTTAGCGTGGGAACCCTGGAAGTGCATTCACAAAATCACCATTCCCATAATATCATTAGTCCTAACCCATGGTTATTTCTCATTGTTGTAGTATGCTATTAACAAAATGCATCACAAAGTCAATTAATATAGCCCTAGTTACGTTATAACAATGTGACGTGTAAGGGCAAAAAGGATAGGAAATGGAGGCAAAAAGCGTGCTTTTAAAAAACTATAATTCAGTCATGTGAGCTTTAACTGTTAACAGATTGTGATCGTTTCAGTCAAGTGACCTTTGCTAAAAGAGCCAAAAATTACAGATATACCATAGGAATTTTAAACGACCCAATTCTCGCCTATAGTATTGCGTAATGAGGTCTATTGCAATTAATCGAGTAAGGGCTAAGGGCACTACTTTAGTCGCTTACATTCCAGGAGCGTGGCAGACAATTGAGACTCTAGTACCATATTTCAAGGCCAATCGAAGTAGATGCACCGCTGAACACATCTACAGTTAGGATAGATTGCCAGTCTAGTACTACATTCGGTTTAGTCCTCTTTAATGAGCGGCAGATCAGGTATCCTATACTTACATGAATGAGGATTATCCAAACGAAACCTCTACCATCTCTTTTTCTTACGCAGTGTAGTTTAAAACCTTAACTATTTTGTGAGTGTGACATAACATTCCTCAGGGACTGACCCCACTATCCTTAAAGAAATTTTGCATTCGCCCTCAGGATCATATTTCACGTTTTGAGTGTAGATTTAAGGACAGAGATCGAGTACGTACATAATTCTGGGAGTCAAGGAATCGAACTTGTAGTTAATGTATGGTTAAACGCCATTTTCAGCACACGAAGGGCTAAAGAAAAGAACGATCAACACATAGACAAACAAATATTTATAAGTCTTATATATATATATATATATATATATATATATATATATATATATATATATATATATATATATATATATGTGTGTGTGTGTGTGTGTGTGTATGTTAACAGTAACTACTTTACAGTAGTGTAATGTATAAATGGTGGAGGATGAACCCGGGAAAACTTAGGAAAGAACCACCAACCTACGAGAATCTACCGGCAAACTTTCTCACCTACCCATGTCGGCTGAGCCCGAGACTAGAACCCACGCAGACAGAGGTGTGATGGCAGTGATCTGTAACTGTTAGCGCTCTAGACCACTCAGCCACTCGGTGTCCCCTCCCCCCCTTTGAAATTGAAATTTATTCATATTTGACTATTTGAGTGTCTCAATCCTGGACTGTAAGACTTGTTAAAAAATTATGGAATGCAATATCTTTCAAAATTTATTGTGTTTCTCCAATCTTCTTGACTTGATATTTAAGATATGAAATTTTATTACAACTCCTCACAGTTTAACGAGCATATTCTCATTGACAAAAAACATTCATACAAATCAAAATAAAACTTACTCGTACTAAATCCAGAATTTAGTCGCCATATTTGACAGATAATGACCAATTTCTTCACTACGATAACCATTCAATGTTTGCGAAACTTGGAAATCAAGTCAAAATTAAAATCTACAATTTTATTCCGTTTTCTTATAAATCATACTCCATTCAGATTGAATAAAACCTTTTTGAAATCTAACCAACGGAAGGGGACCATTTTACAAATCAAACCAATTGAAGGAATCCATTTTAGAAATCTTGCCAATCAAACGCCTTTGGCTCGGATTAGACGTGACCAGGTGTATAAGGGGCATATTAGTTGCTACTCATTGTTTCTAATTATTGTTTTGTTACGCAGGGGAGTGGAGTGTTGGGTCGGGATATCAATTATATTTTGGGTAATCATCTAAACGCTTTTCAATTCCACCTCTGAGTTCTTATGTTAGCTCTAAAGACCAGAATAGAATATCCCTGTACCTGAGAGTATCACAGCATATGATTTCCAAGAATCATCTGTACACACTTTACACCTTGCATTCTGTTTAATTCAAGTAGTAACTGGGATCGCATCGTTTGTGCGATTCTTTGATTGAATGGATTGGTATAAGCCGTCTCCCTGATCCAGAGGCGATATCTGGCCAATTTGAAACATACTGATAAATACTTCCTCCTAAACTGAATACTCGTTTTCTCTTTTGAATTATCTATCTATCTATCTATCTATCTATCTATCTATCTATCTATCTATCTATCTATCTATCTATCTATCTATCTATCTATCTATCTATCTATCTATCTATCTATCTATCTATCTACCTAGCTACCTACCTATCTATCTACATAAAACTGATGAAAGTTTAAAAGCCAATCGAATGCCGTCACAAAGGTTTAGAAGTTCATAGAGTGCCCGAATACAAGCTTTCGAATACAAGCTTAAAAACTAACAGAGTGCCATAATAAAGGCTTAAAAGTCTATTGCGTGCCCTAATGGATGCTTAAAAGTCTATTGAGTGCCCTAATGGATGCTTAAAAGTCTATTGCATGCCCTAATGGATGCTTAAAAGTCTATTGAGTGCCCTAATGGATGCTTAAAAGTCTATTGAGTGCCCTAATGGATGCTTAAAAGTCTATTGCATGCCCTAATGGATGCTTAAAAGTCTATTGAGTGCCCTAATGGATGCTTAAAAGTCTATTGAGTGCCCTAATGGATGCTTAAAAGTCTATTGCATGCCCTAATGGATGCT
Organism: Potamilus streckersoni; assembly: GCA_016746295.1. Lineage (NCBI taxonomy): Eukaryota > Metazoa > Mollusca > Bivalvia > Unionida > Unionidae > Potamilus > Potamilus streckersoni. Next base: position 322,443 of record JAEAOA010001849.1, read on the forward strand.
TAAAAGTCTATTGAGTGCCCTAATGGATGCTTAAAAGTCTATTGAGTGCCCTAATGGATGCTTAAAAGTCTATTGCATGCCCTAATGGATGCTTAAAAGTCTATTGAGTGCCCTAATGGATGCTTAAAAGTCTATTGAGTGCCCTAATGGATGCTTAAAAGTCTATATATTGCCTTAATAAAAGTTTAAAATCTTATAGTGCTGTAATAAAAGCCCAAAAGCCTAAATAGTGCCATAAGAAAAGGCGTGAAAGCTGATAGAGTGCCCCGATAAAAGCTTTAAAACTTATAGAATGCCTTAATAAAAGCTTAAAAGTTTATGGAGTGCCCCAATAAAAGATTAAAAGGCAATATTGTGCCCTAATACAAAGCTTAAAGGCCTACATATTTTCCCGATACTTGGATAAACTATACAGCCATTTATATTATGAAACCCAGTGTAAAAGAAATCTCACGAAAATACAGGTGCTCGTTCATTCTGATCAGAATACATCAGACCCATGGACCTACAAGTCAAAGTAGAATGAGCTCTTGGTTGGTCGTGGTATACGTGTCGAGTGTCGTACAGTAATCATGTCATTGGCAAAATCTGATCACTGAAAAAGGTTTAAATAGCTACGTATTTAATGTTAATGTTTATAAACAGGACATGACCTTATCCAACTGAGTTTGACATATAAACAATTAGGACGTGATATATATATATATATATATATATATATATATATATATATATATATATATATATATATATATATATATATATATATATATATATATATATATGAGACGTGGTATGTGATCAGTATTTGCAAACCATGGAATTAGAGAGTGGGAATTTGAAGATGGTAATGCTTTACTCTGTTCAATTAATTATTTTGATTATACCACATAAAAGTTAGACCATGCACTCACAGAGTACCATGATCTGTCACAATTATATCACATTAAAGTTAGACAATGCATACACCGAGCACCCGGATCTGTCAAAATTATACTACATCAAAGAGAGACCATGCACTTACAGACACAAATTGATCTGTAAAATTAATTATACCACAGCATAGTTTGACCATGCACTCATGGAGCACACTGATCGTGTAGCTGTAAAACACTTGCTTGGCACACATCTGTTTTCGCTTGTTCGATTCCCGTTGACGGCAATGGTTCTTGCTCACCGGAAACTGGTCATTTTTTTCTGTATACTCCAATTTTTCCATAGCTCAAATTTGTCTCTCCTTTTTGCCATGTGTGCCCTTAAAGATAGCCATGTGTATTTAAAATGATTTATGATTAGAGATAAATAGGCCTACTGAAATAGATCGCACAAAGGATCCAAAGGATATTAATGTTTCTTTTATGGGGGTATATACGGCATCAAGTGAAATAGCTTTCCGCCTGAGGCAATGCCTACAAAATTACTATTTTACATAGCACTTTCCGAATGATCCGTTGAGTCTATTGAGAACAGGTACATTATTTGGGACAATGTCAAACAAATAACTGCAATCTCTCAATCTCTCGTTCAGCAAGCTATAAATATCGTTTCCAGTGTGACATACCTATACATTCTTTCTACCCCTGGTTTCGTTTCTGCTTGTTTTTATCAGCTATCATGTCATGTGAAACCAGTATCAATTTAGCTATATACAGGGCTTGAAATTAATACCTGACAGAGTGAAAGTGGTAGCTCGTGTGCAAAATGCCATTTTTTTTTGCACCTGATAGGCTAAATATTGCAGCCAATATGTCTGATGGAGGAAGAACTCTTAAAATAGCCAGGAAAACCATCGACTCAGTGGCAGCTACTGGAAAGCTTTTTCACATACCCACACTGGCCGAGGTAAGATGGCAGTGATGGGTACATGCACAGGGGTTAGTTACAAAAACAAAATAGGGAAGCGAGTCCGCTCCCCTCAGTAGTTCCAAGTCTGCTGATTTGACCTAATTTCGTCTGCTAATTTCCAACTTAAGCCATCCGTAATCAAGAATAGTTTAAATTTCAAAACAGTTCGACAAACTTCATTCCGTTCTTGATATATTGGAGAAAATTCAACAGTTATTCGTCGTTTACATTCGTATTGGATTTTATCACTGACAGAAAGTTAAGATCGGAATAACCTCTAATTTAACCCTCGCTCGGTCAATGGTAAAATCCAAGACTATCCGAATGTAAACGGCCATTGTTTGTTTATTTTTAATAGAATTTTCGAAATGTTTTTGGTTAACTCAGTCTAGGTGCCTTTCCCAACGGCACTCCGAAGTAGTAAACCCAGGCTTGAATGGGCGGGTATCGAAACCACGACAATTGTATTACGAGTTCGCCGCTCGACCATCAAATTCATCGCAGTTCCACAAAATCGCGATTGCTTTTTCTGAGAGTAATTTGCTCGCGTATAATTTTACTAGCTCCTTTAAGTTCAACTGTAATAAACACGACTCTTAAATAACAGCGTGAATATTGGTGCATCGCTATGAATTGGAAGAGGAACATAGGCCAATCCAATATTAGTTTGTATTTCCATCCGTTCAGTGAAAACTTTGCGTTTAGGTCGTTTGTTATGAATCGCTCGCATCATGTATATTCGTGCGTATGTCAGTTGCGGTTAAATACAATATCAAACTATCATGCAAGTCTGAATTAAGACAAGTGTTGGCGAATGCAACGCCATCCCATTAAAAGTATACAACAATACTTGTCAGAGAGAGAGAGAGAGAGAGAGAGAGAGAGAGAGAGAGAGAGAGAGAGAGAGAGAGAGAGAGAGAGAGAGAGAGAGAGAGAGAGAGAGAGAGAGAGAGAGAACTATTCTTGTGTATGCCATTAAGTTCAAATATTCTTTCGTTTATACGGAATCAAACAGAGAATCAAACGAGCTTATTCTTAAATATATGGCATATGTCTCGTGATAGCACAATTTAATGTAAATTAACTCGATATTCTGTTTCAAATATAACACTTGTACATTTTGTGCCCTGACATTTAAATCAGTTGTTTAAATATTTTGTGTTACAGACATATCTAAAATAATAATCACTATTCTGTTTGCTTACTCAAGGCATAATTAGCTTTGATCACAATCTGATGATACCAGTTCTAGTTTCAGTTCTAGTGGAATTACACTGCCTCTCAGTTAGGAAACGTCTTTGGCACGTCCAATATGGACATTCAGACATTTCCACAATTATATTGTAATAAATTTGGGGACATGTGCATTTTGTATATAACTCTCGATTAAAACGATTTATTAGATTTTTGTGATACTTGGTTAATTATGGGAAGTCAGTGTTGAGGAAATATTCCTCAGCCTGAGTAATTAGCCAGTTGCTGCAGCAAACATCACAATGAGATTTCATGATGGCATGGTTTAGTTTCGTAGTGAGTTCATGTTGTCATGCAGTTGTGAAGATACGATGCAAATGTGTAGTTGTGATATTTGTGGTCATTCACTGATTAGAGTGAACAGTATTTATAGTCTGAGCGCGTTGGAATTTTCAGTAGACAACGATTAATGTCAAGAAGTCCTTGAAAAAAGGGGATAACAAGTGACTTTTGGCAGGTTTCTCTATAGGGTTGGATTTGTTCGGTAAGGAGACCCCTTTGGTTTATTATAATATACTTTATTCAGAATCAATCTAGAACTAAATATGTTTGACAATTAGGTCAAAATTGTTTATCCCATGTGTTTAAACAATGTTACTCATTTAAAGAGTCTAAGTTTAGTTTTCTATTTCTGCATCTTGAGATTGGATTTGTTATATCCCTTGCAATGTTTGTTATTGGAATTAAAAGTCATTGATGATATTTCAATTTAGCATTCAATATTTAAGTTAATATCCGATGTTTGGTAACCCTCCGTCAGTACCTTTGGGACACCATGTCTTCTGTAAACAATTGTAGTCATATTTCAGTTGATTGGCAACGGCAAGTGCCAAAATCGCAAAGATAACACTATCTACGTTTAAATGGTGAACAAACAGCATAAACCCTGATCTGCCGGACACTGCATATCTGATACAGGCCCATGTTACACATGAATAAATACATCAGAAAAATCAGTTCTATCGAATCGAGATTTTCCACTTACGTGTCTCAGTCTAATGCTCTGGGTTGTAAATGTATTAACCCCTGGAGACATTGCATTTCATTCGCACATTTGTGATTTAATATAGAATTGAAACCATTTAAATACTTTGAAAATAATTTGGAAAAGACAATGCGTATTTGTGCATCGAATGTAATAGCATTAACAGGTTTACACTAATATACATCAACACTGGTCTTACAACATTCTTTCTGACATTTATTAATTTTCCTTTATCTTTACCTTAAATTGGTGAATGGTATACTTTGTTTTCATTATTAAATTAATCTATCTCTGTTAATTATCACATAACAGTCTAACATATCGTTCTCATTTGACTTCTGGATGATAACAAAACAATTCATGCGCTTCTTAGCATTACAGTTTACAGCGATAAACGCTGAAGCAGACCGAGCTGTCTTACAGTAGTGAAGGATGATTTCGAAGTATTACATATAAAGTTTGTGTCTGAGTTTCTTATTTCATTAATCCTTTTAATCAATTCCATAATTTACAAATGGCAGCCTGAATGAATGGGAAAGCTTTCTAAAAACAAAATCCATTAGCACTTATTCCATGCATCTGTCAGTTATTCGAGTTATTTAAACGATTGGGGCCTTGAGTGATTTACTCATTCGGATCACTTCTTCCTATTGACATTATTGCTTAGTGTTTACAAGACAAGCAATCGTGCCAAGGTAAATTTTTATAAATGACAATAATTCATTCTGACAGAAAAAGTCCTCAATCCCGATTCTATACATCATTTTCTTAGTGAGGTCGTCTTTGGTTGTTATTGTTGTTGTTGATCTATTGAATCGAGTAAATGTGAGCGACGTGTTTTTCTGTAGCAAGGCAATCAAGCCGGACTGGCTTTGAGCCAAGTCCAACGCGCTACCTCCAGATCCCATTACCTTAGCAAACTTAACCTTTTGATATTACTGTGAACGCACACACACACACACACACACACACACACACACACACACACACATACACACACACTTTCACCCCCACGCGCGCGCATGCTGACCAGATTTACAAATGCCCCCAAACTACTAGCTATATACATCCCCAGATATCAGTACATGATGTATAGATAGTCTCCCTTCCTTGTGTGTGTGTGTGTGTGTGTGTGTGTGTGTGTGTGTGTGTGTGTGTGTGAGTGTGAGTGTGTGTGTGTGTGTGTGAGAGAGAGAGAGAGTTTGGCTGATATATTTTGTAATAACAATTTTGATAATAACAATCTTGATAAAATATATGATAGTAACACTATCAGTATTATATGCCACATTGATTCAACATATTCTGGTAGAACTCCATTTAAGGTCTCACTGGATAGTTTCGTATTTTGACACTTCCTAATTTTTATGGTAGAAATCATGAGCCTGATTATCATAACCCTAGCATTTATAAACTCACACATAAGCTAATACGTAATGTTGTTTACATTTACTTTGAGTTAGGCTTGTAAATGGGTTGCCTTGTTGGTGATTGCCTGTCACACTTAGACTAGCACTGGAGATCAAATGCGTAACTTAGTCTGCAAATGTGACTTGGCTTACGACTTGGCTTACGTATTTACATGTGTCTGCTTCAGAGGTAAATATCTAAAAATCTACATGGTTGAGGGGTGATGAAAAGTATGTTAATTTGTTATCGTACTAGTAAACTTTCAAGCTCAATAAGGTACATACTGACTCTGTGAGCCTGCTTCTCACAGGAACAGGTTGAAAATAGCTCTTTTCTGTCAAAAATGAATGTAAAAAGAGGGGTTGGTGGTAGTATAGGTTCAGTATCAAAACCACCAGTTGCTTAAGGAATTAACCTTAATACCTTAGTCAGAATCTTACAAGCATCCTTTCAACAAAAATCATTAGTTAGTTTTTATTTGTACCTTTATTGTAAAATTATGATCATTTTTCTGCAATAGGTCACTGTCGGATGAAAATTTGGCAAAACAACTGTCCGGTGAGACTTTAATGAGTTATGTCATTTTTTCAGTCTTGCCAAATTTGATTAACTATGCCATAAATCATTTCCTTATTTCCTCCATGTCTTGAATCTGACAGAGTAAGGTATTTCAAAACAAACACTTCCTATATTTTTGCCTATAAATGCATGCTAGTAAAGAAAGGAGCTAACTTAGCACTGTCAGAGTTAACAGCTGATCCAATTTTCTAATGAACAACAACGACCGAATAATTTTGATACAATGTGGTTTAATGAAATATTTCACTTACTTATTCATTTTTCAATATTCATAATACATGTTTTCTACATTTCTTATAATTTAAATGCTAATTGCCTTAATATTATGAATTTACATTCCTATGTTCATGATGTAACGTTTCGACACATACATTTAATTTATTTACAGACATATTCAGTTATAATGGCCTAAAAATACACTACCCATTTAACACCTGCTGAAAAGCAGCAATTTCATGACATTTTAAGTAAGAAAACTGCAAAAGTGGACACATGTACAATTTGGCTGGGAGCTAAAACATCAGCTGGATATGCAATGATCTGTATACATTTCAGAGGGAAGAGAATAAAACTTCTAGCACATTGTTTACTGTTTTTCTTACACCTTCCTAATGTGACCATGTCAAAAAAATACACATGTTGCATATATGTCACAATAAATCATGCAGATAAATTTTGCATTTATCTTTGAAAACTGCATCAATTAGTAATAAGCGACAAATTTGTCGCAACATGGGTGAGTGTACAGAACATTATGCCTGTCCAAAGTGCTTATTGTAAGGTAGTAATTACAAATTATTTGCAGTTTTTCCATTTTACAGTTTGTTTTCATTTCTTCTAGGCCTCAAGGTGTTTGGTAGCACACTTGGTGAAGAGACATTGAAAGCCAGGCTGACATCAAAGGTTTCATCAGGAGTCAGCCACATCAGATGTTATGGGGCTTTCACAGGAACAGGTGAATCAGAATCAACTTCATTGGAATTTTGGTAACTTTCAAGAACTGCATGTCCCTTTTTAAACTGTGTTTATCTCCTCTCCTGATTTCTTTTGCATGATTTTCTTTTTACTTTATAGTTGAGTGTAGGCATGTTACAATCACTTGGAAAATAAACTTGTCCGCAGCATCTTCAGCAACAATATAAGCTGGCCAGTATGAAAATGACTCAAAGGTGACCTTAGAGGTGTGAAACTACATTTTCCATACATAATATCTACTCAGCAGATTTGCTGAGTCTGGGTATAGAATTTCACTGTTGAAGTTTCCTAAATGATTTGGTTCTGTTTACAAACTTTGGTCAGTCACTTTTGGGTTAGCTGAGGAGTTTCCTCCCTTATACATTCACTTTTGATTTCTCTTTTTAAACACAGATACAACCTTCTTGATTAAATCAAGGAGGGAATACTGGTCAGTTCATATATGCTGTGCATCATTATTATTCTTTCAAGTACTTAGCATGTACATTCTGCAGCTATTTTACAAGAGATTCAGCTTGGCTTCCTTTGCAGCTTTTATTCACTACAATTTCAGATTTCTTGAAGAGTTGTATTATTTGTGCTGTCAGATGTCTTGATATCACTTGGCACTAATAATACAGGTTGTATTGGTTATAAAAACTGATGAAACTGACATGTTAAAAGGAAATGGTATGTTTCAGTGGGGAAAAGTAATAGATGAAGTTTGAAGCTGTTGTCATAGCGGTTGCTCTGTTTGATGGCTTTTGCTCATCGATTAAAGCAATAAGCAAAAGGAAACAAGCAAGCTTGAATTTTACACATGTAAAGGTTACATTTTATTTAAAATTGCCTAATGTTTTGAAAATAAGAAGATTTTCCCTTAATCAGAGTGCCATTTAAATTATTAAGGTCTCACTGGATAGTTTCGTATTTTGACACTCCCCTAATTTTTAAGGTAGAAGGCATGAGCCTGATTATCACAACCCTAGCATTTATAAACTTACACATAAGCTAAATCTGTAATGTGGTTTACATTTACTTTGAGTTAGGCTTGTAAATGGGTTGCCTTGTTGGTGACAGCCTGTCACAGTTAGACTAGCACTGGAGATCAAATGCGTAACTTAGTCTGCAAATGTGCATCCGACTTGGCTTACATATTTACATGTGTCTACTTCAGAGGTAAATATCTAAAAATTTACATGGTTGAGGGGTGATGAAAAGTATGTTAATTTGTTATTGTACTAGTGATTTTTTAAGATCAATAAGGTACATACTGACTCTGTGAGCCTGCTTCTCATAGGAACAGTTTGAAAATAGCTCTTTTCTGTCAAGAATGAATGTAAAAAGAGGGGTTGGTGGTAATATAGGTTCAGTATCAAAACCACCAGTTGCTTAAGGAATTAACCTTAATACCTTAGTCAGAATCTTACAAGCATCCTTTCAACAAAAATCATTAGTTAGTTTTTATTTGTATCTTTATTTTAAAATTATGATCATTTTTCTGCAATAGGTCATTGTCGGATGAAAACTTGGCAAAACAACTGTCCGGTGAGACCTAATGGTGTCATTCTATCAGGCCCACTGTTTCTAGGCATGCTAGTTAAATTATATGTATGAAAGACAGTTTAAGCCAGAAGATTACACGTTGTGACGATTGCGTGGGTATTTTTTATTTATTTTACCATTGATTGATAATTACCCTATCAATTACAATGCATCATTGTTGACAAATACACAGAGCCGAATTATCTGTCCATCAAAGTTACAGAGTTATTCAGAAATCAATCATCAACGTTTGTATCGTACTAGTGATGAACCACGGTCTGATCGGTTCTTTGATCGGTTTGTAAGCAATACGTTTTATATATGTAGGTGAGTCTTGTACATCACTTTGATCAGATGTTCTGATTTTACGGCATTTTTTGACAAATTGACTAGACGTATACATGTTGTCTCCAAAATGCACTGGAATATTGAATGGTAACATGTTTTATTTATTAAAGTCGTTCAACATTAAATACAACTGAAAAAATGTATTGTGATACTTGTAAGCGTCAGTATGTATTTTTATTTCTTATTATAAACATTTGTTTTAAAAAAATAATTATATTACTGCTAAATCTACATTCCATTTTTTCTTTTATCAAGTCCATGCTTATACCAGAGATCCCATAATGTGTCTGGTATTATAAATACAGCCGCATAAACGTAAGGAAAAACCACGACTGCCTGATTCCACCAAGAACAATGAACCTTTTTATGTATATTTAATTTTTGTGTACTTGACCTTTGTCGATGTGTTTGGTGTAGGCCCATACAAATGTAACAAAAGAAAAGAGCAAATTCAACAAGCTTTGTAAATTTTAACAAAATAACTTTTTTACCTAGAAAACACAGTAAAAATATGACAATAAAATACCTTAAACCTGATTTCAGATCGCATGGTATTTCACGTGACAAACTACGTGAATACTAACATGAACATCGCAATTAAAAAAAATGTCATTTAGCAAGTAGCATAGAATAGCCCTATCTAAAAAATATCGGATTCTCACGCTAGAAATGTATAAAGAAAAACAACTGTTTACTACATGGGTAACACGTGGGCCAAAATAATGACCTTGAAAAGAGCCAATTGTTATCACTCGATGTTTAAAAACATCATGAACTAAAGTGAGCTAACAATAATGATAATGTAACATCTTTTGCATTCTACACAAACGGGATTTACTCGAAAAAATATCGAATCCCGTGAAAATAATCATTACAAATGTAGAACAGAAATAAAAATAAGAATTTTAAAAATAACATACAAGCAATTTAATTACATTTTTGTAGCACATGATTGAAGATAGAGTTTTTGGTGCGTACCTGCTTTTTGTCTTACTTATAAGTTATAAATTGGTTGTCTATTAATGTTTGAGTTCAAGGTAAAGTTTTATTTAGAAATTTAGGTGGTTGCGTAGCGAAAGTTTAACAAATATCCTGGTCATTGGGTGATGTCTTACATTTTTACATAAGGTTCTGATAAACGTTATTTCATTTCTCCTTTATGTTCAGCCTATAAAAATATTTACTGTTGTATATTGCTATAATTTAAGAGGATTCATTGATTCAAAATTTATTCATTGGAATTACAAAGTGCTTAATGAATTTTTGGACTACATTACAATAGACATTTTGGATTAAGTTATTATGACACTTCAAGACTGCTTAAAACATTAGCTCATTGCAGGATATTGGTACATCATCACGTCAAAATTGAAAATCATTTGTAACACTCTACTTTTTGACTTGTAATAGAACATTTAGGATTTTTTTTGGAATTAATTTTTCATTACTGTACGGTCCTCTAAAAATGTCACTTTGTATCTTAGAGAAATATAGATAAAGGAGTCGTACCACTGTTTTGACCATAAATTTGTTTGATTAGCATAGGTCTTAGACCAGTAAAACTTACCGCCTCTGAAAAAAATGTTGTCTACCATCTTTTGGGCCAGCATTTGTCTTAATGTATTATTCTGTAAATTATTTTGATAAAGAAGTAACTTCCCCTGTACATATGATTTTGTTTCTACGGATTGTTTTCTTAATAATAACCTCGATCACTTTAAAAATCTAATTTATTATCGTTTTATATTAATATAAATTTGAATTTTAAATTACACTTACGCTTCTATAAATTATTTTTCTGTTACTATACTTTTGTAATTACAGACGGCTCGTTCAGGAACTCCGGCTTCAATTTCTTCCCGAATCCATTGATCGATGCTACACTAAGAAGACAATGGAATGATCATTTGAGGGCGCCGTTTTACTTATTTTCTTTCCTCTTACACCAATATATGGGGTGTCTTTCGCGGAATGAAGAAATCTGACGCAGCCTTTGTTAACAAGATTGAAGCGCAAACTAGAGTGATAAGAACTCCGCCATTAGTCCCATATAGCACACAATATTCTTAGCTACGATGTCGTAGCCACAACTTATTTTGTTGTGGTCCACAAGGTAGGACTAAGGGTATTAATATTAGTGTTAACAATATTCTCAGCTTAAGAGGAATTGACGTTTGCTGCAATTTTAAATTCAGTAGTGAACTTACATCCGTATATAGACACACACACGAACACAAACACACACACTAGCATCACTTTTTTGATTCAGGTTGTTTTAAGTCGTATTTTTATATATTTATTTATTTATGGATTAGAATAAATTTCTAATGAATACATATTACGTTTCTCTAAGTAAATGATCCATTTTTGTATATTTTTGGGACTCAAAAATATCCCCCACTTTCCTAAACATAGTGTCAAATCAGAAAGTATAGAAAGTGATTTGTTTACAGTCATTCCTCGAATTTTACAATCTATATATAGTGCGTTTTAATACAGCGGTCTTTTTAAAGACTCTAATCACGTAATTCGTGTATTAATATCTGTCTTAAAATTAAATGCACTTGTCCTTTATGTTCACATGTTATTATCGATTGTGTATAGAGATGTCAGGGAGTAGAATAATGAAGTAGCGTGACAAAGAACCGGATACATAACTCCACAAAACATTTTTGCCATAACAAAGTAAAATATTTGGAATAGAAACCTAAAGGTGTCGTCGTAATATTTGCCCGTTACAGTTAAACGAGGAAGAATTGTATTTGTGAATTTAACAATCTGAATTGCCGTCTATACTAATGACCTATACGTTGTCCAGCTGCAGACGACCACAATGCATAATGAGCAGGCCGATCAAGGCCTATATTGTTTATTCTACTGATTACTCCTAACAAACTTTATAGACCTATATCTGCCGGCTCATTGTGGGATGAAAGATCTGGCTCTGTGCGGTTTTGAATTTTAAGAGATTATATATACTGTTTCATTTACCGTATATATATATATATATATATATATATATATATATATATATATATATATATATATATATATATATATATATATATATATATATATATATATACAGTAAACTAACATGCAGTACCGGATTTAGGCTTAAGCTAAACAAGCTACAGCTTAGGGCCCCAACGTCTGAACTCAGTCTGAAGGGGCCCCCTCAAATTTATTTTATACCAAATATGGCCTCTATAGCTTCCCATAGCTTAGGGCCTCGTTTTGTCTAAATCCGGCACTGCTAACATGTAAGAGCTAGAAATTGCAACACAAGGCTTGAATGATTCAATTTATGTAATTTTAACATCACTTTACCGGCACTTATCAGTAGGACGTGACCTTGAAACTTAAAAATGAAAAATCGTACGTATTATACATTACCCACAGTTGAATCTATGATCAAAAGATTTTTAGTATTACAATTGTCGTTAACTAAATAAATCTTGCAAAACTTATTCCTATTAGAAAATATTACACATACAATCGATATACATAACAAAATGGACATCATTCTCGTTGCAATACATGGGCAAACTCCGCATCGCTACGAAAATGATCTGTAGAAGATACTCAACCGTAGCTTGCAACGATAATAAGTGTTATTGCCCTTTTTGTTTCGTAGCGTAACGCTGTGTATAACAAAATTTATCGTTAACGCCTCTGGTCTCACACTATGTAATGAACTTTTTAACGTATTACCGTGGAACTCAGTGCATGATATACTCATCATTAGAGGTTTCACATATTGAAAATTCGAGGTTTCACATATTAAAAAATCTTTGTGCACACATGATTTTTGTAGTAGTTATCGCCCTTTTTGACTTAAAGCTGGGAGGAACATATAACAAGGTCATGAATTGCTGATTACACAAAAGCGGAATACATTATGGTCAGGATATAAAGATATGCATGTTCATAAATTAATATAACAGAACAGTTTTATTATTATCCGAAATTCGTCTTCATCTTTATTTAGTGAATAAATGTGGGATGGGCGTTTTGGCCAATTGCTCCCCATTGCTCGACTTTCAAAATATGAAGTAAAATATAAAGCTCAACACGCGCTGCAATGTTACCTTTTTGAAATCGGGACATTTCTATTGCTTCTTTTTTTGTCTAGGTTGGATGCAGAAAATGACCACCTCACCACAAATTAAAAAAAAAAACCATGAAGAAGTAATATTATATCCATTGTGAGAGGTCGAAATTATAAATGGAGTAGTCTGCTCCTTGTATATATCAAGTATCCATTGTCAATTACTCAGTTTAAATATAATTTTATCCATCAGGATAAAGATAAAATTTATAAAGCAATCAGGATTTTTAATTTTCGTAAATCAGTTAAATAAAATAGAATCTGCTGATTCAGCTATCTTATTATCTGACCCATTTTGTCACTAAAGATAAACAGAACAATTTGATATATAATACTTCTCGGTAGTGTGAATACGAAAAGTGATTAATTAGATTACCACACTCCGAGTTTCAAAGTGATATATTTAAATTTCATAACAAACCGATCACTTAACAATGTTTCGTATAATAAATATCACATGACATCTGTATCATATTTTAAAGAATGCTGACTAACAGCACCACCGAATAAGAGTCACGTGACAGATAGTGTTTCATACTATTTGGACAAATCCACGTTTCATTAAATGTCATGAATACTCCAGAGTTTGGTCAGGTGGTGACGTCATTGCAACACGCAGGAGCCTATGAGCTTTTTCCAAAACTTGCATTATGAATAGATTTCTGCCCTATAACGTTAATATTGGTGGAAGCAAAGTGATGTGTCGATATCCACAGCATCTGAAGAAGATCCTCGCATTGATGTTGCATTATGGGTAGATCCCCTCCCCATGACATTAATATTGGTGGAAGCAAAGTGATGTGTCGATATCCACAGCATCTGATGAAGATCCTCGTACTGATGTTGCATTATGGGTGGATCCCCTCCCCATGACATTAATATTGGTGGAAGCAAAGTGATGTGTCGATATCCACAGCATCTGATGAAGATCCTCGTACTGATGTTGCATTATGGGTGGATCCCCTCCCCATGACATTAATATTGGTGGAAGCAAAGTGATGTGTCGATATCCACAGCATCTGATGAAGATCCTCGCATTGATGTTGCATTATGGGTGGATCCCCTCCCCATGACATTAATATTGGTGGAAGCAAAGTGATGTGTCGATATCCACAGCATCTGATGAAGATCCTCGCATTGATGTTGCATTATGGGTAGATCCCCTCCCCATGACATTAATATTGGTGGATGCAAAGTGATGTGTCGATATCCACAGCATCCGATGAAGATCCAATGACTGAGGTTGCAGTCTACCGTCTCGTACATTGTATATGTTTAATTTTCAAAGGAAAGAAAATTTCCCAGGTTTTTATTACTGGTTATCTTGTATCTTGGCTATTTTTTTAAAGTGCCCATCATATCTTAGGCATGGTTAAAAGAACTTTTAATTTCTGTTAACGATTGAGACTACTTGCGCTTACACAATTTTGCTATTCATTGCTTGAAGCTGAAAGTGTAAAATTGCAATAATTCCAATTTTTTAAAAAATCGGGAGCAAACTGATTTGTCGCAAAAGAAATCTGTATTGGCCATGTTTTTTGGCTATCCATCCAAAACATACGAGATTAGATTCATTCACAATATTGGGTGCTGAATCACTTCAAATTTCTTCACCTGCAGGTGAAGATATTATAACTTAACATACAAAAATCTTCAAAAATGAAGTTTCAAACACAAAACACTATAAAACCTGTACCAAAGCAGCATGTGTTGTTTCGATCTTTGAATACAGCCAATTTAAAGAGAACTAAATCATCTTCAGACAGGTACACACTTGTGGATAAATCAGCACTGCACGATAAAAATGTGTAATGGTTGAAATAAAAGGTATTCCAAGCCTATCTACCTACTAGAAAATCCCGATGAATGCTTTTTAATATAAATACATTTTTAAAGGAATTTTTTTTTTAAGCAAACGAAACTATTGCTAGATCTTTGAACTTTAATACCGAGTTGCAGTTGAACTTGCAAGTCAATTTGTACATCGCTCTGTGTACAAATGCTACTATTGCAAAAGAAAGACAAACGTTGTCCATTCTATATAGACGACAAAGCCAGTGAACATATACAATAGAAATCCCAAATAGTTTTATATCAGTGTAAAGACTGGGTAACCATTTGATTGACGGGGACTATTTACATATATTGTTACCAATAACACATAAAGAAAAGACATTCTGAGGTGGGATACAATTTCAGACCAACGTACAAAGATAAGTGATATGGTTCTTTTGTCAGAACTGAGTTTGTTTACTGTCACCAGAAAAGTTACTCCACTGTAAAACTATTATTACAATTGGATTCCGTTTCTAAATCAGAAATTGTAACATGCTTTAATCGAACTGATTTTGTAATCTGTTTGAAACCTCTTGATTTCCGATTATTTTGAACCCGTTTGAAAAAGACAGAATAAATCTAGAATATTTAAAGCTTATTTCAGCAAAAAATTTCATTTTCGAATTTTTAAACTTAACGTTTAAAAAATGTTTTTTCGTTATCGTCATTATTTTATCCGTCTAACATGACCAGTCGTCCGCAAGGAAAGAACAGCAGCCAATAATATGTTTTTCCAAAGCCAATAATAGAAAGCACGTGATTTCTGTAGGTGAACTGGTGCAATAGGACCAGCACTACAATCCCATGCATATTATAATAGGTTGACCCCAGGTAGCAGCCAATCAAATTTTGTCCAAATGCTGTTAAAGACCCAATGCCGCCATTACTTGCAAATGTTGTACATTTTAAATGATCTGAATAATAATGAATCTTTAAAGATCTTGGTCTTAAACATCGTTGGGTTCCATTAAAACCGTATATCAGCGTTTCATCACATTATGAGCCATGTAATTTCTCTTTCGAATTGAGAAACCTTGCCACTTTTTTTTACATCTCTACAAATTAATTTGATGTTGATCGGCGATATACGTGGGTGAATCGATTTCAACACACGATTTTGTGACGTCACCGTTGTAATCGTCTTCAGACCAAGTTCGCCTTCAGTGTATAATCCAGTGCTCCAGATGATCACGAATTCATCTCACCCCACCCCTACCCCTGTCCTATTTCTATCGAATGTCCGCTTTTTCATATTACATCAGCTTTAAAAAGAAATGCGGGCCTGCCTCTATTTGTTCTCTCTCAAAACAATTTGTGTGTCAAGTGCGAATGTTGTTGATATTAGATTACTCACCAAAGGAATTTGTTGAATGTATCACCAACTTTGCAGCAATCCAGAGAAAGGCTGGAATTACGAGTGACTTCGTTGACTAATTTACGGGGTGACACCTTTTAATTTTAAACTGAATATTCAGACCTAACGTCTTGATTACTTCAAAGAACGGTTTGCTTCAGATAGCTTTTCTCACAAATCATTTCTTTCCTTCCATTTAAAACATGTTGAAAATCGAATGTTATTACCTGTTTAGGGAAGCAAACAAATCATTTATTAGATGAGCAAAAACGTTTTAGGAACAGGATTATTATTCTGTTCGATTGTAAATGTTTTAACAGTAAAAAAAGGGACACATGAAGTATCGCCCTCTTTGCCGACTGGTCAACAACCGACCTATGCATTTTAGACTCCGGGTTAGAACACCTCTACTGGTGTGAAGTAAGTGTGCTTTCACAGCACTTTATGAAGGCTAAGACTTCAAATGTATATGTATGTATGTATGTATGTATGTATGTATGTATGTATGTATGTATGTATGTATGTATGTATGTATGGATGGATGGATGGATGGATGGATGGATGGATGGATGGATGGATGCATGGATGGATGTATATATAGATGAATGGACAGACGGACGGACGGACGGATGGATGGATGTAGAGTCTTTTTGAACACCCCAACACAATAGTTGCATAGTTTGTCTAGTAACATGACCATGCCAATTTGAAAATAGTGTATGGAAGGGCAGATGTCGCTTTTTCATTACCCTTTTACGTCAGATTTTAGCTTCTACAATGCTATCAGTGTGGAAATGGATCCGAAAACAGGACTCCTTTTTTTTTAGAGGTTTCGATGTTTTCCAAAGCTCTGAATATGTCTGTAATTTATACAGTTAAAACTATGCTTTTATCTGGCAAAAAGATGGTGCTATGGGACGTATGAAATGTCAACTTCAACTTTGTGTCCATCTTTCGAACTGTTTGTATACAGTTATGTATGGTGACATTAGGAGACTGATTCTTCTGAACTTACTATGCAAAAATTAATTTGAAATGGTCAAGCATTATTTTGCCGGTTTTAATAACCACTGTAGTGATTTTAGAAAATTTCCAACATTTGTTTTTGCTTTTTCTAAATGCGTATGAATTCCTAAACCAAAATATGGAGTGAATCTTGGATTGATATTTGGGCCTAAACACTACACCATACGAAGGTATAGACGAATTAGAAGGTATCGTACTGAAGAGGCAATTGAGAATAAGGGACACTTCAGTTTTCTTGACAAAGAAACTGTCTGAAAGGGAAGTTATAATGCACCCAGACAGAGCCTAAGTCCCGCATCATATTCAGCATCGCGTATAATGTTTTCAAGCTGTTCCGTACCAAACTAGTTTTTCATCTTACTAATGACCTGTACAGCAGCATCAATACCTTCTGATCTCTTCCCCAATCTGTTTGCCGCGACACACGTTAATTCTAGTGCTTCATGACATTTATCCATGAGGTATCTAAGACGTGGAAGAAAAGTACGTTCTTGTTCGAAAATTTTCCTCTCTTCCACAACAGGAATAAAATAACCGTTAAGAGAGAGCTTTGGGTCACAATGAATGCGATGTAAATCAGCAACAATGCATACAACTTGCTTCCAAAAGTAAAAAATTGGAACCTGTTTTCTTCTGCCCGTTTCTTCTCAGATGTAGTTGACGTTCAAGAGTATGCGTACCTTGTGATCACTAACAGACCAAAAAGTCAACATAGAATAAGCGGTCAGTTTCTCGATTAAAGCATTTCGCTATGCCTTACATTTTGAGGTTGACCGAAAAAATACTGCCCCGAGGTACACCCATCTCCCGAGGACAGCTTTGACCTTAATTCACCTTAGCTGCCCTCATTAATGCTATTTCTATCTTTTCAACAAATCGAAGATAAAGTTAGGTAGGCGGGCACAAAGACCTACGATCAATAAGACATTCGTTATGCTGTACTTCCATATGTTGTCAAAAGCTTTCTCAAAGTCGAAAATGATAACATCATCTTCTTTCTTTATGAAATCATCTCTAATAAATGTTCATGTCTGATAAGATGGTCTTTTATTCTTCGGTCATTTGAATCAGCTTGTTGGGCTAGAGATATCAGAGCGTACGTGATTTATAATCTGCTTCACGGTTTTACATATATATATATATATATATATATATATATATATATATATATATATATATATATATATATATATATATATATATATATATATATATATATATATATATATAGCGAACAGCGTGCTAATGCACTGGTTATCACCGCTGCTTCTCGTCAAGAGATCAAGAAGAGAGAGATCAAGAGAGAGATCGAAATCAAGAGAGAGAGAGATCAAGAGAGAGAGAGATCAAGAGAGAGATCAAGAGAGAGAGAGATCGAGAGATCGAGAGAGAACGAGATCGAGATCGAGATCGAGAGAGATCGAGAGAGAGATCGAGAGAGAGATCGAGAGAGAGATCGAGAGAGAGAGATCGAGAGAGAGAGATCGAGAGATCGAGAGAGAGAGAGAGAGAAGATCGAGAGAGAGAGAGAGAGAGAGAGAGAGAGAGAGAGAGAGAGAGAGAGAGAGAGAGAGAGAGAGAGAGAGAGAGAGAGAGAGAGAGAGAGAGAGAGAGAGAGAGGCGGGGTGTGTTTAGAAATGACATACTTACAATCCAACCTATACAATTAGAGGAAAAGAGACAGGGAGATGAACTAACATTTTGATATTTAAAAATGATCTGTTTTGGAACAAATTGTTAGTTTGTATTAAAATACCCCGCCTCGGAAAACGAACAATCTCGAAACCAATGATTATATTGATATATGTGTCGCCTAATGAAGGAATTGACAATTCTGCTTTCATTGTGTCGACAGGCTATGGTATCGTTTTTATCGTCTTAGACCGTATAAAAGTCATATGAAAAGTATACACATTCCAATATCACAATTCGGATTTCTCAACATTACTTGGGTTTAAGTTCATGTTCAAGATTTTCATCATGTTAAATTCTTTATGCTATCATATTCCACAGATTTCCACGTCTGTTTCTTTATGGCATGAGTTTGCGTGCGTACGTGTGTATGTGTGTGTGTATGTGTGTGTGTACAACTAAGGAAAATAAATGACTGGTCTGATCCCTATATAAATAGACAATTGCAAATAATACTGGATATAGGCTTACATGTAGGGTTTTATAGTGTATTCAATTATAGCTGGGCGCCAACAATTGTTTTGAAAATAATGACTTAAACTTCACTCGATGGCACAATCCTTAATATTCCCTGGAATTGAAAAAATCGCGCAGTAGATCCTAATATATGTATTATATACATGCACATTTTACTTCAGTGAGTTATTTTGCACCATTCATCTTATTACAAAAGACAGCTCATAGCTATATGATTTACAAGTAAAGACGCACGGTTGGTTTACTATCATTAAGAATGTGAAGAAAGCCGTTGTTGTGTTGTCGCATACCAGTTATCTATTTACCATGTGAAATTAGTTTGGCTGTATCACATTACATGGCCTGACCGCTTGACTCTTTCCTGGCCTGGCATTAAGGTAAAACAAAACAAACAAACAGTTGAAATGGACACGATTGTTTATCAGCATTCCATTATTACGAACTCACATGTGACAATTTTAATTTTTAATTATTTAAAAGCATAACAGAAACTGCGGAGAGTTTTATCAACTTATAATATTATTAGTTTGATGTTTACAAAAATTATTTATTCACTCTCCATGATAGAAGGACAACATCGGTGTTATGTATGGTCATTTTATGTGGTCTCCTGACCACAAGTGCCAAAGGGCTTTGATTCTGGTAATCTGGGCTGACATGACTTTGATTTATGCGAATGCCGGTAGCTGATTAACTTTTATTACTAGTGTTCTCACCACTGATCTTTGATCGACCAATAATTACGTTGGCTCTAACTTCGGAACGACTTTGACTATACCGTTAAGAGTCTATAATCGTGTTTGCTTAGCTTGGGATTTCTGTATAGCGAGTTCCAAATTGAACTTAACACATTTAATGATAATCGGGTACCAGGACAAACGTTCTCTGTACCTCGCTCTCTTCTTCACTCTTTCTTAATTACACGTAGTTTTTACTTTACAATGAATTTTTACTTATTCATACTACACTGTAAATATTATTATATGACCTTGTATTTGATTATGTTCTTTTCTTTGACAGTTATATGTTGATGTGACGATCAGTAAATTAGTTTTACTTATAAATTAGTTTCATGTATAAATACATGTCCATTGTAAAAAGCAAAGATTTCATGAGAGATCGTAGTAATCCGTTTGACCAAATAATCTGGATAATCCACTTTTGTGAAATCCACGAGTTATTACATGCACTTAACTCTTGAAAGAAAACACTAAATATAATGCACGAATTACTATAATGCACGAACTACTAGTTGATACCGTAATCATTTATTTCAACCCCATGGAGATGGTACTAGTTTGTATTTGGAATCAAAACTTTCGATTTTGATGTTATTTCTGTTTTGGACTAAAATGTTTATAAACAAGACTGAAATGAGGTAGAATCGAAAATACACGGCAATTTCAATACCAAGAATCTAAGTCACCCAGAGTCTAACTTTGTTTCCTAAGTGTGTGTGTATGTGTGTGTGTGTGTGTGTGTGTGTGTGTGTGTGTGTGTGTGTGTGTGTGTGATAGAGAGAGAGAGAGAGAGAGAGAGAGAGAGAGAGAGAGAGAGAGAGAGAGAGAGAGAGAGAGAGAGAGAGAGAGAGAGGGATGAATGTACAAGTACATGTTGCATATTAGAAGGACAGAGTATGCGGACATACAGTTAGTTTGAATGTGAACTGTCCTGTGGGAATACGTATGACAACTGATGGTCAAGAAAGTACTTTCAAATCAATAAAGCTGTCAACTGATCACACAGATAATGTCAAACACCATAAACTAGTCCGATCACAAAGCTATGAATGTCGTTTATAAATTTATGGTCTGTTTTAAGTAACAATTAAACCGACCAACATTGACACGTCAGCCATAGCATATAGCATTTGAATTATTAGATGTTATTCCATTCATTTGGAAATCGAATTCGAAATCTTACTCGAAATCTAATTCGAAATCTAATTTGAAATGTATTAATGCAGACTCCTGATATTTTCGAGTAAAACGCGAAATTTAACAATGGTGTAATAACAGCCCAGATTATGCTCGAGGCTGTTGGTGTTGGGTGGGGTAATTCCCATCAAACAACCATTTATTTTGGTAGGGTGCCACACAATTATGGGTGGGTGGGTGTGGCGACATAATTTCTTGCTAACTTGCTTGAGTGTAGCAAATTATTGTGACACAGGGGACATATATTGTACATAATAGGATCCCTGAACATGTCACTGACTCTAAAATGGCGATAAGCTATTACAGGGTGCTTGTACCTCACGTTTCATATGCCAGGGCTACATACGTATTAACATATTCATCTACGTATGTATTCATATGCTGACAAGAACTGTCTGCTTGACAGATTCACTGCGATATAGTATAGAATAGAACAGGCAGGCAGACAGACAGACTGATGGATGGATGGATGCGTTGATGGGTGGATGGACGAACAGAGAGATAGAGAGATAGAGAGATAGATAGATAGATAGATAGATAGATAGATAGATAGATAGATAGATAAATGGGGCTATAAGAACAATTTTGGCCGATTAAGACACTTGTCCACATCACAGTTATTCAGATTTTATTTACGTAAATTATTATCAGGCATGCATTCAATATAATAAACTATAATATTTCCTTAAATACACAGATTGCATTCATACATGTTGACATTTAAACTGTTCGTGTAAATTTTAAATTTTATATTTTGATTTTATATATATATATATATATATATATATATATATATATATATATATATATATATATATATATATATATATATATCACTTTAAAAAATTCAGCTACAAAGGGGTCTTTACAAGCATCCAAAATTGTATCAAAATCTCCATTAATAAATGCAAGCTGTACATAGTTATCGATGTCAATAAATATAGCTTGCCTATAATGCCATATAAAACGGAAGTCACCTATATATATCACTTTAAAAAATTCAGCTACAAAGGGGTCTTTACAAGCATCCAAAATTGTATCAAAATCTCCATTAATAAATGCAAGCTGTACATAGTTATCGATGTCAATAAATATAGCTTGCCTATAATGCCATATAAAACGGAAGTCACCTATTTATTTCATCTACCTGCTAATAAGACGAATGAACAATGCGATTGCTAGACTGGTTCTTTGCTGGAATATGGAGGCAAAAGACCTTAAGTTCAAACACACCACTCGTCTGTTCGGCTCAACGAGTGAATAGTTTATACTGGGTGGTGACAATAAGTGAAAAAATTTTGAACCATATATATCTTAAACATGCGCAAGGACGTAGCCAGTATGGGCTGATCTGACTATGGTGGGATTCAAACCTGTACTTTTTTGTGCATAGTCCAACCAATAAGTCACCACACAAAACTCAGAAAAACCGAATAATAATACCAATAAGTAACGTGGACAAACATACAATTTAACCGTCCACCAAACTTCAATAGCATTGACAGCTTAAGTGTCTTTTTTGCATTTCTGTGATCGAGGTTCGGTCTTTTGTCACGAGGTACATATTCTACTGTCATGAGGTCCATATAATAATATGACGAGTTCCATATTCTGCCTTCGTGAGGTCTGTATTCTACTGTCATAAGGTTCATAACTAATATTATGACGTACATATTCTGCCTTCATGAGGTCCATATTCTACTGTCGTGAGGTCCATATACTAACATGATGAGGTATATATTCTGCCTTTCTGAGGTCCGTATTCCACTGTCATGAGGTTCATATACTAATACGATGAATTCCATATTCTGCCTTCATGAGGTCCATATGCTACTGTCATGAGGTTCATAGTGTTCTGTCTTAATGTCAATATTCTTCCCGTCTCGTAGGATTTATTATACATAAATGTAGGAGAAAAAAAAAAACATCCATCTTTACCATCGTACTTCACTGAATTCAAAATTGAAATTGAATGAGCAACATAAAACGAAGTTTACATTTTCCAAAACACATGCTGGATCAATGAAAAACAATTTAGCACGCAGGTTGAGATAATCAGACTTTCTTTGTTAATGTTCACACTTAAGTTAAAGAGGAAAAAAATTCCTTAAAATTGAAAAAAAATCTTCCATATTACAAGGTGTGAAGAAATTTGTTGAGAAATGACTTTCGTTTTTATAAGTTTGAACTTCAATTAACATGTATTTTCCGAGATATTGGATTAGTACCACTACAACACTTTCATTTCAGACATTTTTACCTAAGACTATTTTCAAGAGACTAGATAACAGTTATGAAAAGTATCGTACTAATCTTTAGAAAATATTTCTCCAGACTTCCTATTAAAATCACATATTTATAATGTCGTCTGCTTTTCTACGTCTTATTGTTTTATTTACTATTAGTTCATTATAAATAATGCATCAGTACATTCGCAACTTTGAGGTCAATCCTTCCCATCATATCTCAAATGTATGTCAATCGGTACGATTCTGACCACATCAACTATTTTCAAAACGAGTATTGACCGAGAATTTGCAAATGAACAATTCTTTTTTTTTTCATTCTCCTCTGCTCGGTCAATCCTGCGGTCAATCCAATAGAACAAGCCGAGATAATCCGAATAGATTGTGTTTACTTTTTCGCAAAGATATTTCGGGCGAACAAAATGGGTGAATTTTCTGTAAATTACTGCGCCGAAATACACCCGAAGCATATGTTTATCTCTCAGAAATAGTTGAGATTGTTATGATTTGTATTTCGTGTAAAGAGAGACCGGAAGCAAACAACCATTAGTGCTATGTACCAGATGCATCAATTCTTTAGAAGCTCGGAATGCAACGTTTTAGATAACAGAAAAACCGTAGTATACTAGTACTATTTTAAAAAAAATTTGCAATTCTCCACAAATGATGCACTACACTCTTTCTATTAATAGCCAAATAATGAAAATCAGTTTCGAAGATAAAAGAAACTGTCGAAGGCATGAGGTTTTATCCACACATTATTACATTTAATGCGGAGAGGTGATTTTTGTAAAGCGCATGTGTTATTCAAACCCGTATTTACTTATTTAAGAATATATCGTTTCACATCTTCTGTTCCTTCTCTCGTTCCCTGCCTTCCTATCTCCCTCCATATCGTGATGATCAGATCTTAAAATATGCCACTGAAAACCATCTAGTGTACGCATGCGTAATCAATAATGTGCCATCAAGAAATGCCTATAGACGAACTCTAAATACAGCCAAAAGTAGATTTCAAATATTACCTTTCATATAATTAGCTAATTGCAAGAATCGTGGAAACTATCGGCGACTGAACTTACATAGACTGTTGCTGTTTGTCACCCATAGAGCATGTCAAACCTGTAATACCACAAGACAACTGGTATAAAAGTAAGATACAAAAAAACTAGTTTTTTTTTAAATAAAAAAAAACTCGTGATTAAATCACATATTTTGACTAGCATCACAAATGTGTTCAAAATGATTGGTAAATCCGTTGTTGATCACTGTTCTTTTGAAATAGAAATTACATTTCAATCGCATATTGGGTACAGCGTCTTCTACCGAACTTTGCGTCAAGCTTACCAGGCCATATAAAAAAATTCACGTTTTAAAGGGGAAATAACAACTTTTAAAAGTAAACTCAAAAAAAATTAAAATCTGTTGGTTAAAGATGTGAAGTCTGTCAGACACAACTAATATGATATTACCGCTAGACATAGCCATCCTCGCTGCGCAATAATACTAAAGTATAACGCGCGGAAATGAATATTTCCAACTAAATGGGCGACTGAAAATAATTTACTACACCTAGTAATAACTCCGTTCACAGTCGCCCAGTGAGAGGTCAGTATTTCACTCAGTGTATTGCACTTCCATTTTACATGGACACAATCATGTTTATGCCGATCGGTAAAGTTCGAAACCTGCATGGCGTTCCTTGTGTGTATATATATATATATATATATATATATATATATATATATATATATATATATATATATATATATATATATATATATATATATATATATATATATATATATACATATATGCACATATATATGCACACATACATACATATATTGCAAATGTAATTTATAGGTAAAATGCAAACAAGAATACAAGCCCATCTGATTATATGTAATAAATTGAGGCAAATATCCCTCCTATCCCAACAGAGTATCGTTGTTATTCTACTATCAAGGATATTGTAAGAAGAGATCACGTGGTGATCTTGTTACACATTACACGAAACAACTATTACAGCAATACCGGAACTGCCCTTTCTAGAAAGCGTTAAAACTATAGCAAGGGCGTAGTCAGGGATTTGCCAGAGGATTTTTTCGCCGTTACCCGGTCTATATTGTCAAGCCAGTAACATACGCTTTTACTGATTAAATGTGTCTTCCGACAGGTTAGCCAGTGACGCGATTCGCACAATAGTTTTACATCGACATTTGCATGATGAATACAAAGTATTAAATTAAAGAACTTTGTTAAAAGATGGCGGTTGATACTTACATAAAATCAGGACTTCCCGGGCCTTTGTTTTTTTTTTTAAAATCGAATATTCGAAAGAAAGATCTATGAAAATTGTGGACATTTTGAGCAGCAATCAAGCCCAGGATTATGTCACAGAAATAATTTCATGTCACAACGAATTAATGGCGTATCATTCATTATTCATATCAAAATCAGCAGTAGTTTGAAGTAACTAAACAATCATTTCTTTCGGTATTTTACCAATGTTTGACTTATTCTTTGATAAAGATATAGTCTTCACACATTTTGATTGATGTTTGTCTCCTAAAAAACCCACAATTTACTAATTTGAAAAATATCACTACGATTACATTGGAGTCTCTTCCTGAGACTCGAAATTATTATTCTCGCATTGGAAAGAGATTAGTATGTTACGACTAAGTTATCTACGGTATCTGGAGCACTAGAAACGTGACGCATATAAGAGGCGGCGGGGTATTCCACTAAAGATCTGCGTCTAGGCATGCACGTCAAAAGCGAGTAAATATGATGATACGCAAATATAAAGAATGACATTTATATACAAGATTCATTTTAATCAAGATAATAATAGAACAGAATATATACGTTTGCTCACAGCTTTTCTTTCTCCGATACATGTGGTGTAAACATTCCCAAGATTAGAAAACCTTTCTGAAAAAACCTGAACAAAAAATTAAACTATTAATATACGCGGTGATACTATCTCTATGATATATACGGTATGGTACATAGAACGTATAAAACTTAAATTAACTGTAGGCGTTTAAAAGAGATTTTGCAAGAAAGGCATACAATCCTGAAAATGAACCGGGTGGGGTACTTAGAGTGCTCAAGCCATTTTCAATAATCTGTGAAAACGGTAAGATCCAGCGCTGGGACAATTTGTCGTCTGCCATGTATTTTCCATTATAGAGAATATTTTTTGCAACGTAATTCCCAGAGAATATATGTACCATGTTTAAAACATGTACCTATTTTACAACGTCCAAAGGCTTTTGATTTGTATACTCCAATATGAACGGTATTCTTGCATAGGTAGCGGCTATTATTCCGTTGTACAATCAAATACACACCGAATGAATTTTAGATCAAAATAAATAGCATGACTGATATAGATGTTACAGATGTATACATAAATTTAGATATATTTGACAGAATATGGATAGAAGACGTACACTTTTGTAAACGGAACAATCAAAATCAAATATGTTCCAATTTTCAAACTTCATTCCAAAGCACCATATATATATATATATGATACAACTGCAAAATTAGAACATCCAGCGAAATTTCTAGAATCTTAGAATCAAAGCTTTTTCAACTTCCGTCATAATCTGGGTAGTTCTCCACTTGGTGTTTTTTCAAACTTTCTAAATCGTATTCCTGCAGGGGCTGGTCGTGACGTACAACGTCTCCTGGTGGCATATGGTACGTTTCCCTCCTTGCCTTGGACCAAGTTGACTTCATCAATTTGGCACCAGACTGAAGGTCAGTGTGCGGTGCCTTTCGAGCATGGGCGATTTGAACTGATTGATTATCTAAGTTATATTTGTGTTCAGGAACTCGCTCTGATTCTGTGATTATCTTTCCTTGCTTTGGAGCTTTAAGGGCCGATTGGATTTGAACACTGTCTGGTCCAATTTTGGCGCCTTTTTCTGTAGCTAGGGGCTGGTGTGATTTGCAATACACATTCAGATCGTAAGGGTCAGTTTGACTATGGGTAAAATTTCTCAAAGTTAATATCGTCGCACAAACATGACACTTAAAGCATCCTTTGTGAAATACAACATCTCTCACAGGCCCCAGCTTATCCATCTGGTACACTTTCTTCATGCAGTTGTAACATTTATGCTGTGGGTATTTGACATCAATTTGCAGAGGTTTGTTTGTGATTGGTGATGTTATTTGCGACTTAGGATGTTCCCCATTCACGAACATTTGATAATCAGGGGAACGGGGACCCGATGCGTCTGACCAACTTCCTTCTGACGGTGGTGAATAAGTCGGGATCCTGCTACTGCCAGGAGAATTTGGCGTTGACGTCGATGATGCCATGCTGCTTGTATCAGACGGTGGCGGCGAATGTGGCGGGGAAGTCTTTTGCTGGCGAATTCTAGTATTAAAATTCTTTCGCCCATCAGTAAGGTCTTCATCGTCGATCGTTATTTCTTCCACTGGTACCCGCTGACGCATCGATGGACTTCTTTTTGGAACGTGCGCTTTCGGTACAAAGTCGTTTTCTTGTGTCGAAAGTGGCAGGGAACTGGAAACTTTGACAACATTTCTGGTCGATAGTGGAAGAGAATTAGAGACGTTTACATTGTTTATTTGCCTACCCCAATTTGGGTCTGTCATCATGGGTTCTCGACCTGCCAGTGTAGAACCGTTCATAGCAATAGTTGCATTCGTATGTATACCCTTACTCTGAACTGGAGAAAACGAGGTGCTAGAAACCTGATTTGGGTTGGGTATTGCTCCCGGAAAAGTGGCATTAAGGGGTGACGTAGCCATGGGATGATTAACTGGGATTGATATGCTTCCTCCAAGATTTGTTATGGGTGCTTGAGCAAATGACGTCGAAAAA
The DNA here is from genome assembly GCA_016746295.1 of Potamilus streckersoni. Lineage (NCBI taxonomy): Eukaryota > Metazoa > Mollusca > Bivalvia > Unionida > Unionidae > Potamilus > Potamilus streckersoni. Next base: position 350,915 of record JAEAOA010001849.1, read on the forward strand.
GTGGGTTGTAACGACGCCACATAGTAGGAATCATTTTGTGGAACAGTTCCTGTCGGACTCTGAGGCATTGACATGTATGATGACCCGGGATTAATACCCATCGTATTCAATTGAGAGGCCAGCTTATGAATTTCTTGTTGATGATGTTGTATTTGTTGCTGAATGTGATGTTGTTGCTGAATCTGTGGCATGACCGGCAAACTAGCTGACCACATGGATGAATCTATCATTGCAGACTGGATGCTCCCTGGCCCGTACATATTATAGTTATGATTCATTGTTCTTACTGTATGAAAAACCAAATCTATGGTATGCGAAAGTTGAAATTCATCGAAACCTAGCTCGATTTAACTCTACAATCATTTTCTTATTTAAAGAGGGTATCTTTGTATACATGCCTTTAATCCGTGAAATCTTGTCATTGCCAGCAACCGAAACTTTATTCTGCATAGGGCGTAATTCCAGTGCAATGTATCCCTTCAAACACAAGAGTACTTACGAAGTTAGAAAAATAATTCCATATATCGTTTATATCCCGTTCGTTCGGTACAGAATCAAGCAACCAAATCCGAGTATTCGTGAACGAATTTCCTTAGAATGATTGAACGAATCCTTTTTGATACAATTGTCCACATTGGCAATCAATGTTATATTGATTTAAAAGTTCATATTCTCATATTCTGCAGACAATAGCTCACGTGGGCTCATTTAAATCGAATGTTGATCGGCCGTTCGGACTCTTGTATCTTTTCTCTGCAGGTCTATTCACCAGTCACATGTCTATCGATAATAGTTCTGATGACATGTGAAACGTAATATCGAAATTTGATCAGACAGAACGAAATGTCGAACAATCTATAAGTCTTCTTGACTTTTAAACATAAAAATACTTCACGAATCGTCCATTTTACACAGTGTTCACAATAATTCTTAGCTGTACACTAGATAAAACGCACCAGGTGTCCGTCCGGATTCAGATTTACGAGAAGTCCGAGCTTCTTGAGCTGACAACAGATATAAACTGAATACCTCTAGAATAACGAGGCCAGCGATTTTTCCGCTACACGCTCCACTGCACACAGATAATCTCGCGCTGGGACCCTTTAACGTGCTTAAGCGAGAAACCAAATCAGCTAGCTATTCATTAAAAGAATATCATATATGGTGTGTATATTATACACGTAGTATGTAGGTAAGTTTCATTGATGAATAGATTGGTAGCGAGCCTACCGATCCGTGCAGCTTTTGTGCTTTTTATTTTAAAACTTGTATACTAACAAATCGCTGTGGCTAAGGCCTACCGTGGCGACAATTTCTCGACTTAGACTGCATGCAAATCCATGAAAATAGTATTAATTTTAATTATGCTTCTCGTCTCGACGAGAATGTTCAACTAAATGCACATGGGAACTCTTAAAAAGGGTACATGCACCCACACTAATTAACGCCTCCATTTGCAGCCTAATAAGTCTTGATACTAATCGCCTTGGCTATATGCAGGCTTTAGATCAAAATCGATTATGGACTCCGGTGTTGTATGGACTACCGTGCATGGTTTCAGATTATTTATCATGCTCATTAATAATTCAAAATTCGGCTGTTCAGAAATTGTTCGAGCGAGTTTTTCTATATGTGCAGACTTGTTAAAATAACATTAGTTCATAGTAAGACTTTCTTAAGAAAGATTATTACATGTTTTTGCGGCACATCCAGAGGTTGTTTATGGAAGGCTATCATTTTTCAAGAAGAGAATGGTTAATTTTAGCTTTATAGGTCAAAATTTCCTAGTTGTTTCTCCTCTGTTTTTAAGTATTTCATTGAAAAGGCGAAAGTTTCTTTCGACTGAATCCCTCGAATCCCTTCTAAATCTGCCACTGTATATATTAGATACGCTTTTTGAAGAAAGTTTCGATAGTTTTGCCTTTTGCATTTCGTTTAAAAGAAAACCTCATGACTTAAGAAACCAATTTTACACTTCTGGCATAAATAAAAAAAAAACAAATTAGATAATGTCTTATATATATATATATATATATATATATATATATATATATATATATATATATATATATATATATATATATATATATATATATATATATATATATATATATGTTCATTACATAAACGTTTGTTTGCTTTAATGTTTGAAAGAAAACTCGTCTATGTTCGTAAGCATGGAATGCTATTGAATAGAGAATTAATGGACTATGCGTTAACAACTTTAACTTGCTATTCATCGTGTTACAGATCAATATTCAGAATGGCGGACAATTGATTCGGAGGAGAATAAATAAGAAGAGAAAACAATTAGTGACGGGTAGATACACGGCTACTTGCTCTTACAAGCTACCAAATTGCGACCGATAAATGACCACAGAAGTGTGTGTGTGTGTGTGTGTGTGTATATATATATATATATATATATATATATATATATATATATATATATATATATATATATATATATATATATATATATATATATATATATATTACCCTAACTTTTTTGCATCATCCATTTCAAGTTGGATTTCCTATTCTGTTGAAACAGGTAGTTACACAGCTAGGGTCGATGGTTTTCTTTAGTTACTCGGGGGGGGAGGGATTTATTTTAATTTGTAGTATTCGTACCCCTACCCCATCACCCATTTAATGTAGCACATGATCAGTTAAACATTCACATACCAATGTATAATAGATTTGAATACAATCATCTCAAAATAGCTTGGATTTTTGACATTATAAACCATATAATAATTGGATAAAAACTATCAACCAAATGTCATGATGAAACATGAAATGTAAAATATTTGAAATACCTCAGGATGACTAGTGTTGTTTATTGTAAGAAATTACGCCATGGAATTATGCAGAATGCCATGAAAAGCTTCATTAGATGGATTATGACCTGAGGATATCGCAAACATATTGTTTGGCACCTGTTTTAGAAATCAACGAATCTTGGTTTTCCCCACTCGCTTCTATCAATGCTAAGCGTATGGATTATGATCTTGCGCATGCGTAAATGCGTTCGTCGGTGTGTGCGCATTGTCTGCTACAATGAAAGATTTAGCACCCTTGGACACAGCAGTGGCAATTTGTTAAAGTTCCAAACAGCCTGATTTGATGGAGACGTGGGACGAGTTGAGAAGATTGTTTGAAACCCTAGACAAGCAGACATTTATGGTGATGAAGAGAATATAACATCACAGTAGATTTTGTTTGTACAAAATATCACATTGCTATATCACACAATGTTCGTGAGCACAGAGTTATAAATTGCCATTTATCCTGTAGCATCATTTGCAATGAAATATTTCAAAGTTATCCGTTGTCTTGATCTGCATGTATGCTCAGTGAAACCATAAAAAATGAAACAACTATCATTTGAGCAGTACCCATCGTTTAATGTATAATTATAATCCTTCTTTCAAGAGACTAAAGAGACAATTTGCGTTCTTAACAACATTTCTTTCTCTGTGGACAAAAATTTAAAGTCAGGGCGCGAGCCTTTTACAAGTTTAGAAATCCAGTTGAAGTCAGATGAGGGGCAAATAAACATAATCTCGTTTGGTTTGCTTAACTACAGGCAATATATTAAAACAAATAATTAGGAAAGCTTCAGCCAGGCATGGGAGTAGTTTAGTGTAGGGCTTATGGGTCAGGTCATAATTAGGTAGGCGCCAGAGGTTTAACTTGGGGATACTACTTGAGAGAAAAACTGATTATAGGGTCAAAAGTGTGTATGTGGTCAGAAACAAACACACCACATATTATCACAAATGAGGGTAAGAAAGTATTTACAGACATAACACTATACCTTTATTTACAAACACAAACTATCACACACAAGGACAAATTAATGTTTATAGACACAAAACTGTAATCACACACACACATACACACACACACTTGCGCATTTGGGTAGGACGTATCAATATACATTTAAGGATAAGCACAGTTTACTGGAGAGGCGATAGTGACTATGTAACGGCGCCTGTACGTTATTACTGTAACGTCGTTTAGTTTTAATAAATAATAATTCCAATTTTTCTGCCTTTTCTACATTTTGATTGGATGTAAACGGTTACATGATACTGGTGAGGAATATTTTACACATCGATAAATTCTGCGGACTACTTTTGGGTTCCTGTGTCCAGATCATTTGATTTGAAGTTTTATCTATATCAACGATTTACACCCTAATGATAACAACAAGCTCTCACCTATCCACTCCTGTAATTTTCCATCAGAAAAGACAAGCCACAGATTAAAATCGACCTTTAGGACTTTAAACAATGTAATTGAACAGACCTTCCTGCACTCCAACACTCACTTCTGTTACCGAAGAAAGCATATGGCAGAGTTTAGAAGCCAATCTTCAGAAATTACTGCAATTCACCTCGACAACATGTCACAGCAGTAAAAGGTCAGGGTCATGTCAATAAAGGAATTTCACTAATAATGGACACGATCTTGCTTTTGAAAGATCGAAATACGTAGAAAATAACAAGGACGTTGCTATAACAACACGTGCCATACGCAAGCTTTAATTTTCTAAAAGTAGGAAATATTCCTAGTTTAATTGCAACATTCATATATATATATATATATATATATATATATATATATATATATATATATATATATATATATATATATATATATATATATATATATATATATATATATATATATATATATATAATGATCATAACAATATATCACTGACATGACCCGCTAGGACATTCTACCCCGTATCATGGTATAAAGAATTAACAAATCTTGGCCAGCGAAGACAGGGCTGTGTATTCTATCGCAGTTAAGAGGCTAATGAAAAAAAAAACAAAACTCGAGGTTCATAAAAGTGAATGTTTTATTGGTTAAATCTGCTGATCTGATGTTAGAAAGAAAGAAAATTGGAATTATGAGGATTAAATGATCATATTTGAGTATTTATCGATGTATAATTGTACCTATTCACATTCACTCACAAAGGTTATATAAAGGCCTTCGGACTTTATTTACTTTGTGAGTGATTAGGTAAAATTTATACATTGATCATTTAATCCTTTAATAGTACTTTTTGTTGTATTGCAGAGCAGATTTAATTCCGTCATTGCTACCTTGTGTTGATGGATCCATGGTCGTTTGTGCTTTTGTCCATTTATGTTATCTATGTTTTGGGTTAGTTTTAATTTTATATAATTGTTGGTGCAATTGCTAACCTTTTATATTTTTGAAGTTATTGTTCAATCGGATACTGTCGGATATGATGGTCTGTGATCTGACCACCTTATGCTCTATTTTGAGGTCAGGTTATTGGACCATACGGTTGTATCCAATTTAGTAATCATAATATTTTCGTCGTGTGCAACGGGGCCTGATGGTCTGGACGTACCACCACTATGGGTTCAGCTTATCAAATCCTGTGTTTGTATTTTTAATAGTAAACCAGTCCACTGCCACTTTGTGTAGTGGTATCTGAGGATATGAAATTAGAATCATCTTAAATGGAATAACGTTTGGTTGAAGGAAAGTTTCTTTGAGTTTATTTGAGTTATTGATTTCCCGGCCATTCACCGTTACCAACGTCTTGTTAAGGAAGAGGTAAAGTTTCGGGAGGGGATGAGGGTATTTATATAATAGAGGGTTCATGCAATTTTGTTATTATGGATATAGTATAGATTATTAATAGCGATCACTGAGGAAAAAGTGAACTGATTTAAGATTTTGTTGCGGATTATTCTTTATTTGGTAGTGAGTAGGTCACTTGGCCCTTTTGCCCAATATGCCTCGATTGGTTGCACCCTGCCCAACAGTTCCTCTAATGTGAATGATATACTAATTTCGCCCCCGATGCAGTGTTCCCCCTCTCCCAGTCTAGACTTGAGGAATTTACGTGGTGCTGGTTTATCATTTCTATGTATTACGTGGGGATTATATTTTCTCATTTTCCTTTCGCAGAAAAGTAATTAAGGCTATTGTTATTTATTTTGTTGTCATTTTCGGCTACTGGTTGAAAGAATTCTGGGTAACCTAATGGGCTTTTGGATTTGTCTGCTTGTTCTGAAGTGTTTTCCTCTCTTAGTTATGTTTGGGGCATTCGTTGATGATGAGGTGGAAATCCGCCGGTGTTGCCTGCATTGATGTCGGAAGGAACTTACCAAAACTGTTTACTTGAATATACTAATCTTTCATTCGTGTGCTATAGATTTCGATTTTGCTTGACGTGTCCGACAAGCAACAGGAGTATGAATCAGTTTTGATGTGGTAACTTTTTTCTCAATGTTTTTCTCTTCTTTGTTCATTGTTTTTTTTCTGAATAATGTGTCGACATTATATTTTTGACATAATCTTTTATTTCGTCTCATCTGGGAGTAGGGGAGGGTGTAAACAAGAAAGCTGCAATCTGACTAGGTATTGTAGCAGAAAAGATTAGAAACACTTCTGGTTTATATCGTTCTTCTAACATCATCGTGGCTATGTTTCTCTTGGTGTTTTGGGGGTTCACTTTTCATCATCGTCTTGAAATGTCCAACGGCAAATTTAACTGTTTCGACTCAAGCTTTCTGTTTAATAAGCTGAATTATTTGGAATACATGTTCGCACCATTGCAATTTGTCAATTTCTGGCGATGTATTTGGCAAAGTTAGCCACATTTTTATCTAAGTAACGAAAATAAGAATTTTACAGTCCCTTGTATCATTTCAGTCGTACATTTGTTGTTGTATATATTTTACTCTTTAGTGGCTTTTTCTACATAGGTATTTTTATTGGTTGTTCTAGTGTTCTTATTTCCGAGTTGGCCCATTGTTTACTTGTTGCGGAGTCCCTTTATCAGTTCTTCTATTTTACTTTACTTGTTGACACCAAAATTCTATATTTTTTCTTTCGTTCCAGCGATTTGATTTGTCGTATGTATGTATGTATGTATGTATGTATGTATGTATGTATGTATGTATGTATGTATGTATGTATGTATGTATGTATGTATGTATGTATGTATGTATGTATGTATGTATGTATGCATGCATGCATGTATGTATGTATGTATGTGCGTGTGCTTTTCCTTATAAACCGCCATGAAACAAGGTAATGGTGTATTTCTCCCACACAGTTGATAGCAATATCGTATTTCACCCTTTCCATTCCTTCATGCATTATTATGCAGATTAGCAAATATGTATGTTACCTTCACAAAACTTATCTGGCACAAACAAAGCAAGATACAAAATTGTATTAACGCATCTGATTCAATAGCCCTCAATAATAAGACAGTGAACATTGATCCTGAACAGGACTCTAAAATGTATCTAAAACACACCCATACAATCATGTACTTCAGTTCTATAGTGCATTTGACAGACGTAATATCACGTAAAAACGTGATGACCAAAATAAATGTTATATGCTTGTTAACTATGATACCCCCGTCCATTTTTTGGTGCTAAAATTACCAAACAAAAAAATGACCAATATGCATTTAAAATCGCGTGTATTGCTAGAATGTGTATTCGGTTATTGTACTTCCTCGTTAAGTATTGAACAATATGCGTTCAATATGATTCGAACTGATATGAGAGTAAGAGAGTGTGTATTCGTGTATTAACGTAGAACATTATAACATTTATCAGATTGACCAGGTGTTTATTATTGCAACGTTAGTAACATTTGCCATCAGTCGCATAATGACTATATGACAATGAAAAAATAATGCAAAATTGTATTATATAGCTCTTAATCTTAGTTTGTCTATCTCTCTGATCTACACTTATAGAGATAAAAATACACATATACTTGCAATCTAGAACAATACAAATTATCCTCTGGAACAAAAGGGGATTGATGGTTTAGAATTTCATGCTAGCGGCTCGTATTATTAAGTCGAAGGTAATTAGCGATTGTCACCTAATAATTTGTCTTATTTGGGTAAATGTTTTTCTTAGCCATTCCAAACTTTGGAATTGTTGATATTTCTTTGCTGGTTCATTACAGGTCTGTGATTTCTGTGAATGAATGGTTTGGTTTGATGTCTTTCATTGTAGTCATGTCTAGTTACCGGCTAGAGAACTGATGCGCACTTCCTGGCCGCAAGTGTCAATGCTCTGGCAATCATGTGTTTATTACCAAAAATTGATTAATTGGTTAGTGAATCGTTGCTTCTTTTGACAGATGAATAGTTAGAGGCTACGAATTGATCCTTTGTTTGATAATGGAGCAACATTTTGACAGTTCAAATTAACAAGAAGTACGTGTCTCTAATTATAAAACATGTGCTTTTAAATGACATGGAACCTTATTCCCGCTGTGTGTTGTACTCATCCAATCAGATGCCGTATTCAAAATGGCGACCTATTCTTAGGATAGTATGCTTCGATAGTTTAGAAGACACTTAGAATCGTTTCTGGTAAGATCTTACATTTATTTTAGTTGGAAAATAAACTCAGGAAACATCATTCTTTAATATTATGTGTGAATTGTTATGAGCATGTGCGCAAATATTGGTGAAAAAGCCCTGATGTGAATCACTCTCCTGCTCCATAGATAGATATGGCTGAAATTAGTTATCCGCCATCGAAAGAATGTAGTATTAGTACTAAATCAAAACAAAACCCCAATAAACTTTAGTGGTTTAGTTTCCATTAGAAGAATTCTGCCTTAGTTGAAATATTTATTCTCTTAAACAGTGATTTTTTTGATGATGACTAATGCTGAAAATTAAAAGGCATTAGGTATATGCAGTGATTGAATTCAGCATACTTGCACTGTTGTTTCTGACAGATGATGAATTGTTTTGTCCTACATCGTTCCACTATCATGTAGAATCAAGAAGTCACGACTTTTTCGTGTTTGTAATAAAGCCTTTCAAATACCTTTCAAGGTTTTATTCTTCTTTTTTACCTTTCAGACTAGCTGATATCCTACCTGGTCTTTGGGCTTTAGGTTCCCATATTAGACTCTCCAAGTAAGATAATATATTTGTTCTTTAGCCACACGCGTTCAATCACATGCGAAAATAATTATATCATAATTGTGTCTCTTGATTTTGTCTGGTGTCAATTTAGTTGTCAGTGTCTGCTTTACCTATGTTTTGTAAACAATTAATTTGGTGTGGGCATATGTGTTTTTCCATAAATTAGGTTGTTTTGTGTAGTAGATATCTGAGTTCCCTTCCCTGCCAGGAGAAGTTTAAGGGCGACGATAAATTCTTGGTCCCAAATAGAGGCAGACCCGGGATACAGACGATATATTTGTTGTTGGTTAGTGATGAAGGACAAAATTAATTTGGGGGCCCCAAGTGACCGAGTGGCCGAGTGGCCGAGTGGTCTAAAGCATTCACAGTTACAGATCAAGGCCATATCGTCGCCATCTGCGTGGGTTAAAGTATAGGGTTCGGCCAATGTGGATATGTGAGTAAGCTTGCCAGTAGCTTCTCGTGGATCGGTGGTTCTTTCCGGGGTTTTTCTCCATAATTTATACTTGCCGGCATATATAGCCTATCTTGTGCTGAAAAATGGCGTTAACTCTACTACAACAACAACAAGAACAACAACAGAAAGAATTTATTTTTCTCTACGTTTACCACCGAGTCCATGTTAAGACCTAAGTTTATAACTGTCCACACTGCACAGATTTCTCTATCTTCAGTTTTTGACTCCATAGAGACTGCTTAACAACGTAGTCATATGACTGGAGAGTATTATGTGCTCATAGCTTTCTAAATTCACAGACGGAGGTCAATCCAAGCAAGATGTATTATGGGTGGACTTTTTATCTTGAATATCACTGCTGGAATTCGTCTTCCTGTCCTTTTGATGTGATGTGATTATGATTTTTAACGTGTCTAATTTAACAATTTTTCAGTCATATCGCTACGATGTCTACAGTGTGGCAGTTTATAGTGATGTCTAGCACTGGCGCATGATGGCGCAGACATGTAGCATGATGTTCCACCCAGTCACATTATCTTGACACCAGGCCGACCAGTCCCAACACTATCCTCTTAATGCTGAGCGTCAAGCGAGGCAGCTGTTAGTACCATTTTTGTAAGTCTGATATGACTCTATCGGGGATTGAACCCACCACCTCCCGCATCTGAGGCGGACGCTCTAACCACTAGGTCACCGGAGAGGTTACCTGTCCTTTTGATTAAACCAGCTGTTTCATTTGGACAATCGAGCGGCCTAACTATATTTCTATTGTCTCAAGTTTCCCTTCACGCGCTCGGCTCACATTTGTGTTAGTCACGCTTATTTAGTTTTACTATATTCCCTTCTAGCTTTCTTGGTGAGAAAAGTTGACAGTTTATCATAAATTTGCTTATTCTGTTTTAGAGGTGTCTCCTCCTCTTCAATGTAATATTGTTTGTCACTGAAACAAGATGTAGCTTCCCTATGATTTTCAATAACCTAGTTTGATCAGTTGCGGTAGAAGATGAAAAGTTTTTAAGTTTTAATTGACTTGCTTGAGATGGCTTGAATCAACACGATTCTGTTGAGAGTTGGTTTTTTCACACTATTAAAGAAATCTGTTATGATCGGCTGTTGCAATTTGCAGATAAATATTGTTGTTACACTCCATGCTTTCTGAAAGACAGACTGTAATGTTGCAAATATTTATATTCTTCTCTCAGGAAATATTTTGATACTTACAGTAATTCGTATGATTTTGAGATCACCGTATTTCATTTGGTTTCCATTTCTGAAGGTCATGTGACCATTAAACTTCCTGCAAGATCGGGTAGGCCTTCAAATCTCTTTCTACTCCACTTTTGCAAGGTCGCTAGCGGCTTGTATGTAGCCATTAGTATATCAGATTTAAGGTTGTTCCTTTTATTTTTGTATCACGTTAACTTTTTTTTCATTCTATTTATTGGTGCAAATGCTCACGTGGCGTGCTAGTAATGGTATCGATTTAAATATGTATATTTAATTTATGATTGCATGCAGAAATTTGTTCACTAAGCGTTAACCTGCCATTTTTTTCCAAGCAGAAAAAGAGGGAAAGTATCTGGATATGAAAAACTCGTTTCCAGGATTTTGATTTTTGTAAGGTTTCAGTATTGAGAAGCATTGATGTATCAAGGTTATTACCAAAGAATTATCGATTTGAAAACTTTTGGTTCAGAAAGGATTAAATTTACAAGTACGCTTTACCTTTCATAGGGATCCATTTTATAACTGCAAAATGTTTAACTAATCTATCGCGTGATAAATTTTAAGGTGGAGTAATTTTTGGCACAATCACGTAATTTGGCTGATGTTTAGGGCATTGTAGAAAAGTGACGAAATTAAATTTGTAATATTTGATTATATTTTGCACACTTATAAATATGCATTGAGATATGACGTCATTAATGTAATTTTGTATGCAGCCAGATTATCATTTTAGGTTACACATGTGTAACACTGCACCCAAGAATCGGTTAAGCATGAAGGGCGGTGTCTTTTGTATCGGATCATAAATGATGAGTTTTTTAAATAAAAAATACGATGCTTGTGGCATATAATGAACAAAAGCTTTTTTACCCATTATATTTGAAATTCTTAGAATTTATTCAAATTTATTTTCCCGCTATTTGCACAAAACATTGAAATGGTTTAACATTATATTTAAATTATCACTCTTATATAAGATTTATAAAATTTTCTGTCGATGAGTCCTGTTGCATATTTATTGGAAGAAAGGAATGCTTCCCACCCATCTCAGGTGTCTTCTGTACATCGGCTTGCTATAGATGACATCACCTTTGATATATCTCCGTGTAAGCGATCGTATATCTTACTCAAAACAAAACAAAAAAAAAAAAAAAAAAAAAAAACGAAAACCAACACCCCTGAGGCGGACATCGTCCTATTAGTTGTCCTGCATTTGTCCTCAGTTAGTGTTCTACTAATTTTGGACTTGCCTTGCGTTTGACGTTGACCCTTAATGACCTTTATATGACCCACGATGTAAGCTCTTTACTAAGGAGTCCTGAGAAAGACTGCATGGGGCGCATAGAATAGAGAATATTTAATGGGTCTGGCCAACTGGTTAATGACTTGGTAAGACGAGAATGTGATTAATTACACATGGCAAAATTAATAAACGTCTCTCCCTGTTGTCTTTTATCAAAACTGTTATCACTACATGAGTCATCGCCTGAGTGCCGGCTCTTGGGATACAACTTGGTACGCAGCATTGTAAGAGTTTTTAATTGCTGTTCTCTGCTTGTACCTCAACAGAATAAGAATAAATTCATATAAGATTTTTCAATGCCTTACGTACAGAGAATTTCGTCTCTATTGCATTCAAAGTTTATGCAGGGGGTGGACGTGACAGGCGCCAGCACCCACACGACCTTAAAAAAATAATATCAAAATAATTGGAACGTTTCACAAAGTAAGTCTTCTTTTTACGGTTAGATGGTTAAAATTATGCTCTGGAAACGCGTCAATTACAGGAGCCTCTGATAGCTTTGAAACTAAGGTCACCTAGAATACTTGGGGTGGTCCGTCCCCCACGCCCCTATAATACTTGATGTGGTCAGTCCCCCGGACCCCTAGAATACTTGGGGCGGTCCATCCCCAGACCACTAGAATACTTGGGGCTGTCCATTCCCCGGACCCCTAGAATACTTGGGGCGGTCCATCCCCAGACCACTAGAATACTTGGGGCTGTCCATTCCCCGGACTCCTAGAATACTTGGAGCTGTCCGTCCCCCAGACCCCTAGAATATTTGAGGCTGTCCGTCCCCACGACCTCTAGAATACTTGGGGTGGTGGGACCCTTAGACCCCTAGAATATTTGAAGTGTCCGTCCCCCAGATCGCTAGAATACTTGCGACTGTCTGTCCCCAAGACTCCTAGAATACTTGGGGCTGTCTGTTCCTAAGATTCCTAGAATACTTGGGGCTGTCAGACCCTTACACCCCTAGAATACTTAGGGCCATCCGTCCCCAAAACCCCTAGAATACTTGGGGTGGTCCGTCCCCAAAAACACTAGACTACTTGGGGATGTCCGTCCCCAAGACCCCTAGAATACTTGGGGTGGTCGGACACCCAGACCCCTAGAATACTTGGGGTGGTCCGTCCCCAAGACCTTTAGAATACACTCCAAAGAATACTTGGAGTGGTCTGTCCCCCAGACCCGTAGAATACTTGGGGCTGTCCGTCCCTAAAACCCGTAGAATACTTGGGATGGTCGGGCCCCCAGACTCCTAGAATAGTTGTTAACGCCCTCAATTTAACGATATTTCTGAATCATCCCCTAGAACACACTTTAGGTTTGTTCACCATTTCGTGCCTCATTAATCGTTCTTTGAGTGAGTCAAATCTTAATCTTGCAATGAGAATAAATATAAATCATATATTCAAAGATACTGATTTCACGACAAAATGGTGATTTCCATTTTTATGTGCGTAAAAAATGCATTTTGTCTACTATCTAATGAAAATACCCAAACTTCAATCGTAAATTATTATTATTATTATTATTATTATTATTATTATTATTATTATTATTATTATTATTATTATTATTATTATTATTTTTATTATAAATTGAAAGCTTTTGCTTTTATTACTTTTAAAATGATTTTCTGTCAGATTGCGTCATTTATATCACTTGTGAAAAGTTTATATTTTATGTGGCACGTTTTTACTGTCTGTCTACATCATTATACTGTGTACTGGAGCAAGGAAAAATATTTAGCTGTAAAGGAAAGATGAAGGTCTCACTGTTTATGTTACTGGGAAATGTCATGGGACTTCTGCACGAGAACTGATACATATTAAACAACGAGGAGCAATTAAATATAAAATATTTGACAACCAATTAAGCACACTAAGCACTAATCAAATTAATTGGTGGTGATAAAATTTAATGAATTATATATGACCATTTTGATCTGCATGTACGAGTATATTGATATGGAATGGTGCCAACACTGATATTTTCCCAACGTTCATTGGTTTTAATATTGTTATTTTTTAGTTTCACATTTTTTAAGGGTGGGGGACCATACTATTTTTAGCGCTTAGGGCCCTGGAAGGCCTTAATCTGGCTCTGTGACAACCTGATGTTTTATTTCCTTCTGATTTGCAGGTGCCGTGGATATGTTCGTTGAGTGTAGGACTCGCAATCCAATAGTCACGGGTTTGATACCCGCCTGGACCGCTACCTGTTTATAGCCTTCAGAATGGAATTCAGCTTCCGTCTCCTCGCCATGATATTATCAAATATTGTTGCCAATATTATTTCAAACGTGTCTTGGAGTACACAAGAAATAAATACTTTCAGTGTATCAGTGCTATACAATACCGCGATGCTCTTGCGTTAACAACACACGATAAAGTGATATTTGTTTCGATTTTCTATTAACTGTAAACTTAAATGTTTACGAGTTTCCTCTGAATACCGATAATTTTATAACAAGGTCCAAGTACTATTTCTGGTAAACGAAAACACTCATTTATCTCGGATATTTTCCACAGACGTGAATTATAATTAGCAACTTATTAATGATCACTTAATAATTAAAATAAAGTTCGGAAAGCAAGTGAAATAAGTGACTTAAACGTTTATCATGAGAAAAAGAAACATTTTTTCATGAGAAAAAAGAAAAACAAAGCAAAGAAAATATAAATATAAGCCTTAACTTTGAGGGATATATTGGCTGTTAATTTTAGAAAAACTACAGGGTTAATCATCTATACAAATGAGACAATAAAGACCTCTGATTGGTTTATCCCTGGAATGACGTCTCTAATAAAACTATGTATTGGATGGATCTGGTCGTGTTTTATTGAAACTTTTAAGGAAACACAGAGCACTTTTGCAAAAGAAACTTCTGTTTCTCTGGCGGAGAAGACGATATATTCTTCTACTGAGTTAACCACCGATGCTTCAGCTAAAAGTGGGCTCGCCACTGTAGCAAGAAAAACCAGGTTGGGGTCGGATTATAACTAATACTTTTGATGGTGACAAAAAGCGCATTGGTTATATATGAATGATTCGGTGAAAAAGACCATGTTTGATTCGTGCGCAAATAAAATCGAAATATTGGATATTTAACAAAATATGCACAAACCTGATAATGTATTGCGATTTTATTGATACGCAAAACAACTAACCTTATATAGTAAAACGATGCAATGATAAAAAATTCAGAGTGATTCCACTCAAACAATGGAAAAAAAACTATAACACATAACCACTGACAATTTTCACGAGAAAATGATAATAGTTTACTCAAATAGTAAAATATGACGGTTTTTACTCAAATGGTAAAATACGAGTTTTCACTTAAATAAATAGTGAAATATAAGGTTTTACTGGAATAGGGAAATACGAAGGGTTTCACTCAGATAGCAAAATATGATATGAAACATTGGGACATATATCTTACGAAATCGAACTCAAATCCGAAAGGTCTTTTCAGCCCCAACGATCTGTCGAATGGTTGAGGAGCCAGCAGGAACGGTCTTCCCCTCCTGGTTTGCCTAAAGATCCGTTAAATCTCGTTCTCTGCAGACCCATTGGTCCAGAAGCCTCGTTCACTGAAACACATAATGAAATTAATTTTACGTGCTTAAAATCCAGTAAAAAAAAAATCCAGAAAGAGGAAATAAGATCCATCTCAGAAGTTTTACTTCTGAAGAAAGAGATGTTACCAAGAAGTGAACAACACCACCATCTCAAGCAATCATTCTTCAACAAAGAAATGGAAAAAAGGGATTCCCTTCTTGTTTAGTTAATTAGTGAGAAATATTGTCAGTACTAACCAAAATTAATTCTCCGATGCGAAAACGAAATCATTCAGAAAGTACACAAAATAAATCATAAATACTTTGTGTGAATGCTGTTTGAACGTTTTAAAATGAACGATATTTTTTGTCCAAGATACGGAAACAACGATTTAGAGAGCATCGAAACATTATTCGTCAAATGGTGAATAAGAAAATACCCGTAAGTAAAAATAAATAAATAAATAAATAAATAAATAAATAAATAAATAAATAAATAAATAAATAAATAAATGACAGTTCAATTAGAAGGATATCTTTTCAATGGTTAAAAGTAGCTGCTCCTTTCTTAGGGTCAATCTCTAGGCCACTTTTTTGTTGATCTTTTGGAAAAACGAAAGCTCACCCTATTTACATACAATTAATGGGTGGAACTCCATTATTGGTACAAAACGGATGTACCATTTACCTCCGACACCCAATCTCGTCGAGTCGTCAATGTTGCAACAAAAATAATCGTTGATGGATATAACCCATTTGTCAGAACCGGAAAAGTTGCAACAGGTACGGAAAGTATTGCACTGTCTTTAATTGTTTCATTAGAGAGTTTTAATCGATAATGCTAAACCTAATCCGAGATTTGAAGCCCATTATGAAAGCTGAAAGCCCCAAAACAGACATAGTAACTGTGATAGGTACAGAAGAAGACACTAGAAGTGCTTAAAACTCCGTCTGCTATTGCAGCTTCTTTGTTGACATCGTTCTCTACTCCCAGAAGAGTAGAAACGATAGCTTAGGTTAAAAAAGTGGAAAAGAAATAATAACGTCATCACCCTACAAACCAGTTTAAAATCCTGTCTATCGTTGTTGGTTAAGCCTCGTCCAAACCAGTATCACACGAACATCAATATAAACGCAGTATCGAAGAGTGAGTAACATACTGAGGAGTAACAGTAACAGCCACAGCTAACCCTATCATGAAGACGCTTTTGGCTGTAATTTATTATATCACTGAGGAATAATAGTTAATCTTATCATGAAGACGCTTTTGGCTGTAATTTATTATATCACTGAGGAATAACAGTTAACCCTATCATGAAGACGCTTTTGGCTGTAATTTATTATATCACTGAGGAATAAAAGTTAATCCTATCATGAAGACGCTTTTGGCTGTAATTTATTATATCACTGAGGAATAACAGTTAACCCTATCATGAAGACGCTTTTGGCTGTAATTTATTATATCACTGAGGAATAAAAGTTAATCCTATCATGAAGACGCTTTTGTCTATAATTTATTACATTATTGATCACGATGCTGGTTAGTATGCATTTTAATAAAATTCAACAAACCAGTAGTGTGCTGCTAAAAACCAAATTTAAAGGTGTACGTCTGTAAGATGTGCGACAATGGGTATAACCAATAGATGAACAAATTACACATAGCTATTGCACGAACAGATTCCAAGCGTCAGACCAATGTGGCTGGCCTTGCTCATCGAAATGAATTTGTACTTTAATTGAATTTGTACTTGAACAAAAAAGTATGTGGCATTAACGTGTTTACAAGACTGACAGCGTTTGGGTTCAAACTTGAGTTCCAATCATCTCAAGCATTTTCATCTTGCCATTGCCATAAAGCTTTCATCAGTTTTGTATTCCTATATTGTGTTAGAGACGTTTCTTCTTCTTATTGTTAAATATCTTGCTTTTTCAAAACAAATAAAGAAATAAATCGGCGTCGTCTTGTTTATTGGCTGAAAATAAATTGTATTGACATGCTCCTTCGCATTTTCTTTTTTGTACTGTCATATTTTTCTTATGTATGTTGTTCATCAACTTGCTTGACGGAACTGTTCAAGGAAAAAGTCACGTGTGAACTGATGTGAACTTAACGTCCGCATATATTTTTTATTCAGTTCCATGCTTGTGTCATAAACTGTGGTGCGTTCACCAGCATGAGTTTTCATCTTTTACTAGAGAACCAAAGAAACGACTTACCAGAATGAGCGAAAGATGCACCAAGTAAGGCAACACCTGATCCAGAGGATCTTTTGAGGAAGAGAATCGTCTTCTTAATATGGCGCAGGAGTTTGTGGAAAATGTTTTGCACGAAAAGAGGTCAAGCACAAAAAAGGAATAGCAGAAGCATCGAACAGCGGTCGCTGTAGTAGCATCAAGAGCAAGAATATCAAAGAGGAGATTAGGTGAAGTAAAAAAGGTAGACGGAGGACTTCTCATTTTACCTTAGAAAGAGACGGCCTTCTGGTACAGAAGGCCCATTGCGAGGAAAGAGATATAATACGTTTGCAAGGAAATTGCCTAATGTTCTGTGTTTGTGTATGTGTTGCTTATGTTTTTGCTTCTACACTCTCCCAACCACCTCCATAAAATATCAAACACCTTTCTTATAAAATATGTGTTTGTTGGTGCAAGGTGTTTATGTGACTATTGAGTGTGTTTATATACACTCCTTGACTCTTGTGTAAACCTACGAAAAAGATCGGAACAATTGTTTTCTCTAAACCCAAACCGCCCTCCAGCAGCGGTGGTGTTAGGTCGAGGGTATCACGATTATGGAGAGGCTAACAGATAACTGATCGATTTATACGGTCGAAATCTGAAAAATAAATCAATCGGTTATATGGCTCCCCGAGACACATAACTTTCAAAGGCAATTATAACTAACTACTCTCTCAGGGAATCCGGTATCTCTTCAAGCAGAGAAAATATGTTGAGAGAAAAACCCGAACCAAAAATAATTAAACTGTAGAATTTATGTGAGTGTTGTACCACACTGAAATACATCGAAACGAAAAGGCTGACATATAAATCATAAATAAACTGAATGACATCTGACAGCGTCAAGAAACTCTGCTGCATAATTAGACGATTATTGATAACAGCGTGCAAAAATAAGCAAGTTGAAATGTCGGCGCCACTATACTAGTAAACCTAATATGACATAAAGTTGTTACAAGATTAAAACCTTAAAATATTCTTCCATCCAGCCATTTTTGTAGGTTCTCACCAATTACCAACATAGTGGGCATTAACTGCTCACAATGGGCCATTCCCAAAACACATCAACACGTTATCAATTAATGCCACACATACCGCGAAGCAGGGCGCCCAATCCTAAACAGATTACTTTCAAAGCCCCGATAACCTATCGAGAATTACTACAACCAGGAGCTAAGAACATCGACATGATATATATAACAATATCCTGAGATACCTTTCAGCCAATGGGAAAAGAGGAAACATATAACCTTTAACTAGCAGATAATATATCATCTGCAATAAAGGACAAAACCAATAAACAATCCTCCCAAATGAAGCTAAAATGGGCAAATCCCACGTGCCTATACTGGCTGATGATGAGTTCCGCTACCGAGAAGGGGATTGGTTGACCATTCCCACTAGTGGACATGGTACGCAGTTGTGGCTAGCGAATCCAGCCCTCATGGAAGAATGGGTCCCCTATCTCACTAATCTGAAAACCACATATGAGCCTCAACAAACTTCAGACATAAACGACCCCCAAACTATCTCATTACTACCGTATACACTAATAACGAAGACAGACCTCCAGAAAAGCTCGAACAAGATGATCCTTAACGCATAATAACTACTCCTACAACTCACGTAAACTCCATCGCTTATCTCCACTTGTAAGTAATGAACTTATTCTGAACTCATGTCAACAAATTATGCATGTATCATGTACTCTACCTACTACAAAAATATACCATCACCTTATAAGTAGGATATTGTTATCAGAGAATTGCCAGGGAATAATACATGTTACCTCTCAAAGCATAAAGGAATAACTAAACCATAATTTATTTCCGAAATGTAGACCATCAGGCTCCATTGCACAAGGTGCAAATAGTTGGTTCACTTTCATCAAATTAGCCATAGGACCCGCTAATATGACCTTTAATCTTTATGACTGTAAGGTTGTCCTAAGCCGATACCATCAGGCCCCGCCTCTCATAGCGGATGTGATTGGTTCACTTGCAGCGAATGACCATTTTGCCCGCTAATCTAACCTCCAAATAAGTAATAGTATAAGGTGGTAAAATTCGCAGACCACTAGGGTCAATCGCGCAACATTTTACATGATTATTTAAAATAAAAAATTTTACAGGTAAGCAATAAAATCAACATATTCGCAACATCCACGCGCTAAAGGATAACAGTAAACTTTGGAAAGACAACGTTTTCAACCTTGGATCAACAGGAGCCACCTGGGGACATTGCCCTTGTCGTGACATTGCCCTTGTCGTTAGATCGTCCTTGTGGTTCATCCTCCATGTTTTGTCACTTAGGATTATAACCAGTTAAGTATGCAGTGCACACAGCAAAGCTTCAGACGGGTGCTTAGCACAACCAGTTTGACAATTGTTTCAATGATACGCAGTGCATACATAAAATAAATTAGTCGCATATAACCGATTCGTCAAACGCATATTTAATCTAATGTCATCATCATTCAAGACCGTTGCAATCTCCACCGAAATTTTGTTCCCAACAGTCCCTGCAAGGGTTTAACGACTTATATATTTTTCTTAGGATTTTCCTTACGGCTTAGAAAACTCATTTTGCCAACAACACTTTTAATAAACAAATTTGATCCATTTGACCACTGGCCTCAAATCTTAGTCTATCACATATGTTGATTACCGGTCTAAAATCTCACTCTAACACCTATTAAATTCGATTAAGATTATTAAAATATGACTGGGTTGCTGTAGCGGTATTCGTAATATCTTGTATGGTTTGTAAGAGTTGGGGTGGGGTGTTCTCGATTATTATTAGCTGTGGTACCCACTCAGGTTCGATTATGGTTAGGAAGTTAGAGTATTTAGCTCTGAGACCCCCGGTCAGCAATGTCGACAGTTAAATAATAGAATACAAAGAGTTAAATTGAATAACAAGAAATTGACGATCATATTCAGTCTCTCAAACTTCACCATGCGCCCTTTCGTTTCACCCCTTTTAGCCTATCTCATCATATGAAGGTTAATGTCCGTTACGGATCACTGCCATCTCACCTCTGTCTGCGTGGGTTCGAGTCTAGGATTCGGCTAATGTAGATATGTGAGAAAGCTTGCCAGTAGCTTCTCGTGGGTGGGTGGTTCTTTCCGGTGATTTCCCGGTTTCTTCCTCCACCATTAATACTGGCAGCCATGAATAGCCTATCGTGTGCTGAAAAATGGCGCTAAGCCCAACAACAACTTCCGTCTATCTGGTTCTCTCTGGGTTGCTTCCCCTTACTCTGAGTATTCATTCTGTCCAATTCCCTCTGGGTTGCTTCCCCTTACTTTGATTCTTCCGTCTAATTCTCGACTATCTCTCCACTTCTTCATCTGCTCGTCGACCCAGACTTGTCGACTTGGACTGCACTGGCAGTCTCGTTCCAGTCTCTCTCTCTCTCTCTCTCTCTCTCTCTCTCTCTCTCTCTCTCTCTCTCTCTCTCTCTCTCTCTCTCTCTCTCTATGCTATGATGGTAGACCACGCCCAGTTAAAACTGAGTTTCCTGGCCACCTACATGATTGTTGACACTGCTGGGTGATGATTCACACATCAAGCATGTTGAACTAGCCCCTCGCTGTTGCATCCTGTTAGCTTGGGCTTGTAGAACCTGACAATTGCATTATCCTGCTTTTGATCTAATTGTTAAACTTTTTTAAAGTACACAATGCACACTTAATAAAAAGGGTATGTATAGTATATATTGTAAAGCGAGCTTGGTCTCAATTATCGTCTGCAGCTTGAAATAGATAGAACTATGCAAAATTTGATCGATATATGTCCATGTCGTTTCAGAAGGATTCCGCTGCCGCTTGGGGAATACAGCCGAAACTTTCATCCATATCCTCGTTCAGGCATTTCAGTTATGTAGTACGGCTTGCATACAGTTATGCATTGAATGAGTACTTGCTACCCATTCGGCGACTATTTATGTAGTGCGACGTTTACACAATTCTTTTAATTCATGAATGGCACAGACATTCATGACTGAATGGCCGATATACGTCTTACATTCAAGCTCACTCACAGTATTGCCATTTTTCGTCGATCATGTGCACAAGATAACTGGAAATAGTTTGTGTTTCTATATGCATGTCTGCATGTATATCTATGTTCTATAGAACTGAAAGCTATCTTTGCTGTGTGAGAGTATGCTTGCGTGTAAGAGTATAGTAGTGCTTTAATGAACACTTCCTTATGTGATAGTATTTTTATGTTTATGTAAGAAGGTTATAAAAAAACCCTGTCCTTTTCGTTATATATTAGTTAGGTATCTTGCTATTAATCAAAGCGCGAGCGCCGTGATGTGTTAGATAGTATTCAGAAAACAGGTGCTGGATTGTAAAGTGTGCGATTGAATAGTGAATAAAAGAATACGATTGTTTGGATGTACATGCGATATCTTTAAATTGAGGATAAATATTGAAAAATTACATTTTCAGTATAGGGCTCGTAGACCTTTGTTATTAATTCAGGTCATCTCACACAATAACACCAAAACTTTGTCCTCAATCACATGTGTATGTGTCCGAGTACCATCGATTGTGAAAAATACCAATATACGTCCATGGGGAGTTAAAGACAATTGACCTACATCAGTAACCAATAAAAGGGCTACATGCATACAGTTCTTGTTTTGGTGTTCATATACAATTTTGTTGCTCGACCTTCACTCCCTGCAAATACAATTCACCCCGGTTTTGTATCTCTTCTCAGAGCCGTCGTAAGCTGACCTATAAAATTATTAAGCTCTAAAACCCCATTATCACTCTACTTTTTTCATTATGTCCCAGACTGCCTCATCAAACCCTAAATGTCTTGCTTATTGTAGGGCAAACTGCCTTATTTTAAATTACCTTTATTCCCCAGAGTAGCTAACGCATGTTAATCTATGGCGTAATGCTAATTCCGCTATTGCCCCAAAGTGCTTAATACACTTACTACCATCTGGAACACTTATGAAGCTCTATTTTAATGGAAACTTACCTGTTACAAAGTTGTTCTTTGTAGAATGGTGTAAGGAATGCAGCTCCAGACAGCCATAGCAATTACAGTTCGATATTATGTCGCCTTAATAGTATGTAGGTTCCAAGTTTTTGGTCCACTTGATGTTGAAACTAAGAAAGTATCTTCGGTTAAATTGTGGATAATTCTGAAGCAATTTAAAAGGAAAACGGTATGTCATTTCCGAGTATAAACAAATTTAACATTAACACGCTTCCTTTCGTTAAAGTTTACCACTTTATTTCATTTCTAGGTGTAATAAGGAATATGTTGAATTTTATTTGAAACTGTCATACGGCCATGTCACTGAAAACTGAAAATTGTACTAGCTGTGCTGGCATAAGTAAACTAGTTATATGCTTTGATGTGTTCATCAGTGTTGCCGATGGCATCTGTGCCTATTAATCGATGATTTGATTGAATGTTTAACGACTGAGTGTTGATATAGATGCATTTTATGTGGTATATTACGCTGTGATATTTCAATAAACTGCTGATAACAAACTGCCTCTAGATGTTTAATCTGTTGAAAATAACGACAACTTTATTGCATTCTCTCTGCTTTAAAGATGTGCAAGTGATAAAGAAATTTAGTGTTTATTCCCCTTTCAGATAAAGATACATAAAGTCGTGTACAGCTTTTTCAGTCACAAATGACGATTATAGTTAATATTGGTTGAATATCCAAAATATCCAAACACTAATTCTATATTTATTTTCCAAAATGAGACATGTTTGTTTCAGATAGGTTGCTTCGTTAATACTTCTAGCAGTTATAATGAACGTTACGGTCAACATTCCAATAATTACGTGTATGCGACAGTGTCACCACAGTCCACGCAGTCACTGCAACGTGGTGGATTTGAGGGTGGATGGGAAGGTGTGGAGGTCAAACTGTAAAGCTATGCCACTGCAAAGATGCGTTCTTTTGTTAGTCTTAGTCTATGATTTAAGAATTTCTTAGTTTTCAAAGCAAGTTGTAATTTTATCAATAATTCTGTTTGTGAAAATCATTTTAAAATAGATATCTGTTTTCGACACATACATACATATTTAGTGTTCTTTCGCTGTTTTCATAATTTAAAGTAACAACACCGAAATATGTTTTGCTTCAAAAACCCAGCATAGAGTATTTTTCTTTACAGTATATGAAATAATTATTTAATTTCTCAGGCAATTTTTGACCGAGCTATTTTCGTGCAGCCTTTAAAGATATATTACTGTAATCATTTAACTTACCATAAACGAACACTTTCTGCTCTTATTATTTAGTATTCTTTGGGGTTTGGGTGGGATGGAATGGGGTGG